>JAQQZT010000001.1:12923760-12947075 GCA_030068275.1 Clarias platycephalus
TATATATATTGTATATGCATACAGTATGTCTGTTATACAGTATTATGCAAAAGGGTCCCCATGAGATTCCATTGAGATCTTGCGAGTAGACAGTGATGTATAATTAATATCCCAAACCACTAAACCACTTCCTATTACAAGATACTGATTTCTAAGCATAATTTGAGGGTTCAGATACACTGCTTTATGCTCCCGGAGTAGAGGAAAATGGAAAATCAGGTATTTAATACTTTCCTGTGTAGCATCTTTACCCTAGAATTTAAAAAACACTCGATCATTCCACATTGAAATTTGCCCCCACAAAGACCTACCGTAGCGTTAGTTAGTTGTTATTCTATCCGCCTAAATGACAAAATATTTAAACGCAAGTTGTATAATGCAACACATCATATTTGAAGAGCCCGACATTTCACTCGCTAGCCCTAGTATGAACCAAATATTAATGAAATGAAAAATTACATTTTGGGTATCAGTAGGCTCATTGAGGTTACAGCGTGATTAAATCAGTCTCGGAGAATTAAGGTTAGTACACACCATGTCTAAAGTGCACGTGTTCTTCCATCCATGTAGCATCTCGAATGGTATTAAGGGCTTATATCATACCTTCAGGCAAATGCATAAATAAGTGGTACAGTGCATAGCAACCGCATTGATCCTGCAGTCCTTCTGTTCCAGGGAACAAGACACACAGCGCATCTCACACCAAATCGTTACTATGTTTACCAGTGCAGGGATTTCAGCGATTCATCTGAAAGTTCATTTTTCATTCAGGCTCACAGAAAAAGAAAAAGAAAAAAAAACACTTCTATTTTGCATAATCACAGTAATTAAACCAAATCAGTTTATGTACCTGTCATCTTAAACCAGATGTTCTTATTTCTTCAAGCATGTGTGAGCTCTGAAAGTTTCAGAAGCTTTAAACACTCGCTTTAAAATGAAGAAATGAAGATCTCTATGGCTAAAACTACTCACACCCGTGTTCGTGACCCTCTCAGTAGTGTATAATGACATCCTACATTGCTCACATAAGCTTTTTAATTCCCACACAAACTCACACACACACTCATAACCACCACTCCAGACTCGAGTGCCCATTGTGGTTCTGAGAGAGACCCAGTGAATCATCAGCACCATATTGTCACTACATTTATTGCATTGTGGAGATGCCAGATGAAAATAAACACTTAAACGGAACAAATCCCAACGAGCCTTTCCCTCTGGACTGCATTCGCTTATAAAATTCAATCGTTGTTATTAAATATTAAATTACTAGTGTTATTAAATTACTAGTGTGTGTACGAAATAGTTTGTAAAATGCAGCAAAAATGACCTTGTTGATTATGTGTAAAAAAATAAAAATAAAAAACAACATTGAATTTAGACAAGCAATGAAATTTCTATGAAAATGCTCAAATACAAATTTGTACACTTTTTACAGGATCATTGGAGCCCTTTCTCCTGATGCACACAGATTATTTCAGGAGCGTATCCATTTCTTAGACAAGAAGATACAGCCAGGTCTGTCCAAATTGTTCTGGTCCTCGAAAGGAGCAACCAGCCTCTTCATCAGTGACTGCAGACTGCATGCCAGCAAGGTCAGCATCTGTTCACTCACTTATGACGACACAAAACCACGGCAATGCCGAAAAATGACAACATTATCATCATTTATGCATTTTTAAGAAACTCCACAGTATTGATGTGAGTATGTCATTGTTTAGATTAAACAAGCAGTAGGTTACAGTGAAGTTAGTGGTCAGTGTTTGGGGGTCATCTTTCGTTCAGAAACACAACAACGGTGATTATAATCATTTATCCATTTATCAATTTTATTTACTGCTTATCCAGTGTAGGGTTGTGAGGGACTTGGATCCTACTCCAGGAAACTCAGGGGCAGGTGGGGATGGATGGGGTGCCAAACCAAGGCTAATTCAGAAGCATTGCCGACAAAGTATGTCTTTGGACTGTGGCGAAACCTTTGTGGGTTTTCCCAGAGAAAACTCACAATGCACAGGGAGAACATGCAAAGACCACGCACCCGGATTCAAAATTCGCACCCCCAACCCTGCTAGTGCAAAGTGATAGTGCTAACCACTAACCCACTGTGTCACTTATGATTAAAATCAACAATGTTCAAAAGTGAATAAAAGAAAAAAAGAAATCCGAATAGGAAAGTTGTAGTGGAAAATGTCTATAAATCAATCTTTTTCAAGAAGAAACTTTTATAAATCTTTTTTTTTCAAGAAGAAACTTTTCAGACTTTCCAGAAACGAGGATTTGGAAGCAACATGTATTAGAACATGACAAAAGAGTCTTCAGGCGCCCATACAGCATGGTAACACAACATTTAACGTTAATGAAGTCTAAAAATATCATACATTTGACAAATTGGTGTGTAGGGAGCACCAGGCAAGCAGCCAGACAAACCTGCCGATGTACAACGATTCACTGAGCGCAGTAACGGATCACATTAATGGCAGAGGGAAGAGAGTGAGGGGGAGATTGTAACCAAGCTTTTTTCCAGACTGTGGTGAAGGTGGAGTTTCCCAAGGATGTCAGTAATTTGCATGTTGGAGTTTTGATTTAGTTTGCTCAGGAGTTTCATATACAGTAGATAGGTACAGTTTATTAACAGATTTTTTTACAATGTGCGCAGATGTATAAGTTTAGCTCCTAAAAACATCCTTACTCACAGATAAAGGGTTTAACTATACATTAGTAATATAGACTACCTAATAAAATGTGACTAATGATTCTAAAGCTTGTAGCTGTTTTGTAATGTTTTATTTCTTTTAAAATATTTTTTGCCTTAATATGCTGTTTTTTTAATAGCCTGCTGTGCTACTGTTTCTGCTATCATATATCATTTTGAAATAAACAACCAGCTAAAGGTTGTCTACTTTGGCGAAAGGACTTTATTTGACTTTTTTAAGGACTATTTTGGTTTCAGAACTGAAGCTTATTAGCAGTTTTTTTTTTATTTTATTTACATCTGGAGACCAGAGATCAGGAAGTTATCAACATTCAGCGACATGTTTTTTTGCTTGCTTACATGCTTTTATGTTTATGGACTTGTTTAAAGTCATGAATTCAACAAACATTAGTCAGCGCAGGTCTATTTCATTGCCATATAAACAGATGTCAGTTTATGCATGTGTCAACTTCCTGAGTTACTTTATTCGTGGTTTATTAATGCAGATGTTCCTGGTTTGTTAAAGTTCACTAAGCGCAGTAATAATGCTGGATGCTGCACAGCTCCAGAGAGTTTGAAATGCCCTCCTACGTCTGTGTGCGTTTCCTCAAGGTTCCTCCCACCTCTCAAAAACAGAAGTTGTGAATAAGTGACATAAAGTGTGTGTTCATGCCAGTGTTTTCGAAATAAGTTCCAGATTTGTCTTGACCCTGACCAGGGTAACGTGGTTACTCAAGATTTATTAATAAAACACAAAAATCTCAGTTAAGGGAAACTTAATGTACATTTTTGTTTCCTCGGACAAGTAGATGTCATTTAGAATGTCAGAAATGTGCAAATTAGTCCTCGACCAACTCATATCTCACTCCATATGTGTTATTTGATCATGTCGATGTATTCGTGGTTATTCAAACATAGTAGCAGAAAATCGTGCTAAATGATGAAAACATTTCTATGAGCAGTTCTGTTCAAAATTTTTTCTTTTTTCACTGGTGTTATCAGGTCATAAATGCATGCTATGGACGGCTCTTTATTACGCAGCCTGTATATTAAGTTGTGATGTATTGTGAACTGGCGGTGGCCTGCAGTAATGAGGTAAATACACACAGAGGCAGAGACATGAATGCCTCATCTCGCGTAATAAATGCCACTCGGGCACGGCTCATCATGAAAAACCTCAGCATCCACAATGAGAGCCAGTCAGTCTTGGTGCACTGCCATCACTACAGTATGTCCCCTTTCTCTCTGTCTCTCCGTGTCTCACTCACTCACGGTATTAATGCGTTTTATGTGTGTTCATGTGTGTTAGTCAGTAGGAATTAGAGAGGAGACAGAGTTCATGTCGGAGTCTATATTACAGTCACTGCTGGGGCACGATGTCAGGAACAGGACAGGAGCATTATGTCCACACATCCGCGTGGCATGGAGAGGAACAGGCTTGAAAGCTAACATTAAACACACACACACTCACACTCACACATTATCCCACCTCTCATAATCAAAGCCTGAAATCTTATTCAATGCTGCATTCTTTATCCTATGAAGTCCAGATATGGGAGTTTGGATGTGATGTGAGTGAGAAGGAGATTAGTCTCAATATGAGAAAGACCAGGAAAAACCCAGAAAGCCCTAGATGGTGTTTCAGAAGCACCACGGCTCCACGGCTTGCATGAGGAGCTGCAGTATTAGGAAAGAGATGCTTTAAGGATAAGGCCTGTCTCCTTTGATTTGGCATGCAGGCTGTATGTAAGGAATCGAAAATGATGTGCTTCCTGTGTAATGTGCTAAGTTAAATAAAACGGAAAAGAGTGCAAATAAATCCTGTAGGAAAAACCCTAGAGTGAATTACAATGTGAAGTTTCTTTTTCTGTTTTTTTTTTTTTACCTTTTTACTCAACCTGTTTGCTTTGTGAATTCACCTCTCTGCTTTTTCTTACAGATCCAGTTACTGGTAGACGAGTATAAGGCTGCACACTTGGCCGTCTCACAGCGCTGTAGTGAGATAAGCGAGCTGTTGCTGGTGCATGTGGACGGCAAGACAGTGTACAAAGATTTGGAGTTCGAGCAGTACCAGCTGGAACATCAGCAGAGCCGGCTGCGTCGACTCAAGACTGCGCACCAAGATATCGTCGAGATCCTGAGCAGAATCTACAGTACCTTTCGCAACGATGGGCCGAAGGTGTGTGTGTGTGTTTGATTTCATCTTTATTTAGCCGATTCATTTTGTTCTGTGTGTCGAACTGGTACGTGGGTGACTTTGCACATTCATGTATTTGCAGGTGGGTATTAGTGCCTTGTAAGAGCAGGTGCTTGACTCCTCCAGCTCGTACGTGTGAATGTACGTGTGTGTGTGTCAGCCAGCAGATGGTAAGCATGTAAGCATGCTTGTAAGCATGTGTGTGTTTGTGTGTGTATGTTTTCAGGTGCAGCAACACTGGGTGACGTACACTGAGAAGATGGATCATATGGTAGAGGAGGCTCTGCGTATGAACATTAAGTGCTCCTTACAGGCACTTTCCAAAGTGATCAATGGAGATAGCAAGACATCCCCTAACCCTTTATTCGTAGTGCAGGTGGTTTTGGGGCAAGACACATCTGGGTCTACTGTACAGGTACTAAAACAAAAAAACAAACAAACAAACCCTCACATACACACATACAAAATACTTTAGGAACCATATTTGAATTACATTAATTCTAAGGACATACAAAAGTATTTTACTTAAGATTTACTTAATAACGGATGCCTACATTAATGTAGCATCGCCTGTACACTGGCATAAATTTACCCTTGTCTCAACAAAATCACTCATCGTCTACACGGCTTAATCCTGTATACAGGGTCGCAGTGGGCAAGGAGCCTATCCCAGGACACTTAGGGCACGAGGGACAAGGTGCCTGTCCATTGCAGGGCACACACACATACACACATTCACACTATGGGAGGCGTCCGTTGGGGGCGGCGTAACACACTCGGGGGACAGCGCTATCCGCTCCTTCCGCTTGCGTGAGCTCACAGACGCCCCTGATTGGCTGTAGAGCCGTGATTAATGTGGGAGCACAAAGTACCTCTCGTCCCTCCCCACTGAGAGATTACAGCATCAACCGGGGCCTCGAACCAGCGATCTCCGGGTGATAGGGCGAGCACTTTACCACTGCGCCACTCGGAGGCCAGTACTATCGTTATTTAAGCAATATCACATGAGAGGGAATGCTATATTGTTGGATAAAGTGCTAGACAGTCCTCGAAGGTTTGCTTAATTCCAGGTTCCCAAATAGAAATCTAATGCGCTACAGTGCTGTATGTAGGGTATCCAATTCACTGTCTCACACACACACACCAAATAGAGCCCTTGAAGTGTTAGGAGCTACTTTGTAGCCATAAATAAAAGAACACACGGTTCAGATGTGATTTGAAATCAAAATGTTGTTAAAGATGAAATTGTCTTATCAGATGTCTTTACTGCTGAAAGTGGTTCTGGTTTTGAATTTTGTTTTTTGCAGTCAGCTGGTCTCCCTTCATTACTGCGAACCACATGGACCTTCTTTCACCCACGCTGCGTCCGATTGTTAGTGTTAGAACGCCTGTGACGTGGAGTGATACATATACAGTAGTTAAACATCCCAATGCTGTTATGCTCTATATCAGCACTTGTGGAATGCCTCTCGTCCAATCAGATTACTCAATCGAAACTGTTGTATAATACAAATTATTAACTATAAACCAAAGTAGGCGTATATACACTATGTGTAGTGGGATATTGAGAAATTTAAATGTAACAGTTCTTTTAGGTTGTATAAGTACAACATATTCAAAGAGTGCATTTTTCCTTCATCATTAAATATTTATGGTTAATCCTTTGGTCTTTAGAATCACCATTAATTTTATTATAGTATAAGAAATACATTAATAAACTAAGAAAATATGAATGCGGGATATCGTCACACAGGTTTAAAACAAAGAGGCCAGCACACCTATATGAAGACAAATCATTTCTCATTGAATCTTAAAAGAATGC
Organism: Clarias platycephalus; assembly: GCA_030068275.1. Classification (NCBI taxonomy): domain Eukaryota; kingdom Metazoa; phylum Chordata; class Actinopteri; order Siluriformes; family Clariidae; genus Clarias; species Clarias platycephalus. Next base: position 12,930,472 of record JAQQZT010000001.1, read on the forward strand.
TGTTATTGTGATACTGTAACCTGCACCCACCTGGTAACAGCTACGTGGGATATATTAGCTGAGTCATTCACTTACTCACACACAAATACACACCCACGTTTCTTTCTTTCATTTTTTTTCTTTTAACAATCAGTGCATCCAAGATTGCAAACTGATGTCAACACTTGCTCATTTTACATGCCGTATTTCTCAGCCACACTTACACATATATATATATATATATATATATATATATATATATAGATTGTGTCATTTTTAACACTATCCAGAGTCAAAATGTAAACAAAAAAAAAACCCTGCTGGAAAAAAAAGTGTTAACAGATTGCATCTTTGTCTCATTCGTTGTAGTTTACGTACAGGCTAATGCATCATCACGCAGATAAACAAAGCGTCCTGGCCCTGATAAATCCTAATGAAAGATCCGCCTGGTGCTCTCGCATGCAGCACGGCCAGTATCATCTGTTAACTACAACGTACAACCACACAGGCGCTAATGTCGGACTCTATATATCTCCCTACGAGGACTAGATTAGTATAAGTAGTCAAAGATATGTGTAAAATATCTTACGCAGCAAAAGTGGAAAGGCAGAGCGAGCAAGACAGTGGGAGTTTAACTTGGACTGTGCTTTACTGACATTATTCTAGGGTCAGTAATTTGTTTTAGGTAGAGTTGACATGGGAGTGCCTGAGGCAAATAGCTCCCAGAGCCTGAGGGATATAATAATCATGCAGGAAGAGGCCAGTGGCTCAGTTAAGATAGCACTTTGTGTGTGTGTGTGTGTGTGTGTGTGTGTGTGTGTGTGTGTGTGTGTGTGTGTGTGTCACCTCCAGGTGGACTTTTCCCCAACTCTGCAAAAGCTGGCTCAGACAGTAAACAGTATCAGCTCTCGGCTCTTCAGCACCGTCTCGGGCTTCAAGCGGCTGCCTGACCTCTTCTCGTGCGTGCGCTCCCAGAGAAAACCCGTCCACTGCATAATTGGTACATCCTCTCTACCCCTTTACATTTCACACATCCTATCCTTAATTCCTTTCTTAAAATGATCCTTTTTGTTCTTCATCCATCCTCTCCTCTTAAACCTCAGCTTAGTTGGACTAGTCGAAAAGACATTGCGTCATTTGCTTTATCCTATGTTCCTCAGACCCGCAGTCACCTTCATCACTCCCCTGGTCCTTGGATTCTACCTCACTTTCATGTCTTTCCACTTAATTATGTGCACTAAACTCTCTGAGCCTCTGAGGCTTTCAGGGTCTTATGATGAACCCTACATCTAATTGCTATCGTGTAGAGCATGAGGTGAAGCGCTTGTTTTACCCTTATTATGTTATGTAAAGGTGTTATCGCACTCACACGCTTGCATTTGCACTGAGAGTTCAGTATGTGTATGTGTGAACTGGTCTATTTCCTGCCTACTGACTCTAGTATTTGGACGCGATGTAAAAAAAAAGCCTCAATGTTAACTAGGTGCGAAGAATGTTAACACGAAAAACACGTTCGGTGTTATCTTTTTAAGTGGATTATTTTCTCTTTCTGTCTCTACAGAGCAGGATGAAGAGATCTGTAAGATTCAGTCTGCAATAGCTGCAGGCATGAAGGCCAGTGCCACTCACCTGCAGGCCTACCTGAAGACCTGGGACAAGTATCGCGAGATCTGGGAGATCAAGAAGGACCCTTTCATTCACCGATACGAACGCCTCAACCCACCTGTGCCAACTTTCGATGCTGACATAGCTAGGTGTGTGTGTGTGTGTGTGTGTGTGTGTCATTGTTTCAAGCTCTCTTACCATTCTTCCTGTCGAATTGCGTTCCTTTTTGAGGGTTGCCAGCTTGTTATGAGTTTGTTCTTAGTAAAAGTGAAAATTTTCAGACCCTTAAAAGGTTTAAGGAAAAAAAATCCTGTTATTTTTATTGCCTCCCCCTTGGACATGTAATTCTCCAAACTCCTGCTGGCTTTAATAATACACCAGTACACTACCGCTCAAAAGTTTGGGATCACTTGCAAATTTCTTTGTTTTTGTTTATTTATTTTCTACATCCTACAACAATACCGGAGTTTTCAAAACTATGAAATAACACAAATGGAATTAGGTAATTACGTAACAACACCAGAAACAGTCAGTTGTTATTTTAAGACACTTTGGACAGATTTTCTGGAATAGTTCTTGCAAGAACAGTATTGTGTCAAGTGCATTCACAAAACCTATCAAGCACCGTGATGAAACTGGCTCTCATGAAGACCAAAACTGACCTCTGCTGCAGAGGAGACGTTCATTTAGAGTCACCAGCCGCAGAAATGGCCAATTAACAAACAGCACCTCAGATTAGAGTAGCAGACACATCTCAATATTAGCTGTTCAAATGAAATTATTGCAAATTTTGGACGCCTTCGTCTTTGTTTTGCAATCTGGAAAGAAATAAAAATCTTTTACACAATGGCATCACAAATCCTGATGTTGGATGATGTTAGGAGTTTGTTGTTGTTGTTTATTTACCAGGCGGCACGGTGGTGTAGTGGTTAGCACTGTCGCCTTGCACCTCCAGGGTGCCAGGCTCGATTCCCGTCTCTGTGTGCATGGAGTTTGCATGTTCTCCCCGTGCTTGATGGGTTTCCTTCAGGTACTCATAGAAGATGAGTGAGTGTTTATTTAACATTGACCATCATGGATTTCTGTAAAACCAAACGCTTGGTGTAACTCTAGATGTGGGGTTATCACTTCATAACTATCACTGCTCATAATGACATATCCAAACTCGGAAACACGCTAGTTATTCCGAGTATGCATGCTTTCATGAGTTCTAGATTGGACTATCGTAACAAGTTGCCATCTGTCTGCCCCTGTAGAGAAGCTGCAGATTGTTCAGCAGCCTGTGGCCTTATCGGGAAAAGCAATTCATAACACATTACTACAGGCTTATTCAAGCAACGCTGGCTGCCTGTAAAGTTCTCCATTGACTACAAAGTCTTGACTCATGACGTATGAATTTCGACTTCTGTTAGTCCAGAGGATTAGTCATAGACTCGCCGTGTGTTCATTAAACTGAATCAGACTCCCCTCTCGTTTGCTTATACATTTCTATATTGCAGAGTACGACCAGCTGAAAGGGAGGAGACGGTCGCCTGATTTAGACACAGCTTTAGAGGCGTTTGTTTACGATTGGCGAACTGTAATTAAAGTTTTCATCACACAATAAGTATTTGCCCTATTGATATATGTGTTACACTGACTTAGGCATACGTCAACAGTAGTGCCCTATAGACTTTTTATCTCCACACGCGTGTGTGTAGATTGTTGCCGCACTGACGAGGGTCTGTAGACACATGAGTGAGCTCAGCACATCAATAAGCTGTGTGCATGTTTATGTGTTGCGAGGCACAAATTTAATGAGCATGCTCAGGCATTAATTACCTTCTGCAATCAGGTCTACTTCGTCAGCGCTGATCTAGTTCTTTGCCCTTTAAAAGTAATGAATGTTATGAGAAATTGTGCTCAGGGCCTCTTCACACTGATGTTTGTTCTCTTACCGAGTCAAACGCCGTGTAAATGTTAGATTTTTAGGGATGTGCTGATATCTGTCGACAATCAATACCGGTCCTAAAGCAGATGCCAGGTCATACTGTAGTTAGTGCTAATGCTTTCATGTGAAGAAATTTCTGACTGTACAGTGTATGCAGCATGTGTTCCTCAATTTCTAGCAATTACGCCCTGGAGTCGGAGAGTTTCCCTCGGCTTGTTTCTCAAATAGTGTCCTCTGTGCGGTGTAGATCGCTGCACTACTACAGCATTATGTTATGCCCTTTAAAGAGAGCTTGCGTATAGTGAAAAGAAATCCATTTGGGATTAGATTGCATTTAAGAGGGAAGGATATGAGATGAATATAGTGTAGAAGAAGAAATGTGGAGCTTATTTATTTATTAATAGATCACTGTTTGCTTTATGGGCAGAACAAATGAAAGTAGTTTTTTTACATTTAATGCCGCTTATACAGTACACTATACTGTAGTGAAGCAAGTGTACAGTGTATTGGTTTAAAGAGCAACAAAAATAAGGAAAGACATAATTCATGACTACATAAAACAGAGTCAAGCACTAAGCACCATCATGCTGCTACAAACTGGTTTAATCAACATTCTGATCTTTTCCGAGTATAAAAAGTCATTTCAGTTACTTTTGTTTGTTTTTAAACGCCGAGTCTTAACATCTTTAACACAGTGCACAGACTTGTATAACTCACACTCTGCCCAAGTGATTCTTCATGCTTGTCTTGTGCTCATTTGTCTTTGAACCTTCGACATGTTTCTGGACAGGTAACTGTGAGAGCTTTAAAAAAAAAAACCAAACAACAGGCAGTGCCAATATTAATGACAATAAGTCATGTTGGTGAAGGCTGTGATGCGGCATGATGTCCATGCAGCTAAACTGCACTATTTTCATTTTTATAACAACACACGCTGGAGTGTGTTATTCTACGCATACGTAAGGGATTTGCCCATGATTACAATAATGAATTTATAATTTTTCTATGGAATATGAAACATTTTAATGGTTTATGCTTAGATAACAATTAGTCTTAATCTCTCTCTCAATCTCTCTCTCTCTTTTTCTCTCTCTCAAAATTTAACTAAAAAACTAGAAAGCACAAACTCGTCCGTCCTGAAGACTTCCTGTGCTGATAAACTTTCAAAGCACCATGACTATTACAAAGTGCTTACAGGCAAGACTCAATTAATCCCTTAAATAAATGCGTCCTGTTAAATAAAATCACCACATCAACAATTATAAATTCTACTTTGTTTAATATGTTTTTTTAAAACCATTTATTCATAGTCTTACTGTACATTGTGTTGGGTTTCGTCTGTACAACTGCATACAAATTAGTGCAGATTAAAATTATCATATCGTTTATGTTGAAGCTTGAACTGCCGTGCTTTTTTAATACGAAAATAATGCACATATTCTGACCAATCAGAATTCATCAGTGCTGTGGAATAATACATGTTTCTATTAGTTTTATTCTAATGAAAGTTTTATTATTGTATCTATTAGTTTTATTAAAAGACTTATAAAACATGAGGTTGTAACTGGTTTAATGCTCTTTTTTTGTTTGTTTGTTTTCTGGTTGGTTGGTTTTCTTTCATAGATCCATGAAAGAAAACTTTATTATTAGCATTTATTTCTGTATTTTCTGGACAAAGGCAAGTACTGTACATATAATATATACTAATTGTCTTTGGTAGTTTGCTAGATTATAATAAACACACATTATGACCATATACAGTATGTTTATGTAATCTAATAAACTTTATGAAGATACTGGAATAAGTTTTTGTCTGCCTGATGTGAAATTAGTGTTAATTATACTTAGTGCTTGAGTGTGCCATAATTTCCATTACAGAATGACGTTGAAACAGAACACACATCTTTAAAAATGTCTTTTTTTATGCTGCTGTTAATCATTATCACCTCTGAACCGTATCACACTTACAAGAGTCTCTCTCACATTTTTTGTCGTCTCTCACTTTGTGTGTGTTTTTTTTTTTTTTTTTTTTTTGTGCAGGTATGCAGAAGTGGCGAATAACATCCAGAAGGAGGAAACAGTGATGAGTGTGCAGTTCGTGTTGCTGGATTGCTCCCTCCTGAAATTCTCTCTGGTGCAGCACTGTAATGAGTGGCAGAACAAATTTACGCAGCTCCTCAGTCTCATGGCTAGCACCAGACTCAAAGAGCTGCACTGCTACATCCACGACAGAGCACAACGGTGTGTGTGTGTGTGTGTGTGTGTGTGTGTGTGTGTGTGTGTGTGTGTGTGTGTGTGTGTGTGTGTGTGTTTCCACCCAGTATCAGACGTTCTATAATGGTTTTCTGTATGCATGATTTAAATCATGGACCTGATCCAAAAATAGCAAGTGATTTTGGAAAGTTCAAGGCAAAGTAAATATTCTGAAACCTTCACAGCTTTACAAGTTTAATGGTTTAATATATATGGAAAGCTTATCGCAGTCACACTGGACAGCACGGTAATCGACATATATTGTGCAGCCATGCCGAAAATATTTACATAGCTGGAATTATGTAAGGATTATTAAACGATTACAAATGAATCTGTCTAAAGAGAAAAAGTTGTTAAAGGAAATTAAAAAGGAAAAACAATCTGACAGACTCCCTGCTGTTTTTAGGACAATGTGATAACGGTGTTGAAATTTACTAGATTGTTATTTACGTTTTCTCAGACAGGGAGTTAAGATAAAAAAAAATAATAAAAGGTGTTTCATTTTCCAAATATTAGAATATCAAATTTCTCTAAAAAATACAAATGCAAATAATTAATCAAGGACAATGATAACTGATTGCATAATCAGTAGGCATGTAAATAGGATAAGAGACATAACATTATTACAAAGTGTGTGTGTGTGTGTGTGTGTGTGTGTGTGTGTGTGTGTGTGTGTGTGTGTGTGTGTGAAATCAGGCTTTCTCAGACTCCTCAGACACTAGATGAACTAATGGAGAGCCTGAAACAGCTAGAGACGCTTCAAGGGGATATAAATAAGACTGAGAGTCAGATTCCTCCCATCCAAGAGCAGTTTGCCATCCTGGAGAAATACGAGGTTCCAGTGGAACGTGACGTGAGTGTCAGAGACACGGAGACACTGACAACACACACTCATATGCATTTCATGCAAGTCCATCACTGCTATATGATGCTGACCTTATAATTGACTTTTGATTGTCCTGCACCTTCACTTCGTTAGCTCTATTTATAGGCTGGCGCTCTACAGTCTATATCTGTGTGTTTTTTTTTCCTCACCTGAGCTAAACCTGCACGATTTGATCATTTGAAAAAAACAAACAAACATTATTTTGACACGATTATGATCTCAATCTATACTGTGATATGAAACTACTAAATGTACAATTTAGCCTAAAAGCTAATAGTGGCACAAATGATCTCATTAAGAAGATTTATTTAGCACCTACAGAGTTAAAAAGTAAATAATTGACAAACTCTACATAACTTTCTCTATTGCCTTTAATAAACTGCAACCTTATTAGGTGATTAGGTACTGTAGCTGCACATGTCCAGACTGGGATTTAGATTTTTATGTGATTAATTGTGCAGCACTAATCTGTACTCTCTCTCTCTCTCTCTCTCTCTCTCTCTCTCTCTCTCCCCAGATTCATGAGATGTTGGAGGCTCTTAATGACGAGTGGCTGTGGTTTCAGCAGGTGTTGATTGACAGTGAAGACATGTTAAAGAAACACAAGGAGAAGTTCAAGACTGGTCTCATCTTTTCTGCTGAAGAGTTCAAAAATAAGACACAGTCTGTCATACAGGACTTTACCGCCACAGGTACTGTAATACACACACACACACACACACACACACACACACTCTCTCATTCTTTATACCGCTTATCCTGTACAGGGTCACAAGAGTCCTGGGGACTCGGGGGACAAGGCGGGGTACACCATAGACTGGGTGCCAATTCGTCACAGGGCACACAGGCACATACACACACTTACATGCTCACTCACAGCCGAATCGGAATGTGAGGAAAACTGGAGCACCTGGAGAAAACCCGGGGAAGGATTAAAATACAATGGTGGAACAGGTTAATGTGATGCAGTTTTAAGTCCTTTTATACATTGTATTATTTATTAAATAAGACATCATCCTTCTTGTTTTGTCTTTCTAGTTAAACAAAAGGTTCTGATTTGTTATAATTGATATTGCTTCAGCAGAAGTAATTTCTTGCCAAGAATGCTAAACAAATGATTCTCACAGAAAACGTCATGAAATAGTCAATACTATAGTCAGGGTTGCTGATTTGGGAATTTGACAGTGCTGTAACCTTTAGCGAAAAAAACAACAGCAGTTGAACAGAATGAACAGACACGTACCACGGCATAACGTATTACAGTACCGGTACTGTACGGTCATCTTCCCCATCCTTCATAGACACTTACAGGCTTAAGCAGTAACCCGAGGCCTCGTGCTAATCTTCTTATAGAGCGCTTTAAACTCTTCCCTTGTGTGCTCAGATAAAAGGTAGGCGTGTCGTCGGGGTTATGTGTACGATGCTGAGAGTGGCACGTAGGGCAGGTGGGTGGTCAGAGCTGAATGAAGCCACGACCGAGTACAGCGTATCTCCGCAGGCCTCCACGGCTCTAGGTCACCTCTCTACATGAGTCCCATGCAGGACGCCGTGCTGTCGTGACGGGGGGCTGAACAGTGTGAGCAGAGCACGCAGCAGCCATTCACCTTCCTGCAAAGCAAAAAGCGCTCACAGAGCCAATTAGGAGTGGTGTAATTCTTCACACTAACCCCCCCCCCCCCCCTACACTTTTCCTCGTTCTCCCACTTTTTGCTTTTGTGACTCTCATTTGGTTTCTCCTTTCCTCTCTCTCTTTCTCGCCCTCTTGCTCTTTCTCTCAGTGCTGTAATGCCGTTTTGCTCCCTCATCACACATTCCGAGGACATTATTTTCCTCACCTCCTTTATTCATCCTTTGTCTCCTATTGTTTTTTTTCTTCTTTTTTCCACATCCATTAAAATGAGATTGAAAAGTTCCGCTTTTTCCCCCACTCATGTTCACTGCCACTATTTTTTTTTTTTTAGGACTGACAACAAAGTCATACTGTGACAAAGAGTATCAAAGAGGACCAAGCTCTTGTCCTACTTTTCCTCCCTTCTTTTCTTATTATCCTTTTTCATTTATTTCTCTCCTTCACCCCTCACACCCCAGCCTCCTCTTCCTCTCCTGAGTCTCTCCTTTTTTTCCTCTTTTTTTTTTTTTTTTTGCTAGTTTGTGCACGATTGTAGACAGCTATGTGAAGTCTGCTGCTTTCTTCCGCTGTTTTCCACATTTGGCATACTTTCCTTTTGTTTTGTTTTATAAAAAATAGTTTTGTCTCTCTAATCTCGGATGAAGTTTGAGTTACAGAAACAAGCACGGTTAGTAGAACCAGACCACATAGCTTAAGCAAACGCAGTTGACATTCACACACATAATTTCCCACAACTCCTTTCTCTTCCATACTCGAATGGCAGCTGCAACTTGTTGAGGATGGCAGGATTGTTTGGATTGTTCAGGAAAACAATGGCTGACTCCAGCAGGTTAATGAGGCCAGGAAGCAGCTTTGTGCCCAGTGAAATTAGTATTCCAGACAGAACCACTGTTTCAAAAAAAAAAAAATATCAGGCACTCAGGCTAGCACTCACTACACAATCCTTTCAAGGTGCCCCCCTCTTCCCCCTCCAATCTCATCTAGATTTCTTTATAGATTAATTTGTATCATTGCCTGATTAGCGGCTGAAGATGGCGAACGTACACATAGTATTGAAGCCAGTACTATCCAGTGCATGATGAAAAAATATCACTGTCCATGACAGCATGCAATGCATTTCATTTATTTTATTATTTTTTTTACAAACCTAGATGAGGCATAAACATGGCACGAACAGCCAGTGCTAGGAATGTAGAACCCAGCACTGCAGATATCTGATATCTCTCTTTTTCATTCTCACACACAACACGCACGTACACATTTGTCTTACCGTGCCTGTGAGTTTTCCCCATAGGCCTAATAATTAACACAGCTAATTAATGCTGTGTCTGCACCTAAATCTAACCATAAGCTTTAGCTCATTAACAGGAAATATTTTTTCCCATAAAATAGAAGTTGTGATTTTAAGCATGATTTTTTTTTTTAATACCAAGTTTTTAAAAGCAAGCTTTCTCTCCTGGGGACCAGACAGATGTTCCAACAAGCTCACATCTGTCAGCTTTTCCTATCCTTGCGAGGACATTTGGTCCCCACCTTGATATAAAAGAATGCCCCCCTCCCCCTCCCCCCACACACACACCTCATGGTTACTTTTTTTCACCGTGGTATTTGTTGTGGTATACAGTACCTTGTTTTGGAGACTGGGTAAATGCGTTTCCTTTATCATACAGCTGTTTCCTCATAGCCTTTACCATCTTGTATACATCATAAAAATGTTATCTCTTTATGTTAATGAATCCATTATGAATTTCTGTGTGTGTCTGTACAGGTCCTTTTGGCAGTAATGTAAGCTCAGGAGAAGCCCTTGAGTATATCTCATTGCTGAAAGCCCAGCTGGAATCTCTGAAGGCAGAAGAAAGCACAATATGCCATGGCCTTGGTGTCTTCATGATTGATCAACCCGCTTCCAAAGACATACAGAGCCTGGAGAGGGTGCGCATTCATTACTATTACTAATTTGCTCATGCAGTCATTACAGCGTTCTACGTACTTGAACTTTCCACTTTCCACTGCTGTAAGAATGTACTCTGTTCATGTGAAAAATGATGCTGTGCAAACGTCTTACTGTAGGTGCATTTGAGAACTGCTGTAAGGCAAACTTCTTCGAAAAAATAATGAAATGAAGGGGGGAAAAAACCCTTTCTATTAATAGTAGTAACAACAGCACTACACTAAACACAGTCAGTATTTGCCATGACAAACGTTTTGTCTTTAAAAATGCATCAAGAGTCTCAGGTACACTTTGTGCAGTTGTATAAGGTAAATGGTTGCTATGGTTTTTCTTCACATCTTGAAGGACCTTCTGGAGACTTTGATTGTCGCACTTGTTTGTGTTCTAGCAAGTAATCCCTGACAACCATTATTCTCTTCATGTCCAAAAACTGATCTGTTATATAATGTTACTGACATGCAAAAAATTTTCAGATTTGTTGGGAAACGTTATGTTTGGAAATAATTTTTTTTTTCATAAGCATAAGTCATAAAAGTAGCATAAAAAAATTAGGAGGTGCTGTAGTGTTTTTAACGCTTCATAGAGAATAGCATGACAACAAAGGGAGTTTATACTGTAGATAAAACTAAAAGTATGCTTTGTGTGTTGTGGCAATAACATCTACATCTACCTTCATTTCTTCATATGAAATTAATTTAATTATGTAGAGTAAATGACAGAAATGGAGCAAATATTTTACCCTGACAGGCTGCAAAGTGCCTAAAGGTACAATTAAAAAAATTAGTTGTTTATGTAACAACGTCAGCAGCAACCTCGTTTCCCCTCTCGTCTGTTCCAACCACTCAGCATCACCAGTACACTAATCACCGGCCTGATCATCTGTCATCATCTGCTCCTGTTAAAACTGGTTCATGCCTTAAGTTAGATTTTTTTTATGCTTGAATGATTCATGGGACACTGTGTGGCTTCACAAACAAAAAATACATTTCTCTAAAACTGGTGGGGTACAGGGACTGGACTGAAAATGAGAGCCAAAAAGTTGACAAATATGAGAGCCAAAGAGTTCTTCAAGAAAAACTATAACTCCAGTCTACATTAAAATACACGAATGTCTGGGTCCTTGAAGGCAAAGAAATGAAGAAATGTTTCATAATTATTTGTTTTAATCTATTGTTTTGTTATATTTATATGTGTGTGTGTGTAGGATTTAGATGACCTACAGCAGGTGTGGGAGATAACTCAGAAATGGGAAACCCACTGGAACGAATGGAAGTCTGGACAGTTTACCACTCTACATACAGAAAACATGGAAATCACAGCTCAGACCATGTTTAAGAAACTCCACAAGCTTAGCAGAGACCTTAAGGCAGGCATACATTCATCTACAACTTAACTCTTATTTCACAAAACTATTCAATTATATTTAGACTTGCTATACAGGGCATAGGTATATAGGCATACAGTACATATACTTTACTTACTACTGCACAACTACCACACACACACACACCAACATCACAAACGTTTCCTTCAGCAGTTGGGCCAGAGTGCTTTTAAGCCCACTCCCCTAATACACACTCCACACTCTGTCTAACTCTTGATATACGCGCTTTTGTTTAGCTAATTATCCTCTAAAGCTAATTTAGTTTCACTTCTCAGTAACTTCGATGTCATTAGACTGTCATTAGCTTTAAGCAGATTAGAAACACCTGCATGATTGAGGCCCCCTGGGTGCACTTTTCAACTGACTGGGGATCAGTGGATCATGGCGCATTGCTCAGCTCTTAATGATTTAGCCTGCAGTGGGATAGTGATGATTAAAGTGTCTGTGAAGAGAATGATGATGTTGTGTGAGTGGGGTTTTGATGTACTGTTCTGTAGTAGAGTTCACTCTTGTTGTGTCATTGTAGGATAAACAATGGGACATTGTGGACTTCTCCAAGAACAGAATCGAACAGTTCAAGAGCACAATTCCACTGATCTTAGACCTGAAAAATCCAGCCATGAGAAAGAGGTGAGTCTGACAGATGAAACACTCTGGCACCCCCAGGGCTGTCAGAACAAATTTCACAGTTTAAATATTATTCCACTTTTCCATATTGTTTAATTAATAGAGGGCAAAAAATAATAATTTTCGCATGTTATGGATTTTAAACACTTGAGGTAAGTTAATTGAAACACATATTTCCTAAATCTTTGGGATCAAAATAGGAAATGTTTTACAAAATACAAAACTAGGTTTGAAAAAGTCAATGTTATTTGTGTATCAAATTCATAATTAAATATCAAGGTACATTAGGTAAGACAAGCACTCTGACTGTTAAGGTGGGATTGATATAAAAAAAAAATAATAGTTTTGCTCCTTGAGCCATGTTCATGAAGCTCCACCCATATCACCTATGATGGCCTATAGAGCTGTTGTTGGTCTTCAGCTGCTCTCATTAAGGGGTCGCTACAGTAGACCATCTGATCCGCATACAATATGGCACAGGTTTTACACCCGATACCCTTCCTGATGCAACGCTCCCATTTTATCCGGACATTAGCTGGGAATCGAACCCGTAGCAGACGAGAACCCTAACAGTATATAGACTAGGAAGCACATCAACAGTAAATACAACATAAATAAATGCAACATTACGTTTTTCAACAGGTTTTCTCAGCTGGTTAATACACTTCTGCTGGTCTAATCCTATAGTTTGTCAGGTTCGGTTCCCGGGTGATGCTGTAACCTCTCACAGCCGGAGGTCTCGAGAGAGCTGATTGGCCGAGCTCTCTCAGAGGGGAGGGATGAGAGGTACTTAGTGCTCCCACATTAATCACGGCTCTACAGCCAATCAAGGGCGTCTGTGAGCTCGCGCACGCGGAAGGTGCGGATAGTGCTGTCCTCCGAGTGTGTTACGCCGCCCCTGAGCGAGAAATTCGAAAAGAAGCGGTCGGCTGGCGTCACGTGGTTCGGAGGAAACACGTGATAGTCTTCGGCCCTCCAGGCTGAATGGTAGTAGCCTTAATGTGGGAGCCCCCTAGTGACGGGGAGGAATTGGACACGACTAAATTAGGGAGAAAATCGAGGGGGAAAAAACTAAACAAAAAAAAAAAACTTTCATGTACAAGTGAAAAATAAAAAAAAATTGCAATATGACATGTAGGTTGTCCATTTTCAACAGGCGTGCCATTAAATTATACCCCATGTAGGGAGAATTAATAGTCAGTAGTAATTTTTTAATCATTTAGGGATTGGTCTTACAAACAAATAGAAAACAAAAATGTAGATGTGATGATTTACTAATTACATGGCCCTTGATCTGATGCTTGACATAAGATGAATACATAATGAAACCCTGCTGCTAATGTCTGTTTTGTTTTTCTGAGTATACCTGTACATGTAATTGTTGAAGAAATGTAATCACTCCCGTACACAGGAAGGTGAGATCGTTATCATCTTGAGTGTCTACCTGCCAGCCAGTTATCCTTACTAATGTGCCATCACACTTTCAGTCGTATAAGTTCCACTTAACCATGATACCTGCTGTGTGTGCAGGAATACATCATTTCTATTCTTTCTGTGTAAAGACTTGACGCTCAAAGATTCTGATCAGGTGTCAGTTAGAAAGTAAAGGCCTGGGTGGGGAGAGAGCCACACGAAATCACCTCACGCTATTAGTACTCCTCTCCATCCGAGCCCAAGGCGCTCTGGGTCCATGCCTGTGAAGATAAAAAAAAAAACGAACAAATTTTTCCTGGACACATTTTTTCCTTTTTTCTTTTTTTTCTCCTTTCATCGGACCCTGTCCTACTTCTTGTTGGCTCTTAGATTGGCAATGGCATACCCAAAACAACACCCCATCCTGCCCAAACAGGTCTGTTTTGACAGTCCCAGCTGAGACAGCCTAGACAGGCGCAGATCTCTTGTGATAGCAGGCAGCTAATAACCACTGATGTAACACTCTGCAAGATGCTTCCTAATATTCCCCGCTAGCCTAGTGTGCACACAGGGGAAATGTGTGATTGTTGTGGATCAGAGCAAAAAAAGACATGGGAACCTGGCAGTCTTAGAATCACTTCTTTAATGGAGATAACAGCCAGATGTGCTGAGTGATTGTAATATCTTCTGTAGGTGAAGCCTAACTTTTATGACTTGTCATTTATAACATACTCTTTGTCAGTCATGGAACTGTGAGACAGTCATTCAGTGTCCTTGATGTTTTTTAATGCTTAAAGTCATCATGCTAGATATTTAGTCATGTCAAAACACATTTCACTGTTCAGGTTTTTTGTTATAAAATAATAATATTAAAGCAAATGGAATTCACATTTGAAAAGGACAAATGTTTGTGTTTTAGCCTTTTCATTAAAAAGAAAAATGGCTTAAGATGATACTATTCATAATAATACATTATACAAACGCTTCTTTAAAGGCTCAATGTGAAATTATTCAGAAAATCTAGTAGGCACAATTTCATAATTTCTAGTATTAAGAATTTTCGATATTTCTTAACTACTACTATTTCTTAATTTTCTGAGTGACCTATTAAAATTATCTTGACCACCGTTGTTAAAATCACCACTTTTAAACACAAACACTCAACTTTGAGCCAGAAAAAGATTGGAAGAGAACATGTGGACTGAAGAATGAGATCATTTTTTTTGCCTTGTCTTCAATATGATGTAACATAAAAGCAAGAGACAATTTTAAAAATAAGAAATACAATGGCAGACTAACATGATTATGATTATGTGGAAGTCCTCTTAGAGAAGATGGCAAGTGTTCAAATACACATCATGAGGTTAGTAGACTTTTTCCTAATTTAATAATATGGCTTCCACTTTAATTAATTAGCAGTATGTCATATAGCACTTCATATTTTTTGCATGCTAAACTAGAAGTACAGTGGCAGACGGCATGAAGTGGAAAATGCTTTTGAGGGCTATGGGTCAGAATGGACAGGTTATGAAAATGTTAGTTTAATTTAAGTGGATTTAATATGGTAAAAATAGCAACCTTTTTTGTGACATTAAAATTCATTCATGTGATAGTTATACATTTAATGTTGGCCTCATTATTTGCAGTCCAAAACATGACTTGCTGGTTGAACTAATGCGGATACAACCAGTCAAAACTGCTGCTTGATTTTTTCTATTCCATGTTCAAACCAACATCCCGAAATTAAGTCAGAATTACTGGAAATTAGAGAAACACTTTGGTTTTAGACAAAGATCACCTTGTATTCACAATTTCTGTGCAAACCGATAAACCTTAATGACAGTGTTCACAATTTTAGTATTTATATCTAACTATGGACATGCCCAGTCCAGTCCAATAATTTATTACATAGTATTAATACCAATGTGTGTATGTTTCAGGCACTGGGATCAGATTAAGCATGAAGTACAGCGCTCCTTTGACCAGGACTGTGCAGAGTTCACGCTGGAAGAGATTGTGGCATTGGGCCTGGATGAGCATGCTGAACGCATTTGCGAGATCTCTGGAGCTGCCAGCAAAGAGCTTTCCATAGAACAGGTAAAGGAGTAGACCTGACCTCGAGCATCATTTCAAATAATCATCTGTCTGCATAGCCAAAAAAAAAAAAAAAAAACGTAAAATCTAATATTTCATGAGACCACCTTGTGCTTTGATTTCGGCATTGTTTCGATAAGCTTAGGGTCTGGATTCTGTGGTGGCCATTGAATGTGTGGAACTGATGTCTCATACTTCCTGAACCACTCTTTCATAATTAATTTGACCCTAAGGGAACCTTTAATCATCATCATCTTACTATATACCGGTGCCATCAGGGATGAAAAAGTCCATTGATGGAAAAATCTAATTATTCAGTACATTTAGGTAGTCAGCTGGATCCTTTTTTTGGGCACATAACATTGCTGAAACTAGACCTGACCAACAGAAGCAACCCCAGATCAGAACCCTGCTCACACAGGCTTGTACAGTGGGCACTTTGCATGATGGGTGCACCACTTCATCAGACGATCTTCTTACCCTCATGTACTCATCGCTCTCGAACAGGGTAAATCTGGACTCATCAGACCACATGCCCTTTTACCAATGGTCCACAATCCATTTTTTATGCACCCTAGCAAATTGGAGACTTTTTTTCGATTAGCCTCAGGCCATGTCCACACGTAGCCGGGTATTTTTACAAACTGAGATTTTTCAACTTAGTTTTTTTAAATAATTCCGTTCACACGACCTTCTTCTTTGTCTTTCGGCTCTTCCCTTTCAGAGGTCGCCACAGCGAATCATCTGCCTCCACCTAACCATATCCTCTGCTTCATCTTCTCTCACCCCAACTAACTTCATGTCCTCTCTCACTGCATCCATAAATCTCCTCTTTGGTCTTCCTCTAGACCT
>JAQQZT010000001.1:12951645-12964273 GCA_030068275.1 Clarias platycephalus
TATATATATATTAGTTTTAATTTTATATTTATATATTTATATTTATTATTCATGAACTTCTTCAGTCAGAGAACCCAACCCATTATGTGTTAGTTCATAAGACAAGCAAAGCAAACTTATTTCTAGCACACATGATACACCACGGCAACTCAAAGAGCTTTATGATGATAAGGCTAAAAGATAAGTAAAATGCAATCACCATAAAAATAGACAGAATGAAAAAAATAAAGAAAAAGGTCCAGCACAAAGTAAAATAGGCAGTAAAATACAAGATAAAGTACTTTGCAGTGCTAGCCATGCATGCTCATTTAAAGGCTCCAGAGTACAGAAAGAATATTAACCTTGACTTAAAAATGGCTATATCTGAGACAGACCTGGGGTCTTATGGAAGTTTTCTCCAGCTAAATAAATGGGGTAGCATAATAACTTAATGCAAATGGTCCTGATTCCAGGTACCATTAGGAGACCTGTTTCTATCCATCTAAGAAACCTGCTTGCTTTGTATTTTTAAGCATAAATGAAATTTGGAAATTTCTGTTCTTAAGATTTTAAGTTATTAAGTTTCTTTTTTTATGCTTAAAACTGGTCTTGCATTTCCAAGTTGGATGTACTGTGTGAGTGTGTGTGTGTTTGTGCTTGTGCCCTGCAATGGAATGGCACCCCGTCCTGGGCATTCTGCGACGCTGAAAAGGATATGCGGTATAGAAAATGAGTGAGTGAGTGTTTTCTAGCTTGTGAAACGTCAACATCAAAAACATTTGTTCATTTTTATCCAAACAGGCCATTCAGTTGCTTGTTCATTCCCTTGTTATTTCAAGACTGGACCCTTCAGGTCTGCCTCTGTGAGCCATTCGTCCTCTGCAACAGATCCTGAATGCAGCTGCACCACTTGTTTCCAATCTCCTTAAATTCTTCCACACCACCCCATTACTACACTCCCTCTATTGGCTTCCTTTAGCTGCCCACATCAGATTTAAAACATAGATGCTTGTCTACAAAGCCAAAAAAGGGCCAGCACCCACTTACTTTAAAGCACTTATCACACCCGCACTGCACCACTCTCCCTCTGGTCCTCTCGTATTGTTCAACAACTCCCAGGATACAAGGGAGGCACGCATCAACTCTCTTTTTGTTCTCGCCCCTAGGTGGTGAAATGAACTTTCTCTAGGCGTTTGAACAGCTGAGTCAGTCTTCAAACAGTGTCTAAAGACCTACCTTTTCCTTAAGTACTTGGATCAAAAAAATCCCAACAATGTTTCAGAATGATGTTACTGATGGTCAGTATCCTAGTGAATCACAATGTTTATCGATAGACTTCAATGAACTTGTGTAGTTTCTATTAGAGCATACAGTGGAACCTCAGATTACGAGCATAATTCGTTCCGGGAAGCGGGCTCGTATTCCAAAACACTCGTAAACCAAATTTAATTGTCCCATAAGAAATAATTCAAATTATTCGTTCTACAGTCCAAAAAAATAAATACATAAAAATAATTAACACAAAATATAAAGTAAAAATAGAACAAATGAACCTGCACTTAAAAAAAAAAAGTAAAAATAAATCCCGATAGATAAGTGTTTCCATTTATGCGCACAGGCGCTGTGTGTGTGTGTGCTTTTCTCTCTCTTGCGCTGCCGAGTGTGTGTGTTATGTGTGTGCGCACGTGTAATTTGACACCATACCGGTTGTGTGTGAGTGAAGCACCCCTTCTCTGCTGCACACACACACACAAACACACACACACATTAAAGGCGAGATAGAGAGAGAAAGTGTGAACCGGCACGGTGTCAAATTACGTGCGCGCACACACATAACACACACACTCAAACACTGACACACACTAAAGATGAGGGAGAGAGCTCACGGATGTTGATTATACCAGTAAGAGACGAGCACTAAGACCCAGCAGGGGAGATGATTACACGCAGCGCAAGAGAGAGAAAAACCGTTGGCTCAGTTGTGATCACGTGACGCTCGGCATCAAATCAAGAAGCGCATGCGTGATACATGATACTCTGTACTCGTAAACCAAGACAACGCTCGTTTTTCAAGTCAAAATTTGTTAAAAATCTTTACTCGTCTTGCGGAACACTCGTAAACCACGTTACTCGTAATCCAAGGTTTTACTGTACTATTTAGTGGTTTAGTCTGCAGAGCTGGATTTGCCATGGATTAGGTATATATTAAAGCATACTGTACATTTACTGGCTTTAGAGCTAGATTTAGCCACTTTATGGCATGATAAACTTACAATCATGCTACAATTCAGGATCAAATTTGGGAATGTAGAAAAGCCCCCTAAAGTAGGTCTATGGTGAAGCAACTCAAACACAAGCACTACTCTTGTGTGCATATTACACAAAAGGCTACAATGAATTTCCACATTTTTATCTGAAAGGTTTGATTTTTTTTTTCCCTGGCAGCAACCAGCTACAAATATTGTATGGATGATAAACTGTTTTTTGAGTGATGTATGTACCAGAACCAGCAGTTTAAATCAATTGTGCAACTTAAAGAATGAAAGTAAGGTTTTTACACTTGGATGTCCCCTTATCTTGGTCCTAGACGTTGATGTTTTTTTTTTACAATGCCTGTTAAAAATTAAGGTTGCACACTTCGGTATTTCATTGGACTTCATTCAACTTTATTACAAAGCACATTTGCCATGGTATTGTTTGGACAACCTTATGCAATGTCATATTTAGCATTGAGAATTGCATTCATTTCTAACTACTGTTGAATCTTGTATTTATGACAGCGAATCGAACCACCCTGTAAAGTTTTCTCCAGCACATCTCACTGTTTAGGCCCAAATCTGTGAGTTGTCATCACATTGTGCATATGGAAATGCTCTTACTTTCACTGTTAAACATACAGCTGTGATTACGATTGCATTTTTTACCATGCAATTTTACCAAGTGTTAAAGTAATCTCCAACCACAGTCATTCATGATTTATTTTCTGACCACATTTCCTCTGCAACATTGACAGTTTAGCACCATAACTCAAGTTACAATAATTTTAAGATTCTCTGCTGTTTTCTTTGCTTGATGCAGGCCAAAAAAAGTATCATCTTTTGTAAAACCATGGGTTTTCTTCTCACCTGGTTGTTTAAGAAATGAGAAGCTATTCACTGCATCAGTTAAAAAAATTGTTGCAAGCTGAATCAGATTAATCACTGCAGTAATTTTCTAATTAAAGGCTTTTAAGCATTTGCTAATTTCAATCCAAACAAGGACTTTCGTGGTCAGGTAGTGAATAATGTGAACAGTACCTTCCCAGATGGAATAGCATCAAATTGAAAGTTTGTTTTGACTTGATTTATGCTTGGTTTAAAGTTAAATTAAGGTAATGATCAAAAAAAAAAAAAAAACATTTTGATTTAATCTCATTTAGTTGTGACCAGTCAATTAGGTTTGTAGCTATAATGCATAACTATAATGCAGTTTGTAAAGAGTTTAATGCACATTTTATTAAGATCTATGTCTTAAAATATATATATATAAGTTAAATGGTAGACACTTAGCTATTTCTTACAAACCCGTAGAATGCTCCGGACTCACGTTGGAAAACCTGAACACACACAGTTGGTTCAATAAATATTTGGACACAAATTTGGACACTGACACAAATTTCATAAGTTGCCTCTGTGCACTACCACAGTGGATTAAAAATCAGCAATTGATTTATGCCATGAAATAATGAGGAAACAGGCCTTGGAACTGCTTGTCTGTCAGTTGTTCAATTACTTTCGAGCCTATGATAAAAAATGACTTTGTAAAAATTGCTGTAATTCCTTAAAAGCAGTTAAAGCAGTACAGTATTTTGTAAACCCCTTAAATCTAAGCTGAAAGTCTACACATCAGACAGTTCCATCCTGTTTGCTTCATTTGAAATCCACTGTGGTGGCATGCAGAGACAAAATGATGAAAATTGTGTCACCCAACTGTGTAACAGTTAGAGATTGCATCACCATACACAAAATCAACGTAACAACCAGTGCACATGTCCACAGTAAAGCAAAAACAAAAAAGATGATTTTATTAAGTACTTGTCAGTCCTTCAGAAAGAAAATCTCTATTTGGATCAATTTAAATGATAATATTAGCATTTTGTTGTTTGATTGGGACCATCAGGGAGTTTCGCACAGCAAAATCTATACTCAATTATTCAAACAAGCCTGAGAGGAAACATGAAATACTGAAAATATGCTGCAGCCAAGTACGCACTCTAATCTAATGGAGTCATTTTTAAGTTAAAAAAAAAAAAAATACACCCTGAACACATCCACATTCAGCTTGAAGCTTTGAACATGTGCACTTGCTGAATTAGGAATGAGGTTGATTGCAGGGTTGTTTGTGATTTTTTTTTTTTAATTACTGTGATATTGCCAGTGCAAAGGAAGAGAATATGTGTAAATATGTTTACCCAGCCTTTTGTGCGCACTTGTGTGAATTGTACAGTGTGCTGATGTGGATCTGTGCGGAGCATTTCTTACCTGCTGTATAGGTCTGTGCACTTGTGTGTTTGGATTAATGAAATGTGTGGGGCGTGCTGATCGTAAAGCCCAAAAGGCTGCGTTTCTGTTTTCTGAGCTGTCATCCTCCTGCAGTCACAAATCCCACCCACATTCACCTGAGATAGAAAGAGAGAGAGAGAGAGAGGGAGAGAGAGAGGCATGGGTTGCTGTCACACTGACAGGTAGGGAGATGGAGAAAGAAAAAGGAAGGCCTAAAAAGACAGAGTGAACAGTAGAAGCTTAAAGTGGTCCCTGTGACACGCCAATCTCCTCTTCTATTTATAGTGGCAGTGCAGTGAGAGGCCGTTCATTCGCTCTCTCTCCCTTTTTCCCCATGAATCTCTCAGCTTGTTAACACACGGATCTCGTGTAGGAAAAAAGAGATTCCCTCAGTGTTAGCCTTTCTTCTCCCTCACATTTACTTTCTCTCTGTCTAAAGCATACTCTTTAGTATTCAGGTATGTGCTCCCAGAGACAGAATCAATTTCACATTACTGTGCCTCACAGTAACGGATAGCAATGTTCTGAGAGTGCAGTGATTATATTATAGATGATATTGAACATTATGTGCGTAGATGTGATTATGTGTATGTGTGTGTTATAGCGGAATGTGAAGACGCACCCAGAACAGAGCATAAATCTGTCAGACTTTTATAAAAGTTGCATTTAAAATAAAAATTTTCAATACGTCCTTGCACAGGAATACAGTATATTGCAGTGACGCAGATGGAGGCACGAGGGGGCAACCCGAAGATATCACAGCCGTGCTTATATTCGGTACAACAACACAACCTTGAGTTTGATATTGCTTTCATACAACTGTTCCACATATACCATTTATCATCGAGAGATTATGATTTGTTTGTTTATTTAGCCAGTTATTTTGGTACACCCGTACATACCCTTCCACAACTGGCAGAAATAGTGTTGAGCTGGCAACTAACAGTTAGTAACAGGGGTGAAAGTAAATTTCTAAATTCTTACTGGTACTATGTAGGGAATAAAGATGAGGAGAATAAACTATAGTGGTGATGGACAAACATGGTCCTGAAAAACATTGGATTTTCTTTATATTTTCACTTATTCTGCTTCAGAATATTAGCTTCATTAACTTCTGCGGTTAAATCTCAAATAGCATTAAATGGAAAGCTAGTGTGCTTTGTAGGGTGTAGGTTTGAATCCCTTGTTCCACATATCAGGCAGGGTCCTTAATCAAGGGTTAGAGAGGAATTTATGATTCAGCCTTTTTTTAGAAGCTACTGTAGTTAGCTTTATATCTTACGTTGACTGTCAACAGAACAAGATTGAACAGGACTGTTCAGAGGCAACTCAGAAGTGTTGTTGTTTTTTTTATGTTATCAGATGTGTTTTCTTGCTGAAAGTGTTTCCATGACTTGGAAAGTGACTTGAACCACTAGGGTTTTGGCAGGCAGCTGCTCTCTCCTCTTTCCGGTACTGCAGACGGTACCAGCCTACTTTCATCCGTGATGGCAAACTACAGTTAGTGTAATGAATTGTTAATGTAATGAGGAGGAACTCGTATAGGTAAACTCTAAGTGGTATTATGCTCTGTGTTACCACCTCTGGAATGCCTCTCATTTAATTAGATTGCTCGATCAGAACGAACTGATTGTTATGTATAAGCGTGTGTGTATGTGTATATATACAGTATATACTTCAATTATCAAAGTCTCAGATGGATCAGCTTCATGGAATATAACATAAATGCACTAAAATGTACAAAATTCCCAGTATTTCAAGATTATGTCTAATACTGTAAGTTGTTTACTAAATAAGTAAATACATATACTCATTTTTACAGGTGATGTCCAAACAAGATTTATTCACTTTCACATTTGATTTGTGCACATGATTCATTTACTTGCACATGTGAAATATAAGCATGATTAATTTACTTGAACATATGATTGAACACATGGTTTAATTACACTTACTGTATATGTGCTTCTTACACAAGGTTCATTTATTTTTCTGTGTGATTTACATACATAATTCATAAGCTATTTCAGGGCATAACATGGCAAAACGCATCTTCATTTTTTTCACACATGATCACACATTACTCATAATGACATATGAAACATATGGAAGGAACACACACACACACATTCACACTCACATTGTTGTAATTGCTTGGTAAAACTCACAAAAGTCTGTTTTGATTAGTTCTAAGCCATTTAACAAAAATTTTCCAAAAAACACAGAGCAAATCGATGCCTAATCTCAAACCCTATAATTCCCCTGTAATGGTTTAAATGTTAACACGTTTTCGCTTTTACTGCATTAGTTCAGATTTTATGGTAGTCAGTGGTGTTCAGAGTAGCACGCCTACCTAGAAAACTTAGGCGAACATTATCGCCTAAGTTCAGCTGAATGAACAAACCAATGCCTGTTAAAATAGATATGTAGGTGTGCAGCCACAATAAAAATGATTTGGTGCTTGCTGAAGTTGCATGGGGTTACATTTAATTAGTGACAAATGAGAAGCTTGGTGTGCAGGGGTACTTTAATTTTTTTATTATCATCGAGCAGATTGCTAATCTCAATTCCTAAATGGAAAAAAAACATATTTCATCAACTAAAAACTCTCAAAAATGACATATCTATACGCATTTTATATTTATACTCTAAAATCTTTGACATTTAACAAAAAAATCAACAGCACTGTAATAGTGTCATTACTATTACTATAAAAATTATATTTTATATTTCTACTAGGGAAACTGCACACACAGACACACACTGAAAAACACACTTCTGACCTACCCTTCTGATGACCATCACTGAGAAACATTTATGTCTTCTTCGTGGATGTGTGTGTGTCCGTGCACGTGCTTGTCTCCTCACATGAATTTGTGCTTACTGTGTTTATTCTTCAAATCCGACGTGAGACCTCAAATTATAACTCAACCCAGGTTGAGCAGCTCTCTCTGAATTATCGACGTTGATTTGTGTCTTTATTATGTCCTCAGTGAGTCCAGACCAGTGCTATTGCAAGGCAAAACACTGCCACCTAGTGTCGGTGTGTGTGTGTGCATGTGTGTTTGTGTCCTGTGTATTCCTGTGTGTTTGAGAGCTGACTTCATGTTGCTATTTTGCTGTTGCTTCTGGTCCGGCCATCTGCTGCAGATAAGAATTAGACTTTGTGGCATAATTTAGTTAGCATCCCGACCCAAGCTTGCTGGTGAGAGAGAGAGAGAGAGAGAGAGACAGAGAGAGAGCGAGAGGTAAAGGGCTTTATTAACGTCACTGCCCTGCAGATAAACTTGCCATCCTTTGGTAAGGGAAATGGAAAAGATCTTGATTTTCCAGCTGCGAACTCTGTCTTCCAAAATACACACACAAATCACGTCCATTCAACCAGGTTATGAATTGTAGTCTTAATGGAAAGAACAACTGCTACATTAATGTTTATTTTTCCTTCTAGCAGTGTAGGGGTCTTTAGGGGTAACGTTTCTGTGATCACAAGCTCAGAGTCGTATACACTCCCACTGCACACTGAAACGACTGACTTTGGAAGGACACGCATATTGGCAATATGTGTGTGTATCCCAAAGTGACAGGAGATAAGATCAAATGATGCTATTGGGTACAGTATTACGATCCCGTCTCTACACACACACCTTGCACTACCTGTTTCGTCTTGCCCTTCTCACACGGAGGTTGTTTAAAATATGCGGCCTCTATGTGTTTCTTCTTTAATTTACTAGAAGCGCACTGGTTATGTGTGTATCCGCAAGTGTGTGTGTGTGTGTGTATATGTGTGGGCACTAAGGGAGTTATTAATGACACAGACGTATCGTGTGTATGTGGGGTATGGGATATGACTGGAGCTGCTGTTGTGCACTGATCGCTCTCTCTCTCTCACACACGCACACACACACGCTGTTCCTCTAAGACATGTTCCAATCAGCAAAAAAACACACACTCACCAACATGCCTTAGACGTTGAGTCACTCACACACAGTCACTCAAGTAATAAGCATTATCACACTCATGAGTGTGCACACGCACAGTCAGAGCTGGCCTTCTGGAGACAACTGTAATGAGTGTGACTGTGTTTCTCTGTATGTGTGTGTGTGTGTGTGTGTGTGTGTGTGTCCATTTGATTTACCTGCCTCTCTCTCTCTCTCTCTCTCTCTCTGTTTCTCTCATTCTCTTATTTTTTGTTCTGTCTCTGTTTGTGTCTGAAGCACTTATCCATACCACACTGCCTCTCCTCATTGCTCGCCATACGAGAGTGTAGGAGGTAATTGAGTGTGTCTATTTAGGAACCAGAATGAATGCAGCTACTTCAGTTCAGTGCAAATGAAGGTTAAACGCATTTCCTGTGCTATTAGTCAGGTGGAGGTTTTTTTAACATCATTTCTGAACAAATGCCGAAGTAAAACTTTCCCTATTCATACGGATTAAAGTAAACACGCTGTTTTGCAATTTGTTAATTTCAAATCCTTTTACTGTTATGGGAAGAAAATGTATTTGACCTTTTTAAGTAATTAAAAATAAAAACGTATATATTCTAGCAACCTAGACTCTATCCATCTAACCCACATGTGACCACAACATCCCCATAAAGAGAAAACAGCAAAAGCATTTTACTTTTAATTTGTTCGTTGTGGAAGTATAAGGACTGCGTGACATAAAAAAAAAACCTACAACTCTACACTCTAAAGGTCATGGGATTAGACTGACATGAAAGAAGGCCTTTTAAAACGTTTCCTATGTAGTTGTATCCAATTTTCCAACATTGGACTTAATTAGCGGTTACTTATGCTCCAAGGTTACTTATCTTCAAGGTTTCATCAGGTTCAGTTTGTCATCAGGCAAAGTTTATTCCCTGAGTTTATTTTAGGACACGAGGACTGGTGATGTGAAATGTGGTGGTGCAGTGGGCTGGTGTGAATGGAGATGTAAATTACATTTACATTATGGCATTTGATAGATGCCCTTATCCAGAGTGACTTACAGTTTTATCTTATTATACAGTTCATCTGAGCATCAGTTGCGTGTTAAGGGCCTTGGTCAAGGACCCAACAGTGGCAACTTGGTGGTCATTGGGTTTTAACCTGGGACCTTCCGTACCTACCGTAGTCCAATGACTTACCCACTGAGAGTTACCTCTGACCCTAATATGTGCACAATGCGTTGTGATGCACTGATGTCCCATCCAAGATAAAATAGTTACTAAGGATGAATGAATTATTCAGTTCTCGAATATTTTCACACACTCTGTTTCTCAGCTTTGATTACAGCACATTTACATTTAGTTTACATTTAGGCATTTGGCAGACGCGCTAATCCAGAGCGACTTACAAAAGTGTTTAAATCTCCATCATTGGATAGAATCTTCAACTGGGTTCCTGGATTACTAGCCAAGTACTGAAGAAACAGATATGGCCTAAGTCGTCGTTTAAAGCACACATTCTCCATGGCCTCGTTTGGGCATCGCGTTGTCTGTCTATTTCCATCCGTTTGTTTTAGCCGAGATATTGTACTGATAATGGGAGAGTCGATTCCTCATGTTCCCAGATGCACTCTTTCATTATTCGAGTCCTGGAACATGTCTGCGCCATCAGGGAAGAAAAACTCCATTGATGTGTCCAGCTCGGTCATTTAGTACATTCAGGTCATCAGCTGACTTCATTTTATTGCCACATAACGTTGTTAAAGCAACCCCAGATCATAACACTGCCTTCAGAGACTCGTACATTATCCACTGTGCATGATGGGTGCATCACTACATGCTCTTCCCTTCTTACCCTGATGCGCCCATCACATTGGAATAGTCTCGATCTGAACTCATCAGACCACGTGATCTTTTTCCATTGCTCCAAGCAAACCGAAGGCTTTTTCTGTATTTTTCCCACTTAACAAGTGGTGTCATTTCTTCTTGCATTGTGTCTGTGTGTTTGTGTTTTTATATGATGCAACTTCACCAAGTGTTTTAGTGATCTCCAATCACAGTCATTTATATTTTTTCTGACTCAATTTCTTCTGTGAGGTTGTCAGTTCGGGTTTGAATTATGTTTTGGACAATTCTTAACACCATCATAGTCATTTCAACAATCTCCTTGTTTTTTTTTTTGTTTTGTTTTTTTACTTGATGCAGGACAATAATTAGATTTTCCTCAAACAGAGTTCATTGGAAACATCTTCTGACATTGAAACTACTCTCTGCATCAGTAAGGATTAAAAGAGTTATTGAAACATAATAATCAGAGCATTAATTATCTAATCAAAGAGAGTATTAGCTTATTTAAATCGAACCGGTGACGTTTTTTTGGTCAGGCAGTGCATCTTCTCTGCCTTATTTTTCCCCTCTTAGCCCCCTCATCCCTCCGCTTTTTTATTCCTGTGATGCCTGAAGATGATTGGTTCACCCTGACTACCATGACAACCTATTCTGCCTTCATCTTGCTTCCCTTACCTTCCCATCTCCTGGGCACAGTGGGGCAAAGTGTGTGTGTACTGTGTGTGTGTGTGTGTCTTGTATTGGTTTATAGGTGTAAATATGGAGAAAATGTAAAGGAAATTGGTGTTAAGTAATTTACTCATTCTCAAAGTGGCCTTAGTCTCTCCTTCTGTTTTTGTCCCTGGTGTGTGTGTGTGTGTACTGGACATCAAGCCAACCATTTCACACAGGGGCTTCAGTAGATAAAGTAGAAGAACATGTGCGTTGAAGGGAGCACAGGGGAGAAGAGAGCATTATGAAAGTGATATATTCTCTCTTTCTACACACACACTCACACACATACATACACCTGCGGCTTCCTTGGATCCTCTTCTTTGGACATTAGTCAGTATGGAATAACGCCACGTAATCAGATCACTTAACGATGATACACGTACCTGAACGTAAACGAATGACGTATCTGATGTGTGCTTTTGTATGTCTGTGTCGTACACGAGGACCGTCTCATCTTTGCACTAAACCTGGGTCTACTGTTGGCATGGAGACGGTTGCAGCGGCGTGAGGCTGCTGCCATGGTAACGCGGTACACTTAGGAGGGGGTCGAGGGCCAATGCTGTTCACTTTGTCCTTTCTTTTGTTTGCTGCATCTTTCCCGCTGCTCGCCTGCTTCAGCAGAGAGAAAATGGCGGGTTCAAATAGGAACGGAGGTTTGTGGGATTGGAACAGTGCGGAGAAAAAGATGTAATTGTCAGCGTGAAGGTTTCTGTCAGCGATGGGCACTTTAAAAAAAAATATATATATATATAAAAAAACTTGAACCTTTTTTCTTCTTTCTTTGGTCATTGATGTTGTCTTGTACCTGGAGGTAATGCTTAGTAACAGCATCTACCTTTCTCTCTCTCTCTGTGTGTGTGTGTGTGTGTGTGTGTGTGTGTGTGTGTGTGTGTGTGTGTGTGTGTGTGTGTGTGAATACACACCTTTAACAATTTGTGAGGCTTCAAAGAGAAATACAGTTCTCACAATCACTCAGTCCTCACGACAGTGCAGTATTTTATAGATCTTTTTTGAAAAACAAGCAAACAAACAAAAAAGATACTGATTATAAATGTTAAGGTTTGGGTTAGATTTAGTTTTAGGCATAACATTAGCCATCTACAGTAATCATGCCAATGGGAAGTCCTTCGCATAACTGTGTGTGTGTGTGTGTGTGTGTGTGTGTGTGTGTGTGTGTGTGTGTGTGTGCTTCCTTTAGAGGTACAGAGGAGGTGTTCCAGGCCCTGGAGGATAACCAGGTGACTCTGTCTACAATGAAAGCCTCGCGCTTTGTCAGGGCTTTTGAGAAAGAGGTGGACCGCTGGGAGCGCTGCCTGTCTCTCATACTGGAGGTCATAGAGATGATACTTACTGTCCAGAGACAGTGGATGTACCTGGAGGTACAGTAGGCACACACACACACGCACACGCACACACACACGCACACATCCACTCTCTCCACCGTGTTGTACAATGGCAGATGGAAGCCTGAAGTCTGTCCCTTTCACATACGCGCATGCATGCAGTACACATTCTTTTCCACTATGGGTGTGTACTGTATATACACACACATACACACACACACACACACACACACACACACACACACACACACAACAATATAAGACACCTGGGAACAAGA
>JAQQZT010000001.1:12964373-12978022 GCA_030068275.1 Clarias platycephalus
ACACACACACACACACACACACACACACACACACACACACACACACACACACACACACACACACACACACAGATTATAGGTTTTGTTTTCCAAAAAGGAACTTCCCAAACTCTCCAGCACATTGTTTGTTGTAAACGAGATCAAGTGGTTAACCAGGCATTCACAAACACATATGCACATCTGCAAAACTTCACTGATTAAGCATGAGCTCACACTCGTACGGACCTCGCTTGCTCTCGCTCGTACGCTTCCTTTAATAAGCCCCATATCTGCGGAGGTAGAACAGCAGGTTTGTACTGCTGCATTAACCATGACACCAGTACCTCCGGCGTGATGCATAAACACAAAGACACACGCTCTCATATGGTTACACAAACACGCAATGCAGGGAGAGACTTCAGAACCAGCTGGTTTTTTTTATACTGCTGGGAAGAGCATAGTGGCTGTCACTGTAGATATCCTCTGTGCGCCTGTACTGTATGTGTGTGTGTCTTTGTATACACACCTGTGAGTCCTTTTAGCATTTTATTTCCAACATTCTCTTTCAGAACATTTTTTTGGGAGAGGACATTCGTAAGCAGCTTCCGCGTGAGTCTGCTGAGTTTGATGCTATCAATTCCAGCTGGAAGACCATCATGAACGAATTAAACAAGGACAAGAATGCCCTGAGAGGAGCACAGCGCCCAGGTACAGTAAGGACGCGAGGTCGAGCCGTGCCATGGATGAAGACAAGAGTCAATTTTAAGAACCGCTAGAACTCAATAGAGTTTGATAAAAGATGGAAGTGTCATGTCAGGAATAAGCATGAGAAGAGAAGGTTAAGGAGGGCACAGATCATTAATCATTAATTAATTGTCCGCTTTCCATGCCAGGTTTGCTGGACAAGCTGTCTGAGATGAACAGTAAGCTGGAGGAAATCCAAAAGTCTTTAGATATGTATTTGGAGACCAAGCGACAGATCTTTCCACGTTTTTACTTCTTGTCCAATGATGACCTGCTGGAGATACTGGGCCAGTCACGCAACCCGAACGCAGTGCAGCCTCACCTCAAAAAATGCTTCGACAATATCAAGAGCCTGCGCATCAACAAGGTATACACACACACACACACACACACACACACACACTGAACTCCCAAATACTGTAAGTAAAGAGATACTAGAGCTGGAATCTTACCCTCATGATCCTTCTCTTACGTGTGAAGAAAATTCCCTTAATGATCCTTCAGATTGTATGTTATTAAAGTCTTGCTCACATAGGCCCAGTTCAAACTGTTCTGTCTAATAGAGCAATAAAGCACACAGTAACTAACCTGTGTGTGTGTGTGTGTGTGTGTGTGTGTGTGTAGATGGGAATCGGCAACAGAAAGTCTGAGGCTGGTGGGATGTGCTCTGCTGATGGGGAGTTTGTTGAGTTCACACATCCTGTTCTTCTAGAGGGTCCAGTGGAGGTGAGTTCAGGACAGTACCATGCCGAGTACGAGGGCCGTTCAAGTCAAACCAGGACATGTGATGGAAGTTCTCGTGAACGAATATGTAACTTAAAGCGCTATAAGGTGATCAGACTCTCAGCCGCAGTTAAACATTCAAATGGTGCAAACATTTTAAAGGAGGCTGTTTGTCAGTGACGATCCCGGCCGAGGTGGCTCGGAGCCCACTTCCGTTGGTTTTGAGAGCGCTCAGCGAGTAGGCGCAGCTGTCTGTGGGAACTATACAGACAACCATTCACAAACACCACTTGCACATTACAGGAACTGGGCTGAAAGTTATTGCCACATTCCCATACAGTCCTGACCTCACTCCAAGCCATTCCCACATGTTTGGGTCTTTAAAGGAGTTCCTCCATGGCTTCGGTGAACTGGGAAAACTTCAAACCTTGATGTATACAAGCACTAATGAAACCCTGAGATGAGTGCATTAGTGTAGCAGGGGATTATATAGAGAAATAAAGTGAGTCTTTACACTTTTCTGTTATTCTGCACAGTCAAAAGTCCTGGTTTGACTTGAGCACGTACATGTTCCGACAATGCTCCGACTGAAAAGAGAAAAAAAAGGTTTTATGGGGAAGAGGCAGGATTTGCAAACCATAGAAACCTGAGCCAGCTGAAAACAATCAGGGTGGAGTGTGGTATGTTTTTTTTGTTGTTGTTTTTTTGGACTTTTGCCTGTCTATTTTTTAGTTGTTCACAGTTGGACAACATAAACCACTTGTCTAGCTCATGTTACCAGAACATTCCTTTCGAATTGTATAACACCAGGACAATCCAAAAAATTCAATAATTTTGGCAACAACCGTACAAGGGTGAGTCTAGTATACAATAACTGCTGCTTTACTCAGATTTACAAAAGCCTTGTTCTTTCTGCTCACTTCATTTACCCTAAAGTTTAGGTTAATTCTATATTATGGAAAATTGATTAGCATTATTTAATGTTGACGAACCAGATTCGCATAGATGAATTACACGTGTTAAAGAATATATGTATGTACACAATCAATCCTAATCTAATTCACTCAAGTACCAGTTTTGATAAATAATCAAGTTAACAATTCTTGAAGTTTGGCCCAAGTCAAGGACATGAGTTCTACACTATATGGCCAAAGGTAAGTATGTGGATACTTAATCATTATACCCCACTGCTTTCCACTATATTTTGGAGAGTGACTGTAGGGATTTGTGCTCATTCGGCCACAGTGAGGTCAGACACTGATGTTGAAAGAAGAGACCTGGGTCTGTATTTACTAAGTGGGATAACTTCAACTGCATGAAATGGTCCTAATCAGACAACTCCACTCACAATACATTCAAGGCCCTATAATAGAGCTGTGTAGGACTGTCATAATCTGATCAAAATAACTTTGAAATAAAACCCAAACTGGAGAGGGGATGAGACCATTTTGCTTGCAGAGGAGGTAGTAAAATGTAAAGAAAATAATAAAAGAAAAATTTTGCCCTACTCTTACCTTTAAAGATAAAAAGCTGGTGGATGGCAATTTGTGAACGCATCAATGCCACTTGTCAGTTTTCCTCAGGGGTAAGTGCTGCAAACTGACAGGTGGCATTGATGCTTTCACAAATTTCCATCCACTCACTTTTTATCTTTTATCTTTATAAGCAGCACTTAATAACTTCATTAACAGAGAATGTAAAAAAATAGGTGTGCACTCAAATAGTTTAATATAAATATTTAAATGTTATATATAAATATAATTATTTTGATGTGTGTACCATGAATGGTGTCCATAGCTCCATGTAGGCAGCTTGTTTTTTGTTGATTTTACGATGCGTGGGGGGTAAAATATATACATCTGTGCATGCTCTGTGGTGCTGTAAGATCAAAGTTTTATTTACTATTTCTGACATTGTTGGTTGTGAAAAACCCAAATCATCACTGTTTTAAAGCTGCATCTTCGCAAAAAAAAAAAAAGGAAAGTAACAGTCATCCGTGGAGACAGCATAAAAAATGTTGCTTATTGGACCAGTTGCACACCGTACGCGATGTGTTACAAAAAATATTCTGTTTTTGTCCAAACTTATCTTTTCTTTGCTAACTCCTAACCAGTCCGGAGCTCTTATACATTTTGGTTGAGGTAGGAGTGATTTCCTATTAGAAGACAGATTGCTCTTACTCCTACTCCTAAAAGTAGGGGGGAAAACGGAGCACAGTGAGAATCCAGTTCATAACAAAAGTGTTCAGTGAGGTTGAAGTGAGGGCTCTGTGCAGGCTGCTCGTGTTGTTCTGCAGAAAAACCTTGGCAGACCACCGACGTTGCTTTTGCACGGCAGCATTGTCATGCTGACCAGGTTTGGACTTTTAGAATTTTAATTCTACAGGACACAAAAACATTCTAGACAATTATGTGCTTTTAAATGGGGAAGAACCGCATATGGGTGTGTTGCTCAGGTCTTCACATACATTTGACTTACTTGGGGAGTCTTTCTTGTATGTAACGTGTGTGTGTGTGTGTGTGTGTGTGTGTGTGTGTGTGTGTGTGTGTGTGTGTGTGTGTGTGTGTATATAGGCATGGTTGTGTGATATTGAGAGGACCATGCGCTGGACTTTGAAGGATTCTTTGAAGAACTGCTGCACCGCTCTCAAAAAGATGACTGGGAAAAGAGACAAATGGGTTAAAGAGTGGCCTGGACAGGTAAGTGACGTCAATCATGTACAGTATGTCTTTCTACATGTGCTACATATACTTGTGCTGTCATGCAATACTAAGTACCTCCGCATGATTCAATAGATGCACGTTTAGCAGCAATAATTTGAAGTGATCATTTCTTGAATGACTTTATTAGTCTCTCACATTGTTGCGGAGGAATTTTGGCTCATTTTCTTTTACGACATTGCTTCCGTTCACCACAGTATTTCAGTTGGTTTGAGGTCTGGATTTTAAACCAGGCCATTCCAAAATCTTGATTCCTTTATTTTACAGTCATTCTGATTTAGGTTTACTGGTGTGCTTCGGATCATTCCTGTCCTGTTGCATGACCCAATTTCAACCAAGTTCAGGCTGTAGGACAGATGTCCTCACA
Organism: Clarias platycephalus; assembly: GCA_030068275.1. NCBI lineage: Eukaryota > Metazoa > Chordata > Actinopteri > Siluriformes > Clariidae > Clarias > Clarias platycephalus. The sequence goes on from JAQQZT010000001.1 coordinate 12,968,907, forward strand.
TTTGCCTCTAGAACACTCTGGTATACAGAGGAGTTCATGGCTGACTCGTTGATTGATTTGCCTAGTAATTGTTTTGCTGTGACTCCAAAACAAGCCCAAATCATGGCCCCTTTACTGCCGTTCCTGACAGTGCGTATGAGGTGTTTCTGCTGAAATGCTTTTTGTTTTTTGCCAAACACAGCACTGGTCATTTAAGACAACTCCACTTTGGTGTCATCTGTGTCTGGGGCATTGTTCCAGAAGTCTTGGGCTTTGTTTTTTGCGAACCTCAGTCATACTTCCGTGTTCTTTTTAGACAGAAGAGGGTTTATCCTGGCAACCTTTCCAAAAACTAGTCTTCTTCTAATTGTGCTGTCATGGACTTTAACATTTAACATCTTCAGTAAGGCCCGTAGGGCCCGAGATGTACTGTTTGGATTTTTCGTATTTCTCTGAGCATTGTATGGTCTGACCTTGGGGTGAATATGCTGGAACGTCCACTTCTGGAAGATGCTTTCCACTTGTGAATAATCTTTCTATGGACTCCAAATTGTTTGGAAATGGTTTTATAACATTTCACAGATTTATGTGCAGCAACAATTGCTTCTCTGAAAGCGTTGCTTATGTCTTCTTGTCCTCTTGGCCTTATGTTAGCATACACCTGAATGCTCCAGACCAGCAAACTGTCAAAACACCTGCTGATGATTGATTAATCAAGGGATGATGATTAGCAGCACCTGGGTTGTATTTGTCTAATACTAAGACACACTATGAACAGATTATTTTTAAGTATATTTTTTCACATAAAGAAGCTTAAAGAAGAGGGTACTAACCTTTGGCTGTACATGAGGTAAAATGTACTCTTTACGTGCAGATGCTGATAACAGCCAGCCAGATCCAGTGGACCACAGATGTCACCAAGTCTCTGATTGCAGGCAAAGAGAAGGCAGACAAATCAGCACTAAAATCCATGAAGAAGAAACAGGTGAGATAAGTGACTCTCGGGGGGAGTCTTCCTGCAAACATGCTGATTGATTTCCTGTGGCACAGGCACGATGATTGACTGATGCCGTCGCCTTTGTTTGTAGTCTTAACTAGTTTTTAGACCCAAGGTCACTCCTGGAAGGAATATCAGAGCTGAGGGATAACTGCAGCAGATCTTATGACATGATCATGAATATTACGCCACAGTGTGGGTATCGCAGGGTGCAAGTGTCAAGTTTTGTCATTGTATCTATGGCAGGTATCCATGCTGCACTGGTACTCTGAAGCAATAAGGGGGAACCTCTCCAAAATCATGCGCCTCAAGATTGTGGCCTTGGTTACGGTAGAAGTTCATGCCCGTGATGTCATCGATAGACTGGCGCGAGCGGGCTGCTGCGATGTGAACGCGTTCGACTGGCTTTGTCAGCTCCGCCTCTACTGGGAGAAGGTGAGCGGGTTGTTGAGGGAATGGAGAGAAAAACATAATAAGGAGGATGGGGTTTGCTAGTAATTATTATTATTATTATTATTATTATTATTATCTGATTAATGTTTTGTTACTTAGTGTTTTATAAAAAATAACTAATTAAAATACCATCTGTTTGTTGTTGTGTGTGTAGGATGTGGATGACTGCATTATTAAACAGACCAACACACACTTCCAGTACGGTTATGAGTACCTGGGCAATTCAGGCCGCTTAGTCATCACCCCTCTGACTGACAGGTACTGTAACCATGGCAACATGTCCGTTCTTCACCAGTGAAAGGTAAAAGCGGCTGGCCTGTGAGCTGAAGCATTATTGGATTCCCTGGAGCTAAACGGCCTTCTTGCTCCTGTGTTAAGCTGCTTTGGTGCACCGAGGCCACTGCTGTGGGAGGAGTTTCCCTGAAGTGTTTTTATGCATGTCTGATCTTGCACAGAACCACTGCAGCTGCTCACCCACACTATAACCCGTGGTCATTATAAGCAAAATACATTGTTATATGTCATACTCAATTTTCCTAAGGACACTAATTCTCCATGCTCGTATTTCATAAGGTAGAAATTCAATATTTGCATCCCCTGATGGCTTTAACACATTCTCAGTCATATATTAGCTGCCTTGTAAGCTACATTTCCTGGCTAATTCATCAGATACATGTACACAATTGCGATTAGTAGCGTGTAGCTCACCAGTTGGTATACTGTATACAGTAAGTCATCGTACTGTAGCTTTGCCCTCTCTATCATGTCAGTGGACAAATCCTGACTTTTTGTGTGGTAGACAACTTTCAGCACTGGCTGGTAACAGTATATACAGCACTGGCACAGCTATATAGAAAATATTGTAGTCTAGCAACACCGTAGCAAAAACTTATGTTGTGAGAAACTTATGAGAGATAAAGGGATCGAGCACAGTAAACACAAATGGTGCATAAAAAAGAGCTACATTTTGCATGACCTGTAATTAGTTCTTACAGCACCTGAAAGACTTGTAGCAGAACCTCATTATACAGTAATAATATCGTGCCTAGCTGATGCAAGTAGATGTACCTAATAAAAAGGACAGTTAGTTTAAGCACAAGGTAAACACTATTTATCAGTAGATAATTATTTGCCAGAATATAATCGGCTTTGCAGATATCACTTGTACTGTAGTTAATAATACTGATCATATAAACACTTCTGTGGTTTTGTTATTATAAAATCAGCTTTTTTGTAATAGTCATTAGCCTTTCATGCATAGATCAAGGCTGCTACAGATGCTGAAACATTACATCTTATTACAACTCATTTTCAGGGTCATTGTGAACTAACATCACCAGATGTTAAGAGTAATATTAAGAGCTGAATCAAACTCAATGAAAAGCTGACAATGGCAGCAGAGCAAATCTGTATCAGGGCGATAATGAAACTTCTTATCTGAGAGAGAGAGAGAGAGAGAGAGAGAGAGAGAGAGAGAGAGAGAGAATTATTTACCACATTTTGGCAATATCCAAATCCTAACAGAATTGTTTTTGACACCTTTTAAATTTGATTTGATCTAAGAGGCAGATGAAAAAAAAAAAAAAAAACAGGAACCAGAAAGAGAAAGACAGACATGTTTTGTGCTTGGTTTCTGGGATTTGGTATACAAGCATTACAATGACAGTGTGAAGATTCTCCCATATTATCAATTATTCATGGATTCCACATGGGAAGTGAGAGTCAAGAGTCAGTAGCTGATTTTTATTGCATCCTTTAGAAACAGTAAAATAGCACTGAAAAGCGCAGCTGCAAAACGACCTTACATGAAATGAAAGGAAACATCTAATCCTGGCTTACGTTCATGAGCACATGGCAACCTAAACCCACTTAAGGACATAGAGACTGGGCGTATGGTGTCTGTGTGTGTGTGTGTGTGTGTTAGCTTATTTTATTTAAGTCCTCAGTGTTTCACGAGTTTGAGTGTATGTGCACATGTGAGCCTGTGTCTGTTGGTCTCTATCTTGAGGGCCTGATGAATGTTGTATATAGTATTACTCTATTCTTGCCTTTGGGTCTATCTGTGTGCATGTTCTTCTAATGCTTGGTGAGTTTCCTCCGGGTATTCCAATTTCCTCCATGCAGAGCAGTCTAATTTATATTCCCAAATTGCCCATAGTGTGTGAAGGAGTGTGTATGCATGTGTGCCCTGTGATTGGCATGAGCACCCTGGTACCCTACCTCGTACCCGAAGTATGAAGTAGTAGGTTGAGCAGTTTAGAAAATAAATGAATGGATGAACGAATTAATGAGTTCATTAATTAATGAATTCATTAATTTTTCTGTATTATCTTATTATGTATTTTTCTGAACTAATGCTCACCCTTGTTTTAAAATGACATGTTCATCCTATTAACAGTTTTTGTCTATATGTATAGCCAAAAAAAAAAAAAAAAAAAAACGTCTCCAATATTAAGAACCCCCTTACATAAGTTGCAACCAGGTGCTGCTAATCATCAGCCCTTACTAATCATGAGCAGGTGTGCAGACCTCTAAAAAAGCAGACTTTTTATTAGTTTGCATGGTCTAGAGCAGGGGTACTCAAATATAATTGTGAAAGGTCCACTTACCAAATTTCTATACAGTTCAGGGTCCGGAAAAATGACACTCCAAATCCAAGTACAAAAAAAGTCAAACACAAATCATGCGACGCGGGGGGGTGCGCGCGTTCTGTGCATGCGCGCCCTGTAGAAAATGAACGAATCACTCTCGTTTTCATGTTTCTCGTTTTCTCGTTAGCATTTTTGTTTTGGCGGCGGTCCAGATTTAACCGTATTTGGGTCCGGATGCGGACCGGAGTCCGCCTATTGAGTACCCCGGGTCTAGAGCATTCAGGTGTGTGTTCACACAATGCCAAAATGGCATCAATTATTGCTGCACATCCATCTGGAAAGGGATATAAAACGATTTCCAAACAATGTGGAGTTTATCTATCTACAGTACGAAAAGGAAATAATCACAAGTGGAAAACATCCCAGCATATTCACCTCAAGGTAAAAAGAAAAAGAAAAAACGAAAAGAAAAACAGGGCCTAGACCATCCAGGCCTCACTGAGCATTTGAATGGCAGCACAATTAGAAGAAGACTGAACAAGTACAGTTTGGAATAGTTGCTTGTAGAAAATCTCTTCTGCCTAAAAAGAATATAAAAGCATGACTGAGGCTTGCAAAAAAAAAATGCATCTGAGCAAGGAACAAGGCTTCTGGATCAATGTCCTATGGACAAGGTCAGACCAGAGTGGAGCTGTTTGCCATTAATGCCCAGCACCATATTTGGAGAAAATCAAATCGCTTGTTTTGCAACCACTGGACCTGAGAACCTTGCAGTCAATAAGTCGACCATGAACTCTTCTGTGTACCAGAGTATTCTAGAGGAAAATATGGGACTATCTATCCGACAACTAAAGCTTGGTTCAAATTGGGTCATGCAGCAGGATAATGATCTGAAACACACAGTAAATCTATACCAGGATGACTGAAAAATAAAAGCATCAAGGTTTTTGAATTACCTTGTTAAAGTCCAGACCTCAACCCTATTGAAATACTGTGGCGGGACCTTACAGTAAAAGAGCTAATAATAATAACCTCAATGACCTGGAGGAATATTGAAAGAAAGGGCCAAAATTCTTTCACACTGATGTGAGAGACTAATGCTTAGTTCAAGTTATTGCTGCTAGAGGTGGAGCTATTGAATCATGGGAGTATTCTCTACTTAAAATTAACAGTTTTTTTTGTTTTGTTTGATTGGTTCAGTTGGTTTCTAAATGCTCTAAATGCTCTTGGCCGGGAAATAGAAATCTGGAGAATAAAAGTAAGTGATATCTTCCGTAGGTGCTACATGACGCTGACTACAGCCTTACATCTGCACCGTGGTGGATCTCCCAAAGGTCCTGCAGGCACTGGCAAGACGGAGACAGTGAAAGATTTGGGCAAAGCCCTGGGCATGTACGTCATCGTGGTCAACTGTTCTGACGGTCTGGACTTCAAATCCATGGGGCGCATGTATTCTGGTCTTGCTCAGGTTCATTTTTTTTAATATGCAATGAATACTATAGAAGCGTTTTATGTATAATATAATATGTATAATATAATATAATATAATGTAACACAACAGATAGCGTGTAAGAAATACTCAAGATGAATAGCATGATGAATTTTTTGAAGGTTTATGTACTGAAGATTGTGCGTGTCTGTTTCCAGACAGGGGCATGGGGTTGTTTTGATGAGTTTAACCGCATAAATATTGAGGTGTTGTCAGTAGTGGCTCAGCAGATCCTGTCCATCCTCTCAGGACTGTCTGCAAAAGCCACCAACTTCATCTTCGAGGGCAGGGAGATACGCTTGATCCAGTCCTGTGGCATTTTCATCACCATGAATCCTGGTACAGTGAGAATTGTTTCTTACTGTGTGTTAAAGCAGGTCTGTGTATTCTGTAGTTGTGTATTATTATTACACACACTCTGTTATATGTTTGTGTGTTCTAGGTTATGCCGGTCGTACTGAATTGCCTGATAATCTGAAGTCCATGTTTAGGCCCATTTCGATGGTGGTGCCTGACTCAACCCTGATTGCCGAGATCACTCTGTTTGGAGAAGGCTTCAGTAACTGCAAGGTGATGTCGCTTTCACGATTTCAGTTCATGCTAACATTTTACTGCGACGATCAAGCACTAAGCTAAATGTTTGTGGAATCGATGAACCAGTGTACGTTTATAGATGAATCAGTCTACATCTAAGCCAGGAAAGACTGAGGAAATGAATGTGGTCTGTATTTACTAACAGAGACACTAATTACAGCCGTTTCCACAGGCACTCACGTTAGTGGGGGTGGCTAGCATATATTTTATATGATTAAAATACCATCAACATAAATCGCTTTTTTTTTGTGTATGTCGTCTGATATTTTGCCACAAGGTTTGTTAGAAAGGTTTAAGAGTCTGAAAAACACATTAACATTTAAGGGGTGTTTGTTCATTCTGTTCACCTGCTGGGAGCAGCTGAACATGAGCTGTGTCTGTCAGTCTGAATACATCTGAAGACCCCACACTGCTGGTAAATCTCTTTGTTTGTTTAATATATATATATATGAATTTACGCCTGATTCGGCAAGTGATATGTTCGCAAAGCTTTTTTTATTGGGGAAAAATAAAAAAAGCTTGTTCGTAAAAATGTCTCCGTAGACGCTGATTGTTTCAGCCGTGTCTGTGCCGAAAATAACACCAGGTTGTCACAGGCCTTCACAAAGGTAGCAATTACTATCAGCCTTAATAAATTAGAATAGATGGTTGATTGCAGTAATCATAAACCAGTAGTGACCACCTCTTTGATCTTATTACAGGTGCTAAAAGCCTCTTCGGCTGTTTACAAAATTGTGGCAGTCCACTTTCACACCGAAATATGGTTCGTGTGGCTGCAAATTGACAGTAGATATATTTCAGAGTAAAAATATTTGCATACGTGTAGAATTTTTTTTTTTTTTTTATCACGAAATGAAAGCCTATTTTCTTTATTAAAATAAATATATTCAATGATTCTATGTTTAACCATAATACATATTTTATAATTTGTGGATTTTAGCTGGATCATTGGGATACACCATACTGAAAAAGATGAATAAGGCTAGGAACACTGGCTTGAAAGATAACTTTGAGAGAAAGAAAAGAAGCATCCTGCAAACATTTTCAGGGCTATTTACCAAATCCGCTTTTTTTTATTTTTTATAGGACGCCTGTGCCATTATCCAATATGAGAGGCCTAAAGATCATGAATAGAATTAGATCATTATCAGAGAGCGAGCTGGACAGAAGGTTAGCATTTGGTATTAAACTCGGCTTTGGAGCTGGAGGGGATTGAATCAGATAGGCAAACACAGATGAGTCTAGTCACACACACATTCACGACACACACCAGGAGACAGAGTCCACTGTTGGTTTACTGCTGGCACACAGCATGCATGCTCTGTGTGTATGTCTGCGAGTGTGTTTGTGTCCGTGTGTATGTGGGTGTATGTGCAAAAAATGCCTGACTGACAAAGCTCAACAACACAGTGCGTGTAACGCCGGCTCCCAAAACACACACGGCCTGGTAGGCATAAAATCCCCCCCCCCACACACACACACACACACACCCCAAGAAAATCCACTCAGAGCTCCCACCTGCTCCAGCAAACACAGTCCTAATGGAAAAGCCTTATTTGTTGAGACTGTACACAAGCCCAGTTAGCGGGCAGAGAGAGGGAGAAGGGCTCTGGAGATTGGACTTGGAATAACATATAATATACCTGAGATTAAAAGCAGCAGCACAGGGTCCAGCATCATGTCTTCCACAGATCCCCGCATGTCAGTGTGAGGGTTTATTTTACCCAAAACACAAGCCCACTCTGGCTCTTTCGCCCTGTTCCCTTTCTCCTTACACAATCAATAATCCCAGTATCATTATGTGCTATTGAGAGGACTATTACCTCTGCAAATGGCAGGAAATGGACATATCAATGTTGCATCATGTCAGAGTTGGACTGGCTTCAGCACCTAAGAGACAAAGAACGAGAATGATGGATATTGATGCGGGAAAGGTGGATGAGGAAAAGGTGGAGAAAGATGGAGCAAAAGAAACTCTCTGGAGAAGAGGAGGGCGAGAGGAAGCTGTTTCTTTGCCCTGTTGCACTGAAGTGTGGAAGTCTGGTGTTATGAGCCATGACAGATAGTGGAGTGTGTCTCCAGAGAGCCATGAGTTCACGCTACCTGTGCGTGTGAGTGTGTGTGTGTGAGTGTGTGTGTGTGTGTGTGTTGGAGTGATGAGAGCTTATGTCTACCGGTTGGTGAGTGTTTGAGGAAAATGAGTTCGTTATGATAATCAAATCAAACACAAAAATAAAATAACAATATACTGAATCATGTCCCTGGCAAAAAAAAAACAGCTAAATTTATAAGGGTTTATATTTGTACGGTTTGTGTGTGCGTGTGCGTGTGTGTGTGTCACTGCTGTAGATAGTGTGTCTGGTGGCTAAGGTAATAAGGCACACCCAAGATAACGTGATCTATTTACCTCAGTATGCATAAACCTTGCTTCACTGCCGAAAAGGGTCTGTAAAGACTGCAGATTGGCAGTGTGTGTGTGTGTGTGTGTGTATATATAAGGGGGGGCAGATGGGCATTTCTTTAAGTTTAAATTTATATTTGGACTCAAATATATCTCAATATATGAGTACAAATGCTTTAAATGTCTGCATTTAATGACTCACTCCATCCTGCTCTGTTATATACAGTATGTATTGTTAATTAATGTTAATATGTAAATTCAGTTGTCTGATATTAAACAAAAAACTGATACTTAATGCTTGATAAGTGGCACCACATTTGATAAATTGCGTTTGTACTTTAAATATGCAAGTGGTTACAGTAGATCTCCGGGAGCAACTCAAGAAGATTTCTGAGAGCAACAAAAACAACGGGATCATGAAAACAGCTTTCAGAAGACCTTAAAATGAAAGTGGTAACCTTCATCAACCGGGATACAAAATATTTCAGTGTTTAGGGATACCAGTACCAACTGTGAAGTCTATAATCCAGAAATGAAATACACTCACCTAAAGGATTATTAGGAACACCATACTAATACGGTGTTTGACCCCCTTTCGCCTTCAGAACTGCC
>JAQQZT010000001.1:12988393-12998794 GCA_030068275.1 Clarias platycephalus
GTGTGTGTGTGTGTGTGTGTGTGTGTGTGTGTGTGTGTGTGTGTGTGTGTGTGTGTGTGTGTGTGTGTGAGCTGCATAGCTCAGCTCCTATGGGACTGTCAGTGCAAAAGAGATCCCCTTTCCTTGCTGCCTGTTTCTTTCTCTCGCTGTTGCAGCAAGCCTGCTACTGGTGATGAGTGACATGATGTAGCTCTCTTTTTTTCCTCTCTCTCTCCCTCTCTCTCTCTCTCTCTCTCTCTCTCTCTCCATGTGGGCCCCTGTGGCTTGCATTTCTTTTCATCGCGGTGTCCCTCATGATTCAGTGTCTTTCCCTTTACTGCACACCCATCTCCCTGTCTCTCAGTCTCTCTCTCTCTGTTTCTGTCTTCTATAAGCATTAAATCAGACCTGTTCGTTGTCCAACAGGAGTTTGTGGTCAGTCCCAAGGCTGTGTCTCTGGAAAAGCTTTACGGTCACTTTGATCTCTCCCTCTGCGAGTGGACTGATGGCATTCTTTCCACGACCATGCGCCAAGCGTGCACAGGTTACCCTGCCAAGCTCCGGAGCTGAAACATTTCTTTGTTTTTTTGACGCTTGCCAATTAGCCTCGTGTTTGCTTACTGTATTTTCCTGCAATCTATCTATATTTTGCTCCATTTACATATTTTGTTTTTGTTCTGCTCACATCCTACCCTCCTCACCACCACCCCCACATCCCCTCCCTTCCCCAGCAGTTTTCCCTGAGTTTTCTTTTGGGGTTTTGTTTGTGTCTCGTTATTACCGTGCAGGTCTTGGTGTGGAGGAATTTTATGTTCAAGTGGTGTAATCAGGCATCGCAGTGCCTCCATATGTTTAGCATCTGTTGCTGTTCATCTCTGTTTGTTTATTTCCCCTCCTCGCTGCTTGGAGAAGGGAGATCATCCAAAGCAAAAATGACAGTTGCTTTAGCTGTGTGTGACAGGTTTGATGTTACATGCTTACCCAGTCAGTCAGTCTGCGTGTGAGTATATGTGTGTGTGTGTGTGAGAGAGAGAGAGAGCGAGCGAGAGAGAGAGAGAGTCTTTGTGTGTATAAGACAGAAAGACCAGGCTGTGTTGTGGTTGTTGTTGTGGGGTCGTAAATGAGACACACATGCTTAGATGAAGGGAAAGGAAGAAAGCTAGAAAGCCTAACAGAACATAATCTACAAAAGGGCCGCAAGTTTGTGAGAAAAGAAATTAAAAGAGACAGAGAGAAAATTAAACATAGCAAGGCATGTTTACCGATCCATTTGTCTATATTTATGATAGTAAATGATAAAAACTGAGAAAAAGACAGACACACACACACAGATTTGAGGCACGTTATCTGCTGGCTTTGCTTCCTAACCGCCCCCCCACCCCCCTCCCCCCTGTCTCTCTCACGTCGCCGAGCTCAGACGAGAAGCCGGACGAGAAATGGATCGTGTTTGACGGTCCAGTGGATACTTTGTGGATCGAAAGCATGAACTCGGTGATGGACGACAATAAAGTTCTCACGCTAATCAACGGAGAGAGAATTTCCATGCCTGAACAGGTATGAAATCACATGTCAGACGTGTCAGAGAGTAACTCGGCCACCTCATATCAAAGGAAGACTCCAGTCTTTTTCTCCCCAAAACTTTTTAAGTACCGGAGCAACACAAATTAAAAAGTAATTCGGGTTACTTTTACACTTTCATGAACATCTGGTATCTATGCGCAATTAGACTTACCCGAATGCATTGATTAGACGTAATCACAAATTCTTCCCACTGGAAAAGTAGACCCATGTCCATAAGAATAAATCATGCAAACTTAGAGCTTTGCACATGAGGGAATTCATGACATACCGTGCTTTTAAGATTTACCGACTACCTATAATGAGATTCCCATTATGGTCCATTTTCTGCCAGTATGTGGAGCATGTAAAAAAAAAAAAAAGATATTAGTTGTAGAAATGGCTCATACAATATGAATGTGCTAAAGATTATCATGAAAGATTTTCTAAATAAATGTTAAAAAATAACTAGTTGACCAAAAAAAGCTGGTTTCATTGTTCTGTGTGTGTGTGTGTGTGTGTGTGTGTGTGTGTGTATGTGTCTCTGTACTGTAGGTGTCCCTGTTGTTTGAGGTGGAGGATCTGGCTGTGGCGTCCCCTGCGACAGTGTCCCGCTGCGGGATGGTGTATAATGATTACTCAGACCTTGGATGGCAGCCCTATGTTCAGTCGTGGCTCGACAAGCGGCAGAAGGTTAAAAAAGAAAAGATGCCATTATGCTATCCTCATTACTTTGACTAAAAGCTATATGATGAGTGTCCTCGGCAGTGTGAGACACCCTGTGGTTTCTGTCTCTCGCTCTCCATATAGGTAGAGGTAGGACATCTGAAGCGCCTGTTTGCCACGTACATAGAAAAGACTATAAGCTTCAGGAAGACTCGCTGTAAGGAGCTGGTCCCGATCACCGAGCTGAATGGAGTCGTCTCTCTCTGCAGACTCTACGACTCCTTAGCGAGTCCTGAAAATGGGGTGAGATCATTTCTAGATCTATAACAAGTGTATCGTTTTAAACTAACCATAGAAAAAAGAGAATAGTGCTCCCGAGCGGCACGATGGGGAATAAGTCGGGAAATTAGAATCGCCGCCGTCCCGGGTCAGGAGTCCAAGGGAGTAAAATTGGTTATACTCTCTGGGAACGGATGGTGGCACACTTCCTCCCCCCGCCACCCGTCAGTCAGAGGGACACTATTTAACCAATGGCCTCTGTGAGGTCACACAGTAAGAAGTAAGAGGATGGAGCGTTTTCTCTGAGTGTGTTACACACAGTGTTGGGGGACGATACTTTTCAAAGTAACTAATTACATTACGAAAGTACTGTCATTGAAAAGTAATCAGTTACATTACAGCGTTACTTTCTTATAAAAGTAACCAGTTCGAGTACTTTTACATTGCAGAATATGAAAACTCCTTTGTGATTCCTCATGCATGTTGTTTTAGTCAAGACCTTTATAATTATTCTACCATCATCACTCAGTGAAGTTTGGCCCATAATCTGTTAACTACACATACCCCAATCTCACCTACGCGGTTTCGCGCGGTGGCCGTAAGTACGGTTCATCATGGTTCACTGCGAGTTTTGGTGCTGCGATTAGGTCAAACCGCATACAGTAGATGAGATAGGGGTATAACATCAGGGAGGCGGGTTATTGGGGGCGGGGCTTGTAGGACGTCTTTCACACACACACAAACACACACAATAACGGATTAGGGATGACTGCTGTCTGGTTTACGGATTACATAAATTGTCTGAATAACGGATTACATTTTTAAAAAAGTAACTAAACAACCGAGTACTTAGATGGCGGACCTAACGCATTAGATTACTCGTTACATTAAAAAAGTAATCCAAGTACTCTAACGCGTTACACCCAACCCTGGTTACACCACCACCTAAATTAGTTTTTTTTTTTTAATTAAAAAAAAAAAAGAAAGAAAGATGCAGTCAGTTAGTTTATGTAATAGCTTTCACCCTCCCCTGGTTGCTAGCTGTCATGTGATGTCCATTTGGCGGCCTGACAAGCATTTATATTCCACGCTTCATTGTAAGAATTATATCCAGGCGTATTTGTTTGGCTACATCCCAAGCCACACAATAGGGAACTGTGTTCAAGTGCAATCTTCCATAAAGAGATGTTATGCAACAGAGGAAATCATCAGTAGTGATTGGATTTGAGTGTCATGAACCTAAAAAGAAAAACAAATCACCAAGCATTAACAGTTTCAACATGTACAAGTTTTCTCTTCCCCTCCAGCTGAACCCGGATGACACGGAGAAGTACGGGCGCATGATCGAGCTCTGGTTCGTCTTCAGCTTGATCTGGTCTGTTTGCGCGTCCGTGGATGAAGCTGGACGCAAGAGGATGGACGGCTTCCTACGAGAGATGGACGGCACATTTCCGAACAAGGTGTTATTTTACAGTACATACGCTCAAAGCATACAAAAGTGTTTTTCTTAAAAGTATTAAAAACATACTGTTCAAAAAGTACTGTTAATGAACTCACTGCTGAATCATACTGTATTGTATCAATACCCTGGTCAGGATACCATCTATGAATACTATGTTGACCCTAAGAACAAAACCTGGTCATCATTTGAGGACAAGCTGCCCAAAGGCTGGCGTTATAACTCCAAGTAAGTGTCTGTATGACCTTGTGTTTCTCTGTGTTTCCAAACCCACGAGGTTTTGCCACCTGCACACCTCCTCAATGGCTACCTGCCCAGGCTTATGAGTCAGCTGCTCTATTCATATACTGGCTTTCTTAATTACTTGGTCTCTCTCACTCTCTCTCTCACTCTCTCATTCTCTCTCATTCTCTCATTCCGCCTTTTATGTCTTTCATCACCCTCTGTCCTTTTGGCTCTCCATTCTGTGTCCCATACTTTGCCCACTGCTAGTTCTAATCCCTCTACTTGTTCTTTCTAACTTATTATATATTTCAATTTTCAACCCCTCAACAGTCTGAAGGTTTTCACCTCCATTTCACCTGATTCTTCTTTTTTTTTTCTGTACTCACACCTTACACTTTTTTCCTCGCACCACCTCTGCTCCTTCCTCACATTATTTCTCTCCCTCTGTTTCTTTGATCCCTCTGTACTTTTTCCTTGCTTGTTTTTTTTTTTTTTATATATTTTTAGGATTTCTGCTCCTCTTATACTAAGTGTTCCAACTTTCGTCTCTCTCTTCCTGTTCCATCTTTCTCTGTCTAAGGCAGGACTTTCATAAGGAGAAATTTAGCAAGAGCCAACCTGACAATTACCTCACCCCAGATCTCTCTCCGTCTCTGTCTCTCTGTCTCCGTCTCTCTGCAGTGCTCCATTCTATAAGATCATGGTTCCTACTGTGGACACAGTGCGATACAATTTCTTAGTGAATGCTCTCATTTGTGGCCGGTACCCAGTGTTGCTGACAGGTCCTGTGGGAACAGGGAAGACCTCGGTGGCCCAGAGTGTTCTTCAAGGCCTGGATCTGTCCAAATGGACCATGCTTACAATCAATATGTCCTCTCAGGTACGCCACCATTCTTCGGAAATCCACTTAATTATTTCTCCATCCATTCCTCCTGAAAACACATCATTCCTACAGCAGTGATATGATAAAGGTAGCAGCTATTTGTTGAAACGTCTTTGAGCATGAGACCTGCCTTTTCCTGTGTGCTGGTGTCTGTCCTCGTTTCAGACAGTTCTCAGATCTTAACTTTATCCTATGTCATCTCACCTCAGCGCCGGCCGGGTCTGCGCTTTAAAAAGATAGTGGATGTCAAATTGCGCTGTGTCTATTCTCCTTGTCCTCCACTCCTCCAGCTGCAATTAGCTGACTCAGCTGCTATTCGTTACAGCTCAGCCTGAAGGCAGCACTTGTGGCAGCTTTTATCCAGGAAGCACAATCTATAGTCGCAGCCATCTTTCTCTATTTGAGTCATCATCATCAATTGTTATTATTATCATTATTATATATCCTTCCAATCTCAGCTTACTGTTGCTGAGGCTCAGTGCAGGAGTGGTAGTGGGGTATAAATGGGCTAGCGGTGCTGTCTTTCAAAAATACAAAGGCATCAATGACAGGGTTATTTAGCCGTCCGTATCATATTACTTGTGCGTTTTAATAAATGTCTTATGGCGGATTGTTTCAGGCTTTTGTGGAGCCGTGTGCGACAACCAATGGTTCAAAATAAATAAATACACCGAATAATATGAATAAGTGAGCCTGGGGGCTGTTTTTCTTTCTCACCTAGACTGTAGCTTTGTGTATCTTAGCAGTGACAGTCATGTTACATAATTACGCAGCGTAAAAATCCATTACATTTCATCAGCAGTAATGAAATGAGATCTCATGATAGAATACATTGTGCAGCTTCAATACTTTTATTGTCAAGCTACTGATTCTTCAGTTTTTTTTAAATTATTATTATTAATATGATTATTAAAATATTGATACGATTATAGCTCTGTCATCTGACCATCCACCACTTCCTCTTTGTGTTTCTTTTTCTTATGATGACCAAATCTTTTCAGAATCTTGAGCTTGTATTTCTCATAGCCTAAGGGGGCCGTCACACCTCGATGAAGACCGTGATGTTCCCACAGAGTCCTAAAAATTTCAAAGAAAGCAGCCGGAACATGGTCGAAATGGAAAAATGTGCATTTATCAAGTTCATCAAGTTCATACTACTTCCTAGCCATGTCCCTTGTTAGGTTCTCAATAAATACGTCTGCCAGGTTGTCACTAATTTCCTATCAAGCACATAATCACCAGGTCCTGAGATCGAACTTGCTATTTATTACGATGTCTAATCAGATCGCACCACGGTGCTTATCACACCCTTACAACTTTGTCATTGCCTTCCAGCAGGTACTGTACCTAGTAGTGATGGGTCGTACATGAACGATTCGTTCTTTTTGAACGAGTCTTTAATGTGACTCAGAAGAACGAGTAGTCCCCGAGAGTGATTCGTTTATTTTCTACTGGGCGCGCAAAGCAAAGCCTCGCAAAGCCTTCGATGTACAGGAAACAGAAATGAGTAGTTCCCTTTGAGTCTTCCGGTCCAAATCGCTTGTTCTTTTGCCATGTGACTCAGGAAAGAGAATTGAGCGATTCTTCTCACGAGTCTTCTAGTCCGAGTCGTTCGTTCTTTTGAATCTCTTGCACTGCATAGCATGTGAGAGGTGAGCTGCTCATCCTCTTTATTATAATATGTCTTTAGCTGCGTTGTAATATTTTCATTACTCGAACTATAGCCAAAATGTGTGTATGTGGACGTGTTGGGGGTCTGTTTATTGAAAATGGTACATTTTATTTTATTTCTGATTAAAAGAACAAAATTAACTAAATGACTCAAAAAAAGATTTGTTCATTTTGATGAACGAGACTCAAAGAACCGAGTCACTAAAATGATCCAAACTAGTACCTAGCGTAAACATCATTACAAGTGAAGTGCTTTTCATCATGTATGAGAAATTTGATCCAGTATTTATATAAAATTATGTATATAAACACTCTGAGCGTGACATAAGCTCAAGGAGAACTTAATATGAGCTTAATGCAGTTTTCTACAGCATGGCAAGAAAATAGTTCTCCATGCATCTTGCTTCACTTCCTCCCCAGGGTTTTTATATGTCCAAAAAAGCACGGTAGTCAAAGGAGACAATACTATGTCCTTACTAGTTTTAGCAGACGTACTGTAGCGGGAACGTGGCTCAGTGTGACGGGAGTAACTCTTTGTATGTCTGTCTACTAGACCACCTCGAACAACGTCCAGGCAATCATAGAGTCTCGAGTGGAGAAACGCACGAAAGGTGTATATGTACCTGTTGGAGGGAAGAAGATGGCGGTGTTCCTGGATGATCTAAACATGCCAGCGGTGGACGACTTTGGTTCTCAGCCCCCTCTGGAGCTTCTTCGACTTTGGATTGACTATGGCTTCTGGTACGACAGGCAGAAACAAACGCAAAAGTGTGTGAAGGTAAGAGAGCAGGGAGTGATGCTGCATGGTGGGATAGAAGGCAGTGAAAGATAGCATGTTCTTTGTATTTATTTCTATTATTTAATTTTATTTGGTAGCTCCTAAAGCATTTTTCATTTATTCCGAATCATAAAAAAATCAAAAATGTTTGCTGTTTAATTATTCTCACTGCTGTATTGCTAGACACACAGAAGACGCTAAGTTATGGCTAAAACACTAACTGCAGAAAAATTGAAAATGTCTTTTTCCCCCCAAAATATTTAATTTCCACCTATTTTGCAAGGAGATGCAAAATGCAAATTTCCATCCATACTACAGCTTAAAGGTGAAACTTTTTAACAGAGATTGTGAAATTACAGTTCAGGGAGTCGTTGTTTATTTGGTTTACGTTGGTAGGAAGCTGATAATTAAGGAAGCTGGAAAATATCATCTGGCTGGGGTGTTTAAAGACAGCGTACCCATTCTGACTCCATCTGCTCGCTTTTGTTCCTCTGTTTAAGGACATGTTCCTGCTTTCCTCCATGGGGCCTCCTGGTGGAGGGAGGACTCGCATTTCAGGCCGCCTGCAGAGCCGCTTCAGTCTGATCAACATGACTTTCCCGGCGGTGCGTGAGCTTCCACATGAAACTCCACACTAATGCCTTTGATTTAATATAGAACAGAAAAAGTCCTAATTAACTTGTTCTTGCCCATCTAAAACAGGGGCAGTCCGAAACCATGAAACGGGTTATCGTGTGACATATGTGTTGTGAATTAAGCCCGTGTGTGTCCGCATCCTGGCTGACACTTTGTTGATATTATACTTTGCTCATTATCATTCTCAGTGTCTCTGGCTCTGGTAGAATTGCAATGAAAATGATGATAATGATAAGAGTAGGAGCACTGGAGGCTGCCTGATTTGGCAGAATGCTTAAAAAGACTCCTGACCGACTGATTGCTGCTCAGCTCATGCAATCTGAAAGCCCACTCAACTACAACACACACACATAACCATCCCGTTTAACATTTATGCTCATCTAACATTTTCTAATTCGTCCCTCTGCCTTACCATATGCTGTTATCCGTATCATTTAGCTTGTTTCCAACATCACTTCATGTTCTTCTGTTATTTCAATACTCCTTTGTCGATCTCTTTCCCCCCCTACCCATCATTCTCTCTCTTACCCTCTCATACTGTATGTCTCTACCACTCTCTGTTTATTTTTTTAATGTGCTATTTTCATTTTGTTCTTTTGCTTCCTTTTTATGTGTCTCCCCGATCTCCACCACCCCCTTTTCTCTGCCTCTAGGACTCTCAGATCAAGCGTATCTATGGAACAATGATAAAACAGAAGCTACAGGAGTTTGAGGAAGAGCTAAAGCCCATAGGAAATGTTCTAACTCAGGCTACGCTGGAGTTGTACTATGCCATCACTGCGCGCTTCTTACCCACTCCTGCTAAAATACACTACCTCTTCAACCTCAGAGACATCTCCAAGGTGAAATATGAATTACTTTATTTTTTTAAGCATGCATAGATTTCAGAAATCAGGCTAGCTGCTTGGGAAGTTATCATATTTCTTTCTCGTTATGTGTTTAGTGTTATTTTAATATGGCATCTTAATGTTCTCATTTTCCCTTTGCAGGTTTTCCAAGGTCTACTCCGAGCACATAGGGACTTTCATGACACCAAACAGAGCATCACGCGCCTTTGGATACATGAGTGCTTTAGGTAATTATGTCAACAATGTGTAAACACATGTACGTACTCGCAGCTATACATTCATCTGTCAGCTTTCAGTTGATTACTTATTGTGTCTGCGCAAAGGGTGTTTTCAGATCGGCTGGTGGATCAAGCAGACATGGAGGCATTTGTTGGGCTGTTGACTGAGAAATTGGGCTCCTTGTTCGATCTCACTTACCACAACATCTGTCCCAACAAAGAATCACCTATATTTGGTAAGCTCTATTCAAGATTTTACAAATGGGTAGAAGCATAAACAAATGTCTTTTAGATGTCTTTAAAGCTGGAGTGAAATTAAGTTAAATTAAACTGAACTTATGTTCAAACTTCAAAAAACACATGTTCAGAATTTGAGCTTGGTACATTGCGAAAATATCTTCTCACGTCCAAGGAGCTTATTAATATGTGTGATGTTACTTCAGTAGTTACCCCATGTTTTTGATGTAACATTATGGTAGCATGGTAGCATTAACACAAGGTCGCTAAAATGTTTATAGCCACTGGCATCATGAAGAAAAAAATCTGTTTTTGTAATATTTCCACTTAAATGCCATAATTGCCATCTGCTACCTTTAAGCTCTACATAATTACCAAATTGCTTTCTAACCAGTATTGTACCTGTTATGAGAAAATCAAAAGTTAAAGCAAGATTAAAAAAAAAATAATAATAATAATAATAATCCTTTCGCTGTAGCTGGCATCCTTAACATTGTTCAACAATTCCTGTAATATAATAGTTAATTGTAATGTTTGCCAGTGTTCAATTTCAGGCAAGTTAATGCTGATTGGCCCTCAGGTGTTCATCCCAATCTCTTATTTGCAGATAGAATCTATTCAAACTAAATAAGAAGGTGATTTTTGAAATAGAATATTTTATTTTTGTAATTATAAGGCATTTTAATTATTTTTTGTAAATGTTTTATGTTTTAATATGTACAATATACAGTATGTAGAAGGACATGTCCTTTTTTCAGCTCAACTTAAGCAATATCACGAACTGAATTTTATTCCAATTTACTATACAAACATGACCGAGCGAAAAAACTTTAAAATGGGTCACAGAGAAAGAACCAATAGCACCGATCATGTGACCTCATGAGAGGTACCCAAGAGGAACGGTGAGGATACAGGGAGCAGAGGTAAAGAAGGTGCAGGATTTTAAGTACTTAGGGTCAACGGTC
>JAQQZT010000001.1:12998894-13012681 GCA_030068275.1 Clarias platycephalus
CAGAGGATAGGGTTAGGTGGAGGCAGATGATTCGCTGTGGCGACCCCTGAAAGGGAACAGCCGAAAGACAAAGAAGATGTGACCTCATGGTTATTGTTGTTTGTTTCTATGATCAAAAATAATAAGAATGCAAGCATTTTGTCTCACAATGTCTGAATCTTACCCTGTTGACACACACTATAGGACTTATAAGCGCTTATAACTAAGCTATAAGCAGTTAGTTTTTTTTAAACATTCGTTAACCTATACCGTGTTGCCAGTGTGGATCTCTTTTTGCGACGCTTGAGTTTTATGGGTTAATAATATATTAAATAAAAATGCACATACTGTATACAAAATATTAATAATCTGTTACCCAACAGTTTCATATAAGTAACTTTTTTTTCCAAGCAAGTTTGACAAGTTAAAACATCTCTGAAAAAGTTATGTTAAGCCCTGAACCAGGTTAATCCAGTCTTACTCAGACTGCAGATAGAGAGTTTATAAAGATGCTGCCATTGTTTTATATTTTTACAAAATTTAACTAATAGTATGATGTCACTACACCTGTAAACCGTCCTCCTGTAGGGAAAATGAGCATTTCCTGGCACCTGGATTCAGATTTTACATATGAAGTGTTAACAGTTGCAACTGTAAAACTAATGCACCTTTAAAGTATAAAGTACAGCACATCACTTTGCTGTTTGCTATAATAAGGGCACAGCAGGAATAAATATTGTACTCATATAAAACTAATGCAGTATAGTGATTATTATGTATATATTTGCTTTTTTTTCTGTTTGTAGGGGATTTCCTAAGGGAGCCTCATGTGTATGAAGACTTGCTGGACTTTAAAGCTCTGAGAAGCTTTATCGAGTCTCAACTGGAGGACTACAACCTCACACCTGGAGTTGTCCCAATGAGTTTGGTGCTCTTCAGAGATGCTATTGAGCATGGTCAGCTCCAGTGCATCTCACAAGTCACAAAAATTTAAAACATACTAGTAGAAATACTCCAGTCTGTGAATATCTAGCCCAGTCTCTAAAGAGTTTCATAGTCAAGTCTACGAATAGCTAGCTCAGTTTATAGATAGCTAGCCAAGTCTGTGAATAGATATGTTATAGTTTATGAGTAGTTACAGTATCCCAGTCTGTGATACGTTAACCCAGTCTCTAAGTAGCCAGCTTTAAGAATAACTACAGTGCGTATGAATAGTCCAATCTACGACTAACTAGCCCTCCCTATAAGTAGCCTACTTACACTACTGTACCGTCCTCAGAGCAGTTAAAGGATAAAAAGTAATTTATTTCAACTTTTCTGTTAAGTGAAAAACAGAGTCTTAAGGATATATTTCTCCAAGATAAATCCACATGAGTCACTGTACTTGATGCAATCTTTTCTTCACAAATATGACACAACGTGGTCAACATGATAAAACACAATCATAAAATCACCAGACCTCACAGGCATAGATAAAGGTAGAGTTCTATCCACATGACCTGAAGGCCACAAAAGTAATGAAGGACAATCTGGCAAGGCAGGAGCGTTCAGAGGGGAAATAAATACTAAACCAAACAGAAAGTGGGTGTGATCGGGAAAAAGAAGCAGCAAAAGAAAGGGAGGTGGTGATTTGAAAGTAAACAAAGAAAGCATGTTAAGAGCATGGAATTAATGTGACAGAAAACTAGGAAGACAAAGTAGAGAATTATGACACGCATTCAATAGGTAGATAGCCCAGTCTACAGTATAGGAAGCAAACCCATTTTAAGAATAACTACTGTATCCCAGTTATATGAATAACTAATCCAGTTCATGAATCAATAGTTTCATTGTTTGATTAGTAGTTTAGTGCATGATTAACCAGTAATCCAGTACCAGTTCATGAGTAACTAGACCAGGTTATGTTCACTATTTGACTCCAGTCCAGTCCATGAGTAGCTGTTCCAATGCATTAGTAGCCAGAGCATCCAGTGCAATGGTATTTTAATACATGAGTAACCCTCGACTGCAAAAAGAGACCTGGTGTCCTATTTATCAAACAAGTTAAAGTGAAAATACCAGAGTGTAGAACCAGACTAGACTATAGTGGTCCAGGGTAAAGTGAGTCTTGTGATCCCTTGCTGCTTGAATAATTGCTCTTCTCCATCTTAATATAAAGGATGCAATTATATTACAAACCCCACAAGAGGGTAAACAATTATGTGTCCAGTCCCAAAACACAGCGTGTAATCAGTCTGTGCCACTCAACACTGGGTACAAACTTGGCTCAGCGCATACGCAGTCCACTGAATTAAGTAGCATATTAAACACAGGGGTATAGGATTAGGCGCATCACTCTCAGCTCAGTGCAGACCATTAAACCCATCAAATGGACTTGTCTCAATATTCAGTACTGATTGATGATGAGATTAGATTTCTACGCTCATGGCTGTGTTTATATGTCAATGAGTTAATGTGCTTATTTGGTAATTATTTATATTAGCGTGTTTGATTTATTGTGAATGCTCGTACTAATATATCTTTGTTTTTTTAGTTACACGGGTGATGCGTGTGATTAGTCAGCCACGAGGAAATATGCTCTTGGTTGGAATTGGAGGATCTGGTAGGCAGAGCCTCACCAAACTGGCGACTTATATCTGTGACTACATGTTGTTTCAAGTGGAGGTCACCAAGCAGTACCGCAAGCAGGAGTTTAGAGAGGGTAAGCTCTTGTAGCTTAGGACGTCCAGGATAGGTTGGACATTCTGCCTTGTTCTCCAAAATCCTTCATTTTTCTTTACATTGAAAACATGAATTTATTGCTGAATTATTGTGCATGTGATATAAAAAGAGAATATAATAAGGGTGCTTGTAATAAGGGTGCTTGAAGAGTACTACGTATGTCCAAATGTAATTTTTTTTTTTGTTAGCAGATAGTATGTAAAATTTACTAGAAATTATAATAAATAAAATACGACCCAATCCTGGCAGACATGAGTTATCTGACCCAAAGAAAAGTGCAATCACACAACACATTTACACATGTACAGTACAGAGCAAAATAGTGAGCCTCCTGTCATTTCTTTATACTGTATTTTGCTTCCAAAGAGTAGCACTGCTTGTATTTTAATGTAGTGTTGAAAAATCGTTCTCCGGGACGTTTTTTTTCTTGGCTCATTTTTGGCAAAATTTTTACTTTGACTTTTGACCTGTACCTAACCAGAACGTTTTTTGTTTGTGAAGCCACGCAGTGACCTACTGTATGAATCATGCTAATATAAAAACATCTAACTTAATGCATGAACTAGTGAGAATTAGGTGCAGATGTTGACAGATGATCAGGCCGGTGATTAGTGTACTGGTGATGCTGAATGCTGAGTGGTTGGAACAGACGAGAAGGGAAATGAGTTTGCTGCTGAGGTCGTTACATAAACAGCCAATTTTTAAATCATACCTTTAGGCACTTTGCAGCCTGTCACAGAAAAAAAAACATATGTTCCCATTTCTTCAATTTAATTTATTCGATGTATTGTAATTTAATTCAGTATGAAGAATAATTCATATTGAATTAAATTGAATAATTATACAGGAATGTACTGTATGTTTCACTATGATTAATAAAGAAAAACAGCCTTATACGTTTGCATTCATCAGTGTAAAAATACGACAAGTGTTTTTCATTTTGAACATCTTTAAACGTCAACATAACCCGTTCTTTTTTTACTGAAGCAGTGGATCGTACTTAATACAGGGTCTTCATCTTCTCTGTAATATTTCTCATGACATGCCAGCAAAGCCGCTTCTCCTTTGAGTCAATATAATATAAAGTTAAGAACTGGAAATTGGTGTATATCCATAGGTGGTCCCTTATGAAGCCTAATAATTATGACTCCTACCAATTTCCTGACTCATCTGTTCCCTAAGGGACTTTCTAACAGAATTAATTAACTACTCTGCTACACCTAAATCAACAAAATAGTTATTAATATCTGCCTGTTTCCTATCACTCAGGTTGGTGAGATAACTGAACCGAATCTATTTTCCACTGCAGTGAAATAAAGTTTTTAAAATTCCTGATGAATATTCCTGACCCTTAATTTCAACAAATCAACAGAAGAGGACAAACACAATGATGAAGTTAATGAAGCGTTTTGAGTTCTTTTTGTAATTGCCTAAATATAATTGCTGTGTCTAATGCAGACATTAAAAAGCTGTACAGGCTGACTGGAGTGGACAACAAGCCCACTGTCTTCCTGTTTAATGATACTCAGATCGTGGACGAGTCTTTTTTAGAAGACATAAACAACATCCTCAGTTCTGGAGAAGTCCCCAACCTGTACAAGCCAGATGAATTTGACGAGGTACTTCTACCACTGAATAAACATAACTAGTGTGTGTGTGTGTGTGTGTGTGGACGTGTTTATTGATAGTGCCGATATATTTCTATTCTGCAGATCCAGAATGCTCTAAGTGAGTGTGCCAGGAAGGACAGCGTGCCCGAGACTCCAGACTCCATTTTTAATTATTTGATCGAGCGTGTGAGAAACAACCTCCACATAGTGCTGTGCATGAGTCCTGTAGGAGACCCTTTCAGGTATTTATCTCCCGCAACAGAAAGATACATATTGAGCGCATCGAATAAACTGAGAGAAAACAAGAAACCACTGCTGCCTCCATCCTAACCAGATACTACTTTATGAAATGAATGTCTCAAATGCTTGAATGGAATTGGACCGAATTGATTGAATGGGTGAAATTCGGTCAGCATTTCCTGAGTAGCCTGGTCCTGAAATCAAATCACACACCTCACCTATAATGATAATAATAAATACTGAAATGATTTCTGCAGGTCCAATTTTGGTTATTGCTATAGTTTTCTGATTCAATGCTGCATTCAGAGAGAACTCAAAGCGAGCCCTGCAGCCATCTTATTATTTCATTTTCATGAGTTTCGCAGTGCAGAAATCATTGCACTGATATTCAGTCCGACTGGGAGAGTTAGTCTCCGACAAAGTGAAAGCAATTTACTGAGCCAGACAGAGAACCACCACTACCTCACCTGTCATCCTGAGATCTTCATCAATAGTCAGGATGAGTGCTAGGAGTTGCCCGGTCCTGACCTTCCTTTCTAGTCTTCTCATTACATACTGCCTTCACTTGGGTTTTATATTCATCAAAAACTCTCTGTCTGTCTCTATTTCTCCCTTATTATTCTCTTCTGCTCCCTCTTTCCCTCTCCCTCTTTAATCAGCGATTTGCATCCCTTGTCAGCATAACGAGGTGGCTTGTGTCAAGTGACCCTGGGGTCACACCTAATTAAAAATGGCAGGATCTGAATCAAGCTGTGGCTCGGGCCAAATGGCCTTATTTGTAATTGGTGGGTTTATTACCATGGTAGCACTTTAATGGCAACTATTGGCCCAAAAGGCAGCATAATCATGCATGACAAATCAGCAAATGAACACTGGATGACCTGTGAATGGAGCACGGAATGTAGGCTGTGTATAGGGAAGGAAATTATGTGAAATTAGTTAATAACCATGCAATCTCCCTCTTAAGTAATTGTAGAACATTTTGAGGTGACTAAAGGGAGAATTACATACAGCGAGTAAGGGGGAAATAGGTGAAAAACCACTGCGCTTTTACATTTTTGTGTGTGTCTGTCTGTCTGTGTATGTGTTTTCGTGTGTGTAGGAACCGTATTCGTCAATACCCAGCGTTGGTGAACTGCACCACTATAGACTGGTTCTCTGAGTGGCCACAAGATGCTTTATTAGAAGTAGCTGAGAGATATTTGGATGGGCTCACCCTGGGGAGTCAGAAAGGGGTAAAGCAAACAAACACACACTCATACACACACACACACAGATCCTATTGAACAGCTCATTAAAACATACAGTATATAAAATATTCACTCACCGTCCCTGTAGATCTAGTTATGACATCAAGGTATCCCAGAGCTAATCATGTGGCAGCAGCACAATGCAGAAAGTCATGCAAATACTGTACAGCTTAAGAGCTGCTTTTATTAGTGAGTTTGTGTCCGCTGTAGCCACACATTTCTCTCCTTGGCTGACAGGAGTGGAACAAGATGCTGTGTATCTCTGTTCTAGCCCTGGATCTGCCTCAGGTTGAACAAGTTCTGAGTTCTGAGATGTTTTTCTGTTCCACCAAGACTGAGTATTTGAGTTATTGTAGACCTCAAACCTGTCATCTTGAACCTTTCTCGTCATTCATCAACAAGCTTTTTCCACCGGATGTTTTTTTCCTCACCATTCTGTTTAAAACTCTCATGTGTGAAAATGCAAGGAGATCAGCAGTTTCTGAAACCAGCTGGCACCGACATCCATGCCACACTCAGAGATAACCTTATTCCTCGTTCAAATTCTTGTGGTAAAAACATTTACTGAACCTCTTGGCCTGTATCTTCCATGATCTTATGCATTGCTGCTAAAACATATACACTGAAAAGAAGTGACACTGGCTCTTTATTCCTCTTTATTCCTCTTAGTTTGCTTAGAAAAAAAAAAGTGCCATGACTTAAATCCATACTGAGACTCATGTGTGCTGTTATCCAGATCCATTAGCCAGATACTTGATTAGTTTCAGAAACTAATTCTTATGACAGTTATCACTCTGAGACCTAGATACCATTTAAACTGATTTATTAGTTGAATTAATATCAGCTATATTATCTACCCTGCAGATCCAGACCAAAGTGGCTTGTATCTTTGTGACTATGCACCAGTCAGTAGTCCAGTTCTCTCAGAGGATGAAGCTGGAGCTCAAGAGGCCCAACTATGTCACACCCACCAACTACCTTGAACTTGTGTCTGGATATAAGAAGTACTTGTTATTCTTATTAAATATAAATAATCAAGAAGTGAGAGTTACTTGTACACTAATGGTTTTTTTTTGTGTCTTTATACCTCTCTCACTTTCTGCTCTACACTTTCTCCATCATTCCTTTGGCTACACTCTCTCTCTTTCTCTCACACACTCTCTCATACACACTCTGTTAGGCTGTTGGCTGAGAAGCGCAGCGAGCTTGGAGAGCAGGTATCTAAACTGAGGAACGGTTTGTTTAAGATCGATGAGACCCGCAGTAAAGTGGAGGCCATGTCAGTGGAACTGGAGGACGCCAAGAAGAAAGTGGCCGAGTTCCAGAAGCAGTGCGAGGAGTATCTGGTCGTCATCGTACAACAGAAGAGAGAAGCAGATGAACAGCAGAAGGTGATTGGCAGACAGCAAACTACAGTATATTGTGTGCATCTGTGTGTGATTACATTCATGCAGGCGTGTTTATTTCTGCTTTGTTGTTGTACGATTTTGTTAATGATTCTCTTCATGTGTGCCATGGTTCTCAAAACTTTGAAAATGAATGGGTTGATTTGTGTGTTTGTGTGTGCCATCGGTCGCATATAGGCCGTGGCTGCTCACAGCGAGAAGATTGCAGCAGAAGAGATAAAGTGCAAGGCAATGACCGATAATGCCCAGAGAGATCTTGATGAAGCCCTACCTGCTCTGAAGGAGGCCATGAAGGTCAGCCCAGTTTTAGACCGCTATATAACTCATGAGATGAACATCTCCCTATGGAGCTCAGCTCATATTGCTTCGTGTTACTGGAAGGAGTGCTTGGGATTCGATTTCTTAATGAGTGGATTATAAAATGAAATGTGTCATTATTTAATTGTGCATCGAATAAGTATGGGCTTCGTAAACAACACATTTGTTTTCTCATAGCCGTAATTACAAAAGTAGAAGCACTATTAAGAATACTAGTAAATGTAAATATATTTCTTATAGAAACACCTGCACCCCTGGTTGTTACTAATGCAGTTATCTAATTAGCCATTCGTGTGGCCGCAGGTCAGAGCATAAAATAACACAGCTCCAGGTTCATGGTGCTAAGCAGGGTGGTTAACCTGTTGATGTCCACACGGTAGTCTCAGGTTCATGACTCACACGGGTGGAACCTGATTTATTTTTTCATCCACAATGTGCAATCTGACATGCTTTCTTCATATAGAGTGGCGGCTTTAGTTGTCCTGGGCTCTCTTCAGACCTCAAGGTGTTTCTGCCTGCACTGGATGATTTTTGCATCATTCTCTATAAACCTTGTAGAGTGTTGCGTGTGAAACAGGAGATTTCTGAAACTCTCAAACGAGCTTGTCTGGCAGCAGCACCCATTCCCTGGTCCAAGTCACTGAGATCACTTTTTAACTCAAGCTCCTAGCCTAGGTCTGCATGAAGTTATGCATTGTGCTGCTGTCACATGATTGGCTGATTAAATTATTGCATGAATAAACAAGGGTACAGATGTTTTTTATTAAACTGGCCAGTGTATGTATTTTGGAAGCATTGATTGGCAATTTATTTTTACAGATAAAATTAGTTATTGCATTTACTGCCAGTAGGCTCGCTTCAAAGTCACCGGCTGTGTAGTTCCCTTGTACCAAGGGGGAAAAAAACGATGACTGGATTTGTATTCTCACTTGTTTCTGTGCTCTTGGTAACTCCCTCACTTGCTGTGCAGGCCCTGGAATCCCTGAATAAGAAGGATATGACCGAGATTAAGTCCTACGGTCGACCCCCGGCGCTGGTAGAGACTGTGATGCAGGCGGTCATGATTTTAAGAGGCTGTGAACCCACCTGGGCTGAGGCGAAGAGACAGCTTGGTAAGAGGCAGAGAAAAAGAGCACATTATTGATTATTGGCTAATGGAGAGACCAGGAAACCAGTGGACCTAAAGGAGACTTACTCAAAGGAACTCATTATAATAGAGATTTAAAAGGATAAAGAGAGCCGAACAACGCTCGTGTCGTGAGCAATGGGCAGTGGAAATGTAATCATCAATTAGAAAGTACATTTAAATGTTTAAACACACACTCTGGAGCTGCCAAGGTGATGACACTTAAATCAGGGGATTAGCATCATCATTATATTCCACTCTGTGTGTGTGTGTGATAGGTGAAGCCAACTTCATTAAACAGCTGGTGCACTTTGATAAGGATAACATACCAGACCGTGTGCTGAAGAGGATTGGCCAGTACTGCACACAGCCTGACTTCCAACCTGATATCATTGGCAAAGTCTCGCTGGCAGCCAAGTCTCTTTGCATGTGGGTCAGAGCCATGGAGGTAAGACCCAGTACACCCCCCCCCCCCACACACACACACACACACACACAGACACACACACAATTGTTTCATTAAGAACTCCACTTTGCATATGTACAGTGTGTAGACCAACTCTGCATCATCTTTAAAATGAATTCCTCTTTGCTGACCCATGTGTCATGCCTTGTGTGTGCATTTTTCTCAGGTATATGGCCGTATCTATCGGGTGGTAGAGCCAAAGCGCAATAGGCTACAGGAAGCCATGGCTCAGTTGGAAGAGAAACAGACCTCATTGGCCGAAGCCCAGACCAAACTCAGAGAGGTCAGCGCGAGTATAGTTTTCACTACAGGCTCACACCAATTTAAAAAAGAAAAATGTGCATTTGAACTCTAATTGCTTTTTAATTGCTTAGTGTTTGAAAGCATTTTATTATTAATGTAAGTATAAGTGTGTGTTGAGCCTAGAGAGAACAAATGTCACTTCATGATTATTACTTCATGATAATTCAAATATATTGAATTTCCCCACAATAATATTTATGCATTACTGTTTAAAAAATTTTGTATTATGCACATGGCCCAGTGGAGTCTCAAATGGCTTACTACTGTTTATTCCGAATATATTTTTATGTAAATATAAAGCGTACAATAGGTCAGGAAACTTTTTAATAGGCAACTGGTGTGAATTAGTGATGGGTCGTTCGTGAATGATTCGTGACTTTTTGAACGAGTCTTTAACGTGACTCAGAAGAGCGAGTCGTCTCGGAGAGTGATTCATTCATTTTCTACTGGGTGCACATGCACGAAGCATTTGAAGAATTCCTCTGTAGGTTATGTACAGGAAAGTTACCTTTGAGTCTTTTAGTCCTAATTGTTCTTTCTTTTGTTACGTGACTCCCATAGACGCTATGCAGTGCGATAGATTCAAAAGAACGAACGACTCGGACTAGAAGACTCGTGGGAAGACCCGTTCAATTCAGTTTCCTGTGTAATGCACAGCATAGCGTATATGAGAGCCACGTGACAAAAGAACGAACAATATGAACTGCTTATTCTGTTTATCATAATATGTCCTTAGCTCATTGTAATACTTTCATTACTGTAACTCTAGCCAAAATGTGTGTATGTAGACGTGTTGGGGGTCTGTTTATTGAAAATGTTACATTTTATTTTATTTCTGATTAAAAGAACCAAATGAACTAAATGACAAAAAAAGATTTGTTCATTTTAATGGACGAGACTCAAAGAACCGAGTCACTAAAATGATCCTGGCTTCCCATCACTAGCGTGAATATGGGATTGTAAACGCTTGAATGTGAGTTTTAAATACATATTTCTAGAGAAATTTGTAGAAAAGAAGAGAAAGGTGTTCAGGCCTCAGTATGTTACAGTGGAACTAATAATGCATGGGAGAGAAAGCCTAAGAGATTTACAACCTTGTACTACACACATCTGATAAGTGTGTGTGTGTCTGTAGGTGGGAGAGAAACTGAACCAGTTACAGACTCAGTACGGTGAGAAGCTGAATCAAAAGGAAGAGTTAAGGAAAAAGTCTGAAGACATGGAGCTTAAACTGGACCGCGCTGGCAAACTGGTGTCTGGACTGGCTGGAGAGAGAGTACGCTGGGAGAGGACTGTAGAGGTACATACAGTACACACAAAACACACATGCTGTTGGAACTGATCAAAGACTACAGATTATGTCATTTTTTTAGGCTGTAGAGAAGGACATGGGATATCTAGTTGGAGACTGTCTCCTGGCTGCTGCGTTTCTTTCATACATGGGTCCATTCCTGTCCAGCTACAGAGACGAACTTCTCTCGAGCATCTGGATAAAACAGGTTACTTTTATTCCCCTCAAACCCTCGACTTTTCACATTTTTACTTTTGTACTTTTTTTTTCTTCTATACATTCTTCTTTTCTCTCGACCTCTAGTTTAAGGAGTTGGACGTGCCGTGCTCTCCAGGCTTCAGTTTCGCCGCTTTCCTCTCCAAAGCCACAGCCGTGCGTGACTGGAACATCCAAGGTCTTCCCTCCGATGCTTTCTCCACCGAGAACGGAGTCATCGTCACCCGCGGCAACCGGTCAGCCCTCACCGGACCAATCTCCCAGCGCTATTTTGACAGACAGACCGTCTCCAGTGCTAATTAGAATAACGGCAGTATCTCATGAATAATGATGACTAATGAATAGTGATAGCAGGGTAATTAGCTAAAGATAATAGTAAGCTCTTGCGATGTGGACGTCCATTTATAGACCAGTGCAAATTTCCTTTCACAGAACCAGAAGGTCACCAGACGGGGCATTTTTCTTTTTTTTTTCTTTTTTTTTTCTTAGTTGGAGATTATGGATTATTATGAATTATTTGGGGATAATGTCTCAGGCATTCACAGTAATGGTTAACGTCTGTCTGTCTCTTTTTCTATGCGTCTTTTCCCAGATGGCCATTAATGGTAGACCCTCAAGGACAAGCGCTGAAGTGGATTAAGAACATGGAGTCTAAAAGAGTGAATAATAACACATACAATTGCACAATGGCCATTCCTTTCCTACACCAATTTTGCACACTCTACTTGGTATAACGACGACATTATCCATCACTCACGCAGATAAAGGGAGGGTTTGTATAGAAACGGGGAAAAAAAAAAAACGGAAGGTATTAGACAAGATTATAGCTCCCTGGATATTGCAAAAGCATAACCCGCATTCTGCAAGGAGATTGTCAACAGGGCATCGTGTCAGTCAGCCTACCCATTTCAGTCAGAGTCGTGACTTTGTGTACAGCCCACAGACTCCAGCGCCTTTCATCCCTTAATTAGTGTAGAACAAATAAACACCATAAAAAAATAATATGTGGCACATTGAAAACCTTATCATTTCTGTCACTCATTCTTCTCACCTGCTTTCTGTTCCTTTTCCCTAACTAACTCTAGCCCTCCACACAGACGGTACTATTAATACACACCTTCCCTTTTCTTTCTCTTTTGTGCTTTGGAGGCTGCGCTTGTTCATTTCTTTATTGAGGTGAGATGGAGCCCTCTTTTCTCTCAGTGCTAAGGCGTTTTTTTTTTTTTTTTAAGAGTGGGAGATGTTGATGGAGTATTTAGAGGGCAGAAACGACACACAGGAGTATCACACACACACAAAAACACGCGGAACGCACACAAAAGACACCATTATACACATTTTTACACACCTAGGCTCGCGTCTTTGTCCTGACCATCTGGTCACTGTGCTTTTCTCTGTCTCTTGTCTCTCAGCTTAGCCTCATTTGTTGTACAGGTCTCTGCTCTTCCCTTGCCCCCCTTTTTTTTTCCTCCCTGCCCCTCCATTTCCCGCTATCTCTTTTCCTCTCTGTTGGTCTCTCTCTCCTCTTTTCGTGCTGTTTCTCTGACCTTTTCCTCCTCTCTGCAGGTCCTTTCATGCTTTCATGTCTTGCTGGGGTGGCCAGTGCCATTCACACACTACAGCTAAACGCTGACATTTAGGAACAATCACGAAATGTCTTACACTGACAGTCCTGAAGCTTTTCTTTCTTGTCCCTTCTTATTATCACGCTCTCTCTCTCTCTCTCTCTTTCTCTCTGCTCCCTCACACACACATTTTCTTTACTATCTATTCAGATTTTTCCGTCTATGCTTTTATCATTTTTTTTCCTCTTTAGCCCATCACCTTTGGACTTATTTTCATCTAGTGTTTGTCTTGTCTTTTGAATTCTCTCTCTCTCTCTCTCTCTCTCAGGGCTTAAAGGTGATAGACCTGCAGATGCCAGATTTCTTGCGTGTTTTGGAGAACGCAGTACAGTTTGGCTCGCCGGTTCTTCTGCAGAATGTACAGGAGGATCTGGATCCTTCGCTGGCACCCATACTTAACAAATCCTTCACCCATGTTGGTTCGTCACGCATACGAACATTTGCAAACACACCCATCCACACACACAAGGCAAAATTTTTTACATGGGTCGTTCAAGTCAAACTCAAAGTTATTGTTATCATTAACAGAAAACGGATTGACATTTACAAAAGACATCGAGCACAGTATGGTGATGAGCGTCTTCACTACAGTAGAAACATTTTTAAGGAACAAACGTCTTAAAGAAAGCTGTATGTTCGTGGAAGCTAAGTCTTTTTGGAGCTCACTGCAGTCATTCCTATGAAAATATTCAGCAACTGTACACACAGTCATTTACAAACACTACTTGAACATTACAGTAGCTCGGCTGGGAGTTATTGCCACATCACCCGTACAGTCCTGACCTCACTCCGAGCCATTTCCACATGTTTGGGTCGTTTTAGGAAGTTCCTGGCACTCCCATCATGGCTTCGGTGTACTGAGAAAACTGTTTTGATGGTATACAAAGATTGGGATAAGTGCATTAGTGTGGCAGGTAATTATATATAGAGAAATAAAGTTAAAGTTAGTTTTTACTCTCATACCTGTGTTTTCAAAAGTCCCAGTTTGATTTGAGCGCCCCTTGTAGTTTACAAAAACAGAATGAAAACTGAATGAAAAAAAGGTAAAAACATGAAAGCTGATTGGCAACTCACTTCTGTTTTTCTGTACAACACATGAAATTTAGATTCAGTGTAATGTTGAAGAATTGTGTCCATCAGTATGGAAATGGGCGGCACGGTAGTGTAGTGGTTAGCACTGTCGCCTTGCACCTCCAGGGTCCGGGTTCGATTCCCGTCTCTGTGTGCATGGAGTTT
>JAQQZT010000001.1:13026801-13039378 GCA_030068275.1 Clarias platycephalus
CTACAGTTATTAGATTTAGAAGTTCCATTTGATATTTTTAATTATATTTTAAAACCCAAATCATAACAACAAAGTCTTGGCATGGCATGGAAAAAAAATGGAAAAAAAAAAACAAAAGTTATGGTTAAAGTGTTTAAGTGTTGAAGACTTTAATCTTTAATTTTGTGGGAGGAGGGATTACAGCCATTTGTTTCATTTTCACAGCCGCGAAAATATTTCAACACACCATCATAAATATTATGATTATTTCTAATACTTGGAAGCAAAGCCTTTGTAGTCAATGACTGCCTGATGTCTGGAACCCATGAACACATCACCAAATGCTGAATTTCCTCCCTCGAGCTGCTTTGCCAAGTCTTTATTGCAGCCACCTTCAGTTTTGTCTTCAGCAGGAGAAAGGCAGTGGGTTGAGGTCAGGTGACTGACTCTTAGCCATTTAATATCATTTCATTTGCATAAGAAGCTCTTTTGTTGCGTTCACAATGTGTTTTGCATTATTATCCATCTGCACTGTGAAGCGCTGTCCTGTTAGTTTTGCAGCATTTGACTGAATCCGAGCAGAAAGTGTACTTCTTTATGCGTAAGAATACTTCCTGCTACTTTTATCAGCAATCACAGCATCATTCACAGACACCAGTGACCCAGTTCTACCATCTCTGAAAGACGTAGTGTTGTTTGGCTAATGAGCCCTTACTTTCTTTCTGTGTACTCTTGTATTCCTGTCATTCAAGTTTCATCTGTACAAAGAGTCGTTTACATTAGTATGTCTAATACAGTATTTCCTCACCATGGAAAGAATTCTGTTTGGTCCGCTTCAGTTTGGCTTTTAAACTTTCACCTTTCCTTCGGCACTGCAGTCAGGTTCTCTTATCGCTGCATTACTTTTGAGATCTCTTCAAACAAAGAGTAGTTGCTCCCGCACCTTGAAATGTTGCCTCTAATTTTGTTTTACATCAACATCACTTCAGATGTTAATGAGGTGTAATGCCATTTGTTCGAGTACCGGAGCGGAATGTGACACACACACGCGTGTGTACGTGCACAGTTACAGCAGGACCCGTAACACCCACTTAGCTTTTCACTGCTGTTACCTTTTAATCAGTTCCTATTATATTATTTTATAGTATATTATTTTAGCACATTGTTTCAAAAAAAGTAGTGAGATCGTATGAATCACATGAATTCTCATTTGACTGTTCAGATTGTTCCGAGATCATATTTTAAAAAAATAAATAAAATTAGCTCTGTATCTGGTCGGTACGGTGTCGTTAGTGGTTAGCACTGTAGCCTCGCACCTACAGGGTCCATGTTCGATTCTCGTCTCGGGGTGAGTGTGCATGGAGTTTGCATGTTCTCCCCCTGCTTGGTGGGTTTTCTCCGGGTACTCCGGTTTTCTCCCACAGTCCAAAGATTAGGCTAATTGGCGTTCCCAAATTGCCGTAGTGTGTGAATGAGTGTGTCCACTGTATGTGTGTGTGCCCTGTGATGGATTAACACCCCATCCAGGGTGTATCCAAGTCTTAAATAGGCTCGACAGGATAAAGCAGTATAGATGATGAGTGAGTGTGCTCTGTATCTGATTAAGGAGCACATACAGTATAGAAGAATTAAGATCAGATTGTATGTGATTTCTGCTGTCCACTGGTGCTGGCATGGAAAAAAAATCTGATCTGAGTCACATATGAGCAAAAAATATAACGAACACTGCTTTAAGAAACAGGCCGCCAAACATCTTATCAGTCAGGTGTCGGATTACATTTGAGACAAAAACAAAATGGCTGTAATTCCTAAATGCTTATTATTATAAAATAAAAAATGTATGTTTAAAAGCTGTCACACTTCATTGACACCTTTTAACACCGTTTAACACCATTTTATTTTCAAATCCATCGTGGTGGTATACAGAGTCCATAACATACGGTTGCTGTCCAAATTCTTATGGACCTGACTGTATAGGCAAAGCTTTTATAGGTAAAGCTTACCTAGGAGACTCAGCATGTCAGTAACACTGCATCTCGCCTCCTCCCTTTGCTTCTTCTTCTTCTTCTTCTTTCTGTCTTGTTCTTTTACAGGTGAGTGAGAACTTAATGAGCCTGTATCTGAATGAGTACGAGGAAATCCCCTGGGATGCTCTGAAGTACCTCATCGCCGGCGTCAACTACGGAGGTCACGTTACGGACGACTGGGACCGCCGTCTCCTCACCACATACATCAATGATTACTTCTGTGAAGGCACTGTCAATTCTCCTTTCTTTAAGTGAGTCTCACACACACACACACACACACACACACACATTCATTTGGATGCAGGCACACACATGCAAACTAAAACATTAACATTTGGCACACTGTAGTAACCTTCATGTCTTTCAAGTTTAGAAAAAAAAAGAGAGAGAGAGAGAGAGACAGAGAGAGAGAGAGAGAGAGAGAGAGAGAGAGACTACTGAACCACACAGAAGAGCAAGAACCCCACCATGTGGACGGACCTAAATTCACACACACGCAGAACTCGCTGAACAAAATGAGCACACCACTCAAGACTTGACAAAAGGCCCATGTTTTTTAATGAAAGACTTACATGCTGTGTATAATCTTACTGCAGATGATGCACACTGTGTTGTAGGAAAGTCTCTCAGAGTGTCCTCATACTTAGTGCAATGTTTCTAAGAACTTGTCCTGCGCTGAAAAGTTTAGTACTCGTCATGTAGGAAGATACCGTTTTAACACATAGACGCTCTTGCTAATTAGGTGACGAGTTGTACTGGGATCGGCAGAGACGATAGGATGTGCAGTGTAGCTTCATGAGATACATGAGCTTTAGGATTAGAAACGTTGATCCGGTGTACCTCCGGTGTGCTGCAACAAGATCTGTAACAAGGTGCAACAGCTCCCCTATGTGGTGCATGTTGGACTTACACTGTGTAGGATAAACAAGCAGCTGGTTTAGTTACCATAAATGACACTTGAATTAAATCGTAATATTTAAATGTTTTACTATTTTTGTTTCATTTATTTATTTATTTATTTTTTAAAAAGGTGTGTAAAGAATAACTGTGCATGTTGGTTATCGTTCAAGAGAATCCCTTTTTTTATTTTATTTTTTTGACCTGAATTCACTGACCTTTTTTCACTACCATGATGACACCATCGTTTAGTTGTTGCTTTCTTACCCGTCTCTAACCTATTTGTCAAAGTCCAGGCTTCATGAGTTTCAAGTCTTATATAAGCGTCCAGTAACAAGTCATGAATAAAGTCAGACTTCTGTCCAGGAACTGTGTCTGAACTTGTTCTCAGTGTTATATAAACACCATGTGTGTGTGTGTGTGTGTGTGTGTGTGTGTGTGTCTGTATGTGATGTCCTCTAGACTGTCCTCCTTGCCTACTTATTATATCCCTCGTGACGGGCCTCAGGCTGTGTATCGGGAGTATATCAACCTGCTCCCGGCAGTGGATCATCCAGAGACGTTTGGCCAGCACCCAAATGCCGACATCGCCAGCCAGATCTCTGAAACGCGCACCCTCTTTGACACTCTGCTTTCACTCCAGCCTCAGGTCACCAGCACGGCAGCCACTGGAGCAGGACCCAGCCGCGAGGACAAGGTGTGTCTTTGTATCTCTGAAGACTTTTTCTACCCAATACAACAGTGTGTTAGGGCTAGGCGCGGTGACTAATCCGAAACCAGAACTGTACCTTTGGCTTTCTTGTTGCATAACATTACCAGTAAAAAAATGGTACGGGATGGTATTATTTGACTAAATGAAAAAAATTCAGACCAGACAATTGAGCAGGATTTACAGTATATACCAGGCAAAATTCCAAAAGTGATTTTTTATATATATACATTTTTAAAAAGATGCAATAGAGCATGTTTTATGTGAAAAAAGGGTTCCCTCTTGAGGTTTTTTTTCCTCTTGTCATCTCAGAGAGATTTTCCCTGCCACTGTCACACTCAGCTTGCTCATCAGTGACAAACAGTTACAGTCTTTGATTATTTCTGTACATTTTCTAATTTATTTCCATAATTTTTCCTTAAAGCTGCCTTGCAACAATGACCTTTGTTATAAACATGCTATACAAATAAATTGTCTATTGGCAAAGCGAGGACGCGAATGTGGCGGTGCTTTAATCCCTGTAAAACATTAATGTGGGTGATAGAATTACTAGGAAATAAATGTAAAACCCAAATCCTCAGAGAAAAGGGACATTCAGAACCTGTGGCAGGCAGTCAGTACACAAACACTGCTGTCGTCCTGTCAGGTGGAATAGCTATTGTTCATTCAAAAATAGCAGTTTGTCTTACTCAAGTGACAAGCCATGAAGATTCGATAATTATTGTGTTTGAGCATTCAGTGTCCTATTTCTGTCTCTGTCTTTTGGTGCTTTGACAACACAGGGGACTTGAGTTCATTACCTTGAGTTTATTACCATGCTGTTTCAGTCTGTGTGTGTGTGTAATGTTCAAAAATTAATATACCATTTCCTACAGTACATTTAATCTATCGATATGTCTATGAAGGTGTTGGAGCTCTCGGCTGATGTGCGTCAGAAGATCCCAGCAGAGGTGGACTACGAGCCGACAAGGAGACTCCTG
Source organism: Clarias platycephalus (assembly GCA_030068275.1). Lineage (NCBI taxonomy): Eukaryota > Metazoa > Chordata > Actinopteri > Siluriformes > Clariidae > Clarias > Clarias platycephalus. The sequence continues at coordinate 13,031,394 of JAQQZT010000001.1, forward strand.
CAGGATGATCCTTCACCTCTTAATGTCGTACTGCTGCAGGAGATACAGAGATACAACACTCTGCTACGCACCATCAGGTCTGAGTTCTTTTTGCGAGACTGCGTCCCAGATCGAGCCAGATGTGCGCTGTCAGAGTCGTGAGCTAGTTAAAAGTGATGCGAGTAATTGCTCGGTACTTGTTTGTGTGAACAGGACGTCTCTGACAGAGTTGGAGAAAGGCGTTAAAGGACTGGTCGTCATGTCCAATAGTCTGGAAGAGACATTTCAGTGTATTCACGATGCCCGTGTTCCTCCTCTCTGGGAGAAGGTAAGACTCTGTTACCTTAGAGTACTCCATCATACTATTCAGTGGAGTTCAAAACACAGCAGCTTCTTTTAAAGGTAAAGTAGCACTTGTCTCATGTCGGTGCTGTAAAGTCAGATCAACATAGAGATTCTTCGGTAAACTCGAGATTTAACTAAACGATTTCTATTCTGAACCCACAGTACTTATGATCTGGTTTTCAGTTACGGCAACAAATTGAGTGTTTTATTAACATTAAAATATACAAGAACCTACATTAGGACTATGTGACTTACACAAACTAGACAAGCACGGATTATACATACACGTGACATGGATACGACAGCATTTCTTGACACTAGACAAAGACTGCTGTGCAAATAAGATTTAAGTACCAGTGCTCACTGTGCACTAAGCATGACTCATCTGTTCATGATGGTGTGACTTAGTTCTTGATGTGAACATGTGGTGTGGCTGATGGGTGCTGATAGATTAACTTTACTTAGTTCTCACTCACTCATCTTCTATACCGCTTTATCCTGTATTCAGGGTTGCAGGGGGCTCCCTGCAGTTGGTGGATTTCCTCTGGGTTCGCCACTTTCCTCCCACAGTCCAAAGACATGCAGATTAGTCTAAATTATGTTTTGAAATTGCGAGTGTGTATGTGTGTGTGTGTGTGCTTGTCTCCAGGCCTGCCGTGCCCCTGTACACAATAAGTGGTATAGTGAGTGAAAAAGTGAGGAAACTACTGTCAGATAAATTGTTCTATATGTTCCAGAGTATCTTAAATCTCAATTTATATCAACGTCTATTTGGGACTCATCATGTTCAATAGGCTACATTTATGTGGATGATGCTGTCACAGGCTAAAGGGCTTTTGTGATTCAATAGAAACAAGTTTGATTATATCCAAGAGCTCTTATGAGCGCTTAAACTCTTAACCTTTGCCCTTGGTTCTCAAACAGATGTTTTTACTGGATTTTTTTGGACTTGAACTTTAAACTGGCAAATTAAGTTGTCTAGGAGTCTTGTCTAGGAGTTTCAGCATGGTTATACTACTGCGTATATATATATGTATGTATGTACTGTGTGTATTTGCCAGTCAATCCTAATAATTATTAGTCCTACTCCGAAACAAACTGTAGTGCAGGCACTTACAGATATACACACCGTGGCTGTAGTAAATCATCGTGTGAAGTGTGTGAAGTTGTAATGTGTGTGAGTGCTGCGCCCTGTGTTAGAGAGGAGCTGGAGTGGACTAAATGAATGGTGAAGTGCTGGAAGGTCACGGTGTTAGAGAAGAGGCCAGTGCACTCACTCGCTACACTGCTGAGGATCGGATCGTGCTTTTATTTCCCTCTCCCTCTCCTCTTTTATTTTGGTTTTTTTTCCTGTTATAGACACAGAAACACACGCTGCCAGCGCACCCGCTTGTAAAATAAAAATCTCTCACACACACATGCTTATCCTTTTTCAGATCACTTGTCTTGCGTGCATGCGCATTCACTCAGAATCCAGACCGTCTCTCTGTTTAAATATTCTACTCATCCATCATTAGCACACTGCTGCTCTCTGTATGGAGAGGAGAAAGCCTCGGTCCGCTAGGGTAATATTTTGTGGGGTTTTTTTATTGTGTGTGTGGCTCATAACAATGAGCTTGTTGGTAGTAATTGCACTTCAATAAGTGAAATAAATATTTCTGTACATCTGATATGTTTGCTGTATACATTGATTGTGACATCCCATCTCACTCGCTTATTTTCTTTCAGTAAAATATTAGCTCCAGTTGCCCTGCATTTACTCATTATTCTCTCTCTCTCTCTCTCTCTCTCTCTCTCTCTCTCTGTCATTACACTCTCCGTATCTCTACAACTCTATCTATCTGTGTCTCATCCTTTCTCTGCTTTATCTTTGATCTGATAAACGCACAAAGTGCTAAAAGATCATTCAGTTCTCCTTTTATATTCACATTTTCATTTCCCTCCAAAGATTTTCATTTTATCTGAGCACTCTCCATAATCATTTTGCATTCTTTCCTGCATCTCTCTCTCTCACACACACACACACACACACACACACACACACACACACACACACACACACACACACACACGAATAAGCAGCGGTGGTTAGCACTGTCACCTGGGTATTAGTATCTTGCCTCTGGTTATTTTGGGTGTGGAGATTGTAACGGAGTCCCCTTGTCCACCCCCCCCCACCCCCCCCCAGTGGTAGGTTTTGGTCTTGCTTTACTTTTAGTCTTGAGTTTCATCACGGTGCTTGATGGGTTTTGCAAATGCACTTGACAATATTGTTCTTGCAAGAACTGATCCTGAACAGCTGCTCTTCATGTCTTAAAATAACCAATGACCATTGCTGTTGTTGTTACTTAATTACCTAATGCCATATGTGTTATTTCATATTTCATCAAAAATCCAGTATTGTTCTAGAATGTAGAAAACCTGTGTACAAATCTGACTGGTACTATGTACTGTATAGACAAAACTCAGGCTCGGGTTAAACTTTAATCCATTAATTACTTAATATTTATTTAATATCAAATACAGATATCTGTATAAAAAAGCCTCAAGAGATTCTATTTCACCCTAAGTGTAATGAAGCTCATACCAGACACTGTAACACTCCATCTCTTTGTCCTTGGCTGCTCTCATTCAGCTTTGAATAGGGCATGAAATAATAACAAGGCTTCAGATTTCAATCCTTTTTTTTTTTTTTTCCTACCTATGTTAACGCGCCTCTCATCAATCTGTCTCTCTCTCTCACTCCAGGCGTATCCATCTCTGAAACCCTTGGCGTCGTGGACAAGGGACCTGTGCCAGAGGGTAGCGCAGTTTGCTCGCTGGGCGGAGACAGCACATCCTCCCATTCTCTTCTGGCTCTCAGGCTTCACCTTCCCCACAGGCTTTCTCACAGCAGTACTGCAGTCCTCAGCACGGCAGAACAATGTGAGCACAAACACACAGACACGTTTATACTCGCGTATCATTATATTATATTGACTGTAGGTATTACAGTATTTATGGATATACAGTATTGACAGGTTTTTTATATTCACAGACATAAATATAATACACATGTAGGTGTGAGCAGTTTCCTGAAACCTGATGTTTATTATTTTCCAAAGAATGACATTGGCAGACAGATGTATGTGACACAAAGCCACGTGCAGAATACCAGATAACGTGCGTGTCGAGCATAACTAGAAAGTAAAAATATGAGTCAGACAATAGACGTCAAGAAAGCAAGGAAGTGTACAAGAACTGACTCAAGTCGAACAGCAGCAGTCAAACAGTTGGATCTATTCTGCAGGTATCTGTGGACACACTTTCATGGGAGTTCGCTGTTTCTACAGTAGATGACAACAACCTGCTCTTCCCTCCCAAGGTGAGTAACTAGTGCTAATCACACTTCAGTAAGACCATACTGTATCTGCTAGCAAGGGAGCTACCTGTTGTTAACCATTGAGCCATTGGGGCCTGATTTAAGCTCTATATTTTGCTTGTCTTCTTTCACGCACTCAGTCTCGCGCTCAGCAGACAAGAATGGGTAATCTGTGTGTATTTATATTAAACATCTAGTCATCACAACATGTCAGGCTAGAATGCTAGGCACAGTTATATCCTTGAGAAGTCTTTGCTTTTCAGAAAGCTTGTGTGTTAATGTTTTTTCTTTAGTTAAGTTTGTACAAACACTCGAGTACAAATGTTTAACATGATTATTATCCTGTAAAGGCATTTTTTTTTTCATTTATGAAGTATGTATGATATTTTAAGAGAAATAGACTTTGCGAGTAACAGTCTAAACTTGAGTCCACTTTAGCCATGTTGTTTCTTTTTCTTTTTCACTTTTGGTATTGTGTTATTTGGCACACACCAGTATTTATCATTTTTCAATTTATAAAAAGTATCGTAACGCCGAAGGAGGACTATCTGGTAATCCTTCATCGTTTAATGTTAACCATAAAAGGACTGAATGGCCTCAGGTTACATTTCTACCCAAGCAGGAGTACATCAGCGTTCACTTTTTGCTGAGATTCAAATATCTGGCGAGTTGCATCTGTTTGGTTGAAATGGAAACCTGCAGGCACTTTATGGATAAGATTAGACACCAGTGTGCTGATCCGTTGCCACCCTGGACTCTAATCCTAATTAGTATATGTGCAAATCTATTACCTCACTCAGTGTTCTTCTCCATTCTGGGTGCTTTATAGATTTCTGTCTTTGTTACATCCACTCCCAGAGTTTTCCAATGTTTTTCTTCATCTAAAATAATTGCATACTATTCTACCGTCTATTTCTTTTATATTAGGAACAATATCCAAGTTCTAATTATACAGCACTTACAATTCTCTTGTGCTGTATCTCTTTATCTCTATTTTTCATTTTTCACCATACAGTATTTGTTAGTCTAACGTTTCTTGTAACAGGTCTGATTAGATTAATTTAATCATCTGAGATCTAGCTCTGTGTATACAGTTACTTGCTGCAGTGTATTTTATGTACAGTGTGCATTTTTGCAGGTCTTATTATTTCCTCTGTGGTTTCAGAATTGTTCAGCTCTCTTCAAATTGCTCACCTTTCTATGGTAAAGTAAGCATTCTTGAAATCCCAGTACCAGGGAAAATAAGCATCTAATCTCCTGCTGATTTAACCTTTCTGAATCATGGTTGCTGAGAACCAGGTTTCTTCCATATATGGTGTTAGTCATCTAGGACACATTTGGCTCTCGGGCTATTTTGCATGGTACAGACAGTACTGCAAAACCTCTACAGTTTATATTCAGCCGTGAATACACCCAGTCTATTCCATGTAAAATATTCAGGCTTCCTTTTATCTTTTTGATAATTTGTCACATTGATTTTCTTTATGGATCGTTTGATAATTTTTATGGAATTTGTTACTTTACCACTCTTTCTTTCAAGTTCCTGAATAATATAATATTTTATTAATTATTGTTCTTACAAAAACCTGTTCTTTAAACCTCCATCTTGGTAAAAGTTTTTATGTGAATGTAAGTGTGGTACATATAAAAAATTTTTTTAAAGTTCTTTCTTAATGGAAAATGCATACTCTGTTTTATACCTCCAGACCAGTTTCCTTCATACATTCCCTCATTTTCCTCATATTGCTTTGCCAGGGTGTGTGATGTTCAAGCCACCTAACTGTCGAATAATATTGATATTGCTTCCTTATTTGATGTATGACCTAAATTCCAAGGACTTTTTCAAATCTGTCAAAAGCACATTGCTATTCATTTCAGTGCACACCATGCATTGACCGACAACATGCCTCAGTATATGCTGAACCAAACAATTTATGCTTCTTTATCAATTATTTAATATTGTATTTTATTATTTTGAATGTACTCCATAATTTGTTCAACTCTTAATGTCTACTCATTAGCCAGCTCTCCTCTATTATACAAGATCTTCCAACCAGAGAGTGTACAGACTAACATGTGCTTCCTCCAAAGCAACCACATCACAAAGCATAAAATACCTGAAGGAAAGCACTACAGTATCTGCCCTCTTCAGCATACATGAGCTTCCATGATTGACTAGTGTCTCTATAATTGATAGGGCAGACAGGCTATGGCATCTCTCCCAGTCTGAAAGTATGGCCAGTTTTGCTTCCTTGATTCCCAGCCATGGATTTGACCATTTCTCTGTCAACAGGAAACAATTTTCAGTCATTCAGCTGATGCTGAGGATGATATGTGAGAAATTCACCATGAGTGCCAGCTTACATACAAATCTGTATGATCCCAGCGCAAAAAAAAAAAAACTCCAATTACAGCTTACATTGAGCCTCAATACTGCATGTTATCAGTGAAAAATCTTACCAGCAAAGCATATTGATGTTTTTTTTATTTTTGTTTTTCCTGAAGCGTGCCGAGAATTCCTTAAGAAACTCACCTCAAAGTACTTTTAAGCCAGATGGCTCAGATTTTGATCATTGGCTTTGTGATTTGCTGAGTTTCTTCCTTCATGCTGTCTAGCTCTGATATTTCTTTGGTTGCATTCACAGAATGGTAATTAATGGTCTTTTTTCCCCACCTTCCCGCCAATAAACTGTTGACAGACGATCATAGCGGAGTAGGTGGTGCCTTTGATGGCTGATTATCTTCTATTAAACATGTACATTATAAATTGTCAAATTGCTGACAGTTTGTTGCTTTGTGGAATCAATTTAAAATGCCACTGTCTTGAATGAGGAGTGTAAAAGGCAAACGCAAGCTTATATGACCTTTCTCCAGTGATCCGCATCATCTTTACAGAATAGTTTCTGAGTTATGAAATAGCTGAAAGGCTGTGGAATTTTCCAAAGTGTCAGTTCTCTACAGGGAAAAGAAAGGTTAAAATCAGTATATTATATGTTATTGAAACAATACTAGGACAATGGGTACAGAAGTTATATATAAATACTGAGACAATTTATCCTTAGATGCTTTTATCCCCTCTAGCTTTTTTTAAACAATGCTCCATTATTTAGTTGTTTGTGATTTAATGAAAATTGGACATGTTGCTGGAACTACATTCTGCATTTTTCTGAGAAGGAATGAGATACAATACAATTCTTCAAGGATGTCTTTTTATGTTGAGCCAGATTTAAGCAAGTCAGCTATGAAGCTTAGCCAAATAACAAAGACGATCTTCGGTCACCTGAACGTGTGAAATATTCATCTACTGCCCGCTCAGGATTGCCGTAGTATAGGTTAAGGTTGTTTTTATCTTGGGAATTAAAGCCAGCTAAATGTGTGAGAATATACAGGTAGAAAAGAATAATCTTGTGGATGGGATTCATAAAAGTCACACACACGTCTCTGGTTAAGGCAGTTTAACTTGAGTGATGCAGTTGAGGTTGAGGAACTGTCAGAATTCACATACTGCTGACAATATTGGAATTTCCACCTCTGGGATTTCCCTGTGGTTTAGGTTTTATGTACAGTAAAAACTAAAGCAACAAAAAAATCCCTTATAGTTTAGGCCACACCTAAACAGGTTCAGTTCATGGATATTTGGAGCACTGAACAGATCCAGAGAAAGTGCCACTGTTATATCCCTAATAACAACATCTATCCATCTATTAATCTATCTACTGATCTATCTGTTTATTTGTTTGTATGTTTTTGTTTTCATATATATTATCATTATATAGTCAGATTTTCAATGTTTTATCAAAACGTACATATGATAGAAGATGATATCAGTATCGATAGCATGTTTTGCATATGATGCACCTTCCTGAAATGTTGAATCATTAATATTATATGAATAATTATGTTGCATATCTTATGTCATTTGATTCTCTCTCTCTCTCTCTCTCTCTCAGTTAATTGACATGATTTGATTAAATTCACTTAAAATAGGCTGCCCCAAAGGATGCAATCACCAACCACAGGCATGTATTCATAAGCAATATCGAGTGCCTACTATTTTCAACATTAGTTCAACAATTAAATGCAGGAATAAGATTTGGAATCTGATTTATTTATTTGAAAAGCACTAAATGTCTCAGTTCTGATTAAACCAATTACCATGAGCTGAATATAGCTTGTGTTACGGTTTGGCTTCACAGGGCCAGAGGTGGAAAGAGTAATATATGTTTGTACTCAAGTAAAAGTACTGTTACTTTAGTGAACTTTTACTGAAGTACAAGTAAAGTTACCCTTATAAAAATCT
>JAQQZT010000001.1:13041839-13056812 GCA_030068275.1 Clarias platycephalus
TGTGTGTGTGTGTGTGTGTGTGTGTGTGTGTGTGTGTGTGTGTGTGTGTGTGAGAGAGAGAGAGAGAGAGAGAGGTGGGGGCCTCACTTCAAGGCTGCATTCAGACAGCCCTCGTCTGAAAGAGTGAGACTTCCTCAGAACTGTAAGGGGCTCTTTACTGGCCTCCAGGTCTGAGTCAGTGTATACCACTAACTGGTTGTTGGGGCGCTCATAGCAACATGTTGAATTCACATTTAAATTGGGCCTCCAAGGCACTTTTGTAGTCGCTCAAAGTACTCCAGATTTTTTTTTAAAGGATGTAAAGCGCAAGAAGGGAGGGAAGGACATCTTTTGAGTCCCCAAATGGAGAATAAAGTCCCTTAGGATTATTCATTACAGTTGTTGAATGTTCCCACCTCTGATCCATCCGGGCCACACGAAGAATTCAGAAAGGAGTGTGTAGACAGGAGTGTGACTGATGGAATATATATATATATATATATATATATATATATATATATATATGAGAGAGAGAGAGAGAGAGAAATGGTATATTTATTTTTTACCATTTCTATAATCATATGGATATGCCATCTGTTTATGACTGAATGTGCTTCAATAACTGGGTTTTCAGGTCAGGCTATATGACACATTGCTATCAGTGCTATAATAAATACCATGCACTGGGGCTGACTGATGTGAAATCAGTTCTAAGCATAAATCCTGTTCCAGTAACAAGGAACGAGGGAGCTTCGGGTAATTCCAGACGCTCGGGAAAGAATGGAGCAATCCTGGAATTTTGGGAAGTCGGTGTGCGTGTGTGAGAGTGTGTGTGTGTGTGTGTGTGTGTGTGTCGCCTTGAAAAGAGGGGCGGGGCAGTGCAAGACTCGTCCACCGAAAATAACCTGCATGGGAGAGGCAGAGCGAGCGCGGATCTACAGTGCAACATCACGGCGACAGGCAGAAGCGTGTCCTCGCGCTAACGTGGAATTAAAACTGCGCAACGATGCCCGCGTGCTCCGCGCTCGAGACCCGCCGCTGCTGCCAGGAAATCACACCGTCACGTCTGAGGCGCCTGATCGGACCTGCACGAGCAGGACGCGGATTTCTTCTTTTCACTACTTCTTTTCTGCAGTTCTTTAGTGCCGGGTGCACGATGACGACGACAACAACAACGATGATGATGATGATGAACAATGTTGGGCCTTTTTTTGGGAATAGACTCGAATCCTGGTTGCCGTGTCACTGATGTTTGTGCATGGCCACGTTCACATCACTGATCACAGCTGCTTCGTGATAGAAGTGGATGTGCGCGCGCGCCTGCGTGCGCGCGTGTGTGTGAGAGAGAGTTTAGGTGAATAGCAGCAGTGGACGGGGAGATCAAGCGCAGGTTATTTGCATTGGGAATTGGGACTACGGGAGGGTTTGTGCTGCGTGTCACTCGGCGCGGGAGAAGAAACTGCGCAGTTGCATTTTCGCTCTAAGGAGGATGAGTGTGGATTTTTTTTTCTTTCTCCTTCTCTTATTTTTTTTAACAATGAGAAGCAAGCCGCCTCCCAGCCCGAACCCACTCACATTATTACCAGGTAAGAGGAAGACTTTTACTACTTAAAAGCCGTTATTAGCGCGTGAATGTGCAGCCGTTTATCCTCATGGGCTTTTTCAGGGCTCGGCGTGTGACGTAACCCCGCGCGCGCGCGCGCGCCACACACACACACGCGCGCAGCAGATTTTTGTTTCAGCGTTAAGATGAAAAGGCGCGTGGATTCAGCAGGGCTCCATCATTGTAGCTCCGTGCCGTGTGCACCGTCTCTGTGTGTGTGAGAGAGACTATGTCGCCTGAGAGGGTGTGAGGTTTGGGAAAACTTAACCCAGTAATATGGAAACTGGTGCTGTGGTGTACAGGAAGCGAGTGGGAGTCGCGCTACGCTGCGTGAGCTCATGAGGCGCGTGCTCGTACACATCATTTCGAAAAAGAAAGAAAAAAAAAAAACATATCCATATGGTCAGCCGTTAAACGTTCTCTACGTTCTGTCGTGTGTAAGAATTACACTTCGCTGTTTTAGGTGAACACCAGGCCGGGTCCGAGCCTCGGGCCTGCTCCTGCTCCTGCACTGTCGTGTTCCCCCCCCCCCCGAAATGTCATGTGGTGAAGTTGTGGCGGGTTCGCCGATTTTCCAGGAAGGACATTTGAATTTTTTATTTTTTTTTCTGAGCCATGTTTTTTCTCTTCTTTTCTCTCTCGACGTCACCGCCCCCTTTTTTTTCTGCTAGTTCGTTTTCCTACCATAAGAGGGCGCTGCGTCACCTCTCTACCCACCCTGCCCTGCTCGGCAACTCTCGAACTTTCATGGCAATGCGTCCACGGATCAGCCATAACATTAAAACCACTCTCACTCACTCTGTATGCAGGGGGAGCCTGGAGTCTATCCCAGGAGACTTGGGAGGGGGTAGACCCTGGACGGGGCGCCAGTCCATCACAGAGCAGGCACATGCATACACACACTACGGGCATTTTCCATCTATCCATCCATCTAGGAACCTCTGTAGTCCAACTAGGGACCATGGAAGTCAATGGTGACCATTGTATTTATTCCTATTTGTCAACATTCACACACCACAGGTACTTTGTCTTTGGAATGTGGGAGGAAACCGGAGTACCTGGAGAGAGCCCACCAAGCACGGGGAGAACAGGCACATAGACCAGAGCCCTCAACCCTGGAACTGCAAGGCAATAGTGCTAACCATGAACACCACTGATTTTCTCATTACAATACCAAGGGGTGGGATATACCAGGCAGTCTGTTCCCAAAGTTGATGTGTTGGAAGCTGGGAAAAAATGGGCAAGTGTAAGGACCTGAGTGACTTTGTCAAGTGACAACTGGGTCAGAGTACTGTACCTCCAAAACTGCAGGTCTTTGTTATGCAGTGATCTGTATCTACCACGAGTGACACAATCATTATTAAATTATAAACAGGATCACAGAGAGAGCAAAGTATCTTGGCCTTTATGTTACTGTTAAGTTAATGTTGGCCCAGATAGAAGGCACACAGTGCATGGTCATAGCTTGGTGTGTATGGAGCTGCGTAGCTGCAGACCGCTCAGAGTGCCCATGCTGACCCCTTGATCACTTAGAAAAGCACCTACAATGGGCATGTGAGCATCATGGTGCGATAGTAGAAGATGACCTGGTGAGAAGAAGGCAAGCCTGTGGTGCTCTGAGCAGTGTACTGCTGCGAAACCTTGGGCGCATGCCATTCTTTGACACGTACCACCTACTTAAATATTGTTGCCGACCAACAATACTGTTTTTCAAATCAAACTACAACTTTAATAAAACTATGAAATGTGGTCCATGAGTAGAAGAGTCGAGAATAAAAAATGGAAACGGTGTTCGCTGTTGGTAGTGGCCTCTTTCTGCATGATAATGTGTCCTCACACCAAAACTTGTTTGAGACACATGATAAGTTTTACTGGTCCAATCCATAGAGTCAACACCTTGCAATGTACAAAATTTAAAGGTTATGCTGCTAACATCTTGGTGCCAAATACCACGGCACAGATTAAGAGGTCATATGGAGTCTACGCTTCGACAGGTCAGAGCTGGCTTGGTGGCACAAGGGGCCCCACACAGTGTGTGTTAGGTGGTTTTAATGTTGTGGCTGATGTCCAAGATTCCGAGACAGTATTAAAATAAACAGAAGGTTTTATTCAGAGAGATATAAAACAGGTAAAGTATCTATTGCCTATTTCAAACAGAATTTCCGGGTCATGTTTTATATGGGGACATTTGTACAAAAGGTCAGATTTGCATGCATTCTGTTGGATTTGAAATGGCTCGTTAGGTTTTGGACTTATGGAGTCTGATTTTTCAGCACACATCATCGTATTTGCTCAGTGGAGATGTTTTGTTGATTCTTGACTCATCCACCTGTGGAACACAAACTGGTGACACACTGAAACATGTTGCATCATACTGTACATTTCTTAGTTTTATTAAAATTGTAGTTTGATTTAAGTTGACATTAATCCTTTTGTCAATATATTATTATTATTATTATTATTGAAGATATTTAATTAATTACCAGTCAGTTAGGCTAATAACTGTAATATCCTAAATCCCTTTGATTAGGGTTGATCTGGCCACTACTGCACACTTGAGGAGGATTGTTGTTGATTCGAATACTGGTTTCATACAGGAAATAACACTCAAGCGTAGAACATGAGAGATTCAAAAACTCAATCAGCATTTATTTTTTGCTTTTGCATGTTCTTTACATTAGTCACTCATGGCAGTGGATAATAGCTGCAGGGTGCTACATTTTCGTAATAAAAGTCTAATGAAACCCTGTTTTCTCAAGCAATTTGATTGTCTCGCTCACATTGACATATTACATGTTTTTCTTATTACTGAACGTATAATAAGAATTGTGCACATTAAATTAAAAGGACAAATAATCCCAGATGAAAATGAGCTTCTGAACTAAAAGTGCTCCCGAGTCAGTATTGCCTTTTTAAAAGATTTTTACATTTGGTGGAAAATTATCTTATTCTTCTTATTCCATGTGCTCGAATGCCTACATATAAGATTTAGCTCGCACACACATGTTAGAAAAAGAGAGCAGGAAGAATTAAAGTATCAGAAATAATTCACAAACTTGCCACATCCAGCATCTGCTTTTAGGTCATTATTTAAATAACATCCTCCTACATTATATTTAACAGACGCCTAATCTCATTATACATCTGACCAGTTAAGGGTTAAGGGCCTTGCTCAAGGGCCCAACAGTGGTAACTTGGTGGTCGTGGGATTTGAATTGTAGTCCAATGCCTTAACCTTTGGGATGATTTTTTTTTTTTTAGTTCAAATGATATTGATGATTTTTGGTTGTATTTGTTGAACAGACCAAATTAGGTTTAATTACCATCAAAGACATCCACTAGATGGCGCCACGTGCACACATTTCATTCACCTACTGTGTGTTCATCTAGTGTAGAGCTCTTATAACTTACTAAATGTTAAATAAAAGCTTTATCATATCAGTACATTGTCTTTCTTGCATTAATGGCCTGTTTACATAAATTTGTTTAGGATTTAAAGTATAATCGAAGATGCACTTGTGATGGGTAAAATGCATTTGACTTACAAGTAGAGTCAATCAGGACACACAACACAAGGTGGAGCACAAGAGACAACATACCGTCTTTTACCTGAGGCTAATTGAACTGCTTTTCTTTCCACAGTTGAGGGAGGGCCAGCGTGGCTGAAATGTGCCTGGCCCACATGAGAATCATTCCGGGTGAAAGCCTTCCTGAGACACCGGGCGTATCGACAGAGTGGTCGGTCGGTCGGTCGGTCGGCCGGTAAACGTGATGGAAAGCTGCGTCTGGAGGAAACGTCAGCGTGGAAAGTGCTCAGGATGGAGTTACACAGGTGATCTTTGAGTCTCACTTGAAATGTGTTCAGTGATGTTCGAACCAGTTTCCAGAGGTATGAGAATCAATCCTGTTACATAAAACATGATGGTTCCAGTCAACCAGGTGTACAATGTTTCCAGTTGATGTCTACAGACGTCTACATCAGTCTGGATGTAACAGATCGGTAATCATTTCAAGGTAGTGCTGATTCGTGCTGAGGAAGTTGTGTTGTCACATCTGTTGAACTTATTCGGCAATTCAGTGACCAAGACGAGCATAATTCAGGTTCCACTGTTAAGGAATGTAAAAAGCACACATCTGTGTTAGCAAGGATCTAAACCTGTCATGGATGGGATAAAACGTGCATGAAGGAATCAGTATCAGATGCTTACATGGTTATTACAACCTGCTGAAATCATAACTTCTCCAACACCATATCTCTGTTATTATAGACGATATATTATTGTCTATATGGAGGCCAAGCACAGGGAGAAGATGTAAACTCCATGCAGGCGGGAATTGAACCACTACGCCACCGTGCCAACATATAACTAATATGGAATCAATTCATTTAAAAAATACACGATGCTGTGCTTATCATCAAGATTGGAAGTTTTTTTTTTCACATTTGTTTAGAGATTTGTGGATTTAAACAAACCTTTTTTTAATTTTTTTTAAATAAAATTTTTAACTAAAACTTTTATAAATATAACCGAAAAACAATGACCTCGCCACGCATCAAGAATATCAAGCCTCTTGAATAAAATGTGAAATAAGTCAATATAACTGATGATTCAGCATATTTCACTCTCATTGTCACAATCATGTCTGTCTGACAGAGAGAGAAAAAGAGAGCATGAGCTCACCTCTCGCCTTGTGAGACATACTGTAAAAGCGACATTCATTTAGCGTTACGGCTTATTTTATCTCCTCGATATTTCAGCAACGCGCACGTTTTATTTAAGTGAAATCTGTCACACTGTTCTTTTTAAACTGACTCAGCAGTGTCCGGTCTGAAACCAGCTTTGAGCAGCGTTTTAGTCAAATCTAATATTTGACGCTGATTATGAAGACTAATCATCACAGCTTTAGCTTCTCATTACACATACGTCAAATGCTTGTTGGATTATAGCGATCAGATATTCTATCTTTTCATAATTATCTAACAAAAGTCAGCTCGCAAAAGAAACGGGTTGGACGAAAGGCGCGGGATCAGCTGAGGTCACCTGAGGGAAAGGTGCGGGCTTGTTGGTGTGTTTATTGAAATTGCAGTTCACCCTTGAGGCAGTAAAGCTATAAACATTGCACACTGCTCCTTTAATTGTTCCAAGACATCAAAGATTTTCGCTCATTCATAGTTTATAGAACATTCCTCTGTGCGTGTGTGTTTTTTTTTTTTTCCACTTTTTTTTTTAAAGGTGGCATGATGCCAGTCCAGTAGGTGTGTTTGTGTTATTGTACTAAGCACTTGTTTTCACAGGTTTTTTGGCCTTTCGAACAGCGTAATGACGGATAATTAGATTCTGCTTAATACGTCTCCCGGTTTGTCCTTTCCGCACTGCTGATGTAAGATGTTAATCCGGCTCGTTTGATTAGTTTTTTTTTTTTTTTTTTTCCCCCAATGAAGGATCTAAAGATGCTTCAGGAGAACAGAAACGTCCAGTTCTTCACACCGTGCACGCACACTCACACGCACACACGTTCTCCTACACTCCATATGTGAACCGAATGACATCATCATCATCACATGGGACCGATCTGGCATGTGTGTGTCTTGGAGAGCGAGCGAGAGAACACGAGCAGGAAGATGCCTTGTTCAGGAGCAGGAACTGCTGGAAACGGAAATACACACTCTTTAAAAAAATAATAATAATAAAAATAAAAAAAAGCACACAACAGAACATGCACAGACATATTTATAGAGAAGGGCTTGAAGTAGTGATGCCATCTTGTGCACGTAGCTGCTTCGTTTCTGTACATGAGGTCGAGCCAAAATGGAGTGCTTAAGCAGGGAACGAGAAAATAAAACTTAATACACAATGAGAGATTTTAGCTGGTGTCGAACGTTTCAGGATTTCTTAATCCAGGCAACTTGGCATCCTAATCTACACTCCTATTCAAACGTAATAAACGTAAATGTCCTTCGTTAAAGGTTCCGTATGGAACTTTACATAGAGAATGACTCACTAGGACATCATCTTGGGGATCTGCGATCTGTGTTAGTAAATCCTACGCATTACCTGGTTCATTTAAAGGTGATGGACTGCGTAGCAATAAACGCTCCATCGTCCCGCGTTGCTTCATTTATAAACCCTTTTATAGCAAAGCTAGAAATGGCTCATGGTCCGAGTAAGTGATGGTGCAGGGAAGGAGTCATGGTTATGGGTTAGCTCATCCTTCAGCCCTGCAACACCAGATAGAAATTCACACCGTGTATTGCGTGTGCATTACAGGAAGGATGGTGCGGAGAGGATGACGTTTTCAGGGTTAGCGTCTAAGTAGATGGGATTGGCTGTATGAGTGTGTGTGAGAGGCATGGAGACAGAAATTGAGTTATAGTTCTGTTTCTGGTACGTTCATTGCATCACATGTCTATAAATAATGATATGGTGTAAATGTTCGTGACGTTCCTGTCAGTCATGCATCACATGTTCGTACCGACATCCATCCATGAACGAGAAAGCGAAGTAAAGTAAATCCAAAGCACGTTTGGGTCCAAAATGACTAGAAGTTCAATAAAAATCAAAATAAATATATTGATTCTGAATCAATCAGGTTATATTCAGAAAGAAAGGAGGAGGAGGAACAGGAAGAGAGGCAGAAAAGTACATCCCTCACACTCCTCTTCACAGCGTGGAGTGAGAACATCACACCACTGAGGGAGGAGAGAGAGGAAGGAGGAAGGACAAAGGGAAGGTTGGAGTCATGCAGTTAATCCACCTGCTGTATGCGTGTATGAGAGAAAGAGGGCGTGAAAGGGTGACAAATCATCATTAGAGAGGCCGGACAGCACTCGACTGGCATGATGAAACCGTGAGATACAGTACAGACGAGGGACGCAGAATAACCCGTTCTGAACTAGGATGAGGATGTGGGTTTTTGATCGAAAGCACTTCCCCAAGTCACTCTGGATATAACGGCGTCTGCTTAACGACATGAATGTAAACGTAAATGAATAAGCCTGTGGAAGTAATAGGGTTATCGCTACTCTGTGGATGGCAACAGTGTCTAGAATAGTGAACTGTAATAACATTGGTGGAGACTGAAGATGTGTCTCATATTCCTAAAGCCAAAAAAATTCAATTAAGTCAAAATTCAATTTGTGAGATAAACCCAGCACAGCGTAAAGTGGGACTAAGTTTATCCGTTTCGATACAACGCTAATCTACCCCATCTACGAGGGGTGTTCAAGTCAAACTGGGACGTGTGAGAAAAGTTCTCGTGAATGAAGTTGTTCAACGGATTGACGTCTCCAGGAGACTTTACGCACAGTACGGTGAAGGGATTGTTTAATACATTTGAATGCAAACGTTTTAAAGAAGGCCGTACCTCTGTGAAGTGTATCGTTCAGAGTAAACTTTCTATCTTGATGGTATCCAAGCACTAGTGAACTAAAGAGTTTTTACTCTCATAACTGTTATTCTGCGCAAACAAAAGTCCTGGCTTGACTTGAACACCCGTCATAGACGTGTGTAAACAGTTTCGGACGTGGCAGCTCTGGTGGCTGAATGTTGAGGTGAGCAAAAGTACTGGAACAGTCTTAGAATAAATAGCACTTAATATTTGTGTTTAGTCCTTGTTTGCAATAACTGCATCAAGTGTGCGAACCAGAGACACCGAACACTGGTCCATTCTTCTTTCATGGTGCGTTTCCCGCCTTGGACCACACTGGAACGAATGTTCAGTTAGGTTTAGTAATCGACTCGGCCAGTCTGAAACATTTCACTTTCGCCCCACTGATGAAGTCCTTTGTTGTGCTGGCGGTGTATTTGGGGTCATCGACTTGCTGCATGATAAAGTTCCTCCCAGTTAAATTGGATGCGCTTCTCTTCTGACTTCATTCTGCTGCTATCAGCACGAGTTACATCATGAAGAAAGACTAGCGAGCCCCTTCCAGAAACCGCTATGCAAGCCTGAGCCATGACACTACACTAGTTACCCCACGCTTGACTCATGAACTCATATGTTTTGGATCATGAGCAGATCCTTTCTCTCTCCACATGTCAGTATTTCTTTTACTTCGTTAGAGGTTAAAGCTGCTTCCAGAACTTTTGTTGCTCTGCAGTTCTTCGCAAATTCCAGTCTTATGTTCTGATACTTACAGCTGATGAATGGTTTACATCTCGTGGTAAGACCTCCATATTTCTGCTCTCAAAGTCTTCTTTGATTGATTGATTGATTATGATGCCTTTACTCCTGCCTTGTGGAAGTTGTTGATGTCATCGTCCTTGGATTCCTGCTGATTGGTACTTCTTTCTTTTATAGGACGTTCCGTGTGGTCGTATTGGATATGCTCGTGTAATCTTTTCTTCGCTTCAGAAAGGCTTGCTTTTCTCCCGTAGACAGCGCTCTGGTCTTCACCACCAACTGCTGGTCTGTGTAGAGCTGTTAACCTTTTTAGACTAGTGGTCTCCGACCCCAATTGCACCACAGACCAGTTTTAGGTAAGACAGGATATTCCTCATCTCAGGATATTCCTCTTTGATTTTAATCCAAAAAAAGGCAGAGTTGAAGATGTTTCAAACACCGTTTTAAGGCTACATGTATTATACCAAACCATCTCATGCAGCTTTCCGTTTGTTGGCAGTCTCCGAGCCTTATCTGCGGTCTCATCTTTGGGTATTTTCCCTTTTTCAAAGAAGCTCTCCATAGACGTTTGCTTTTTACTCATCTTTAATTAGAGGTAGCTCGTGACATTAGTTTAATTTCATCAAACACCAAAGCCGATACAGAGAGAAGTGTGGGAAAGAAGCGAATAGGAAATTATCCAATAATTTTTCAAATCAAAACACTCTGCAGACTCTGATATTCAATAAAATGGATCATTTTTAATCGTTCTGGTCCCGAATCATTCCTGACCCGGTGGTTGGGGACCACAGGTTTAAACAATCTTTCAGGGCACATCCCAGGCAACACGAAACTTCTGTCAGTCACACATCCCAATATTTTGGATAACCTGGGGAAAGAAATCTGTAGGTTTAAACAAAAGGCTCCATGTTCAAGTTGTTTAGCACATCTGGATATAATTATCAGGGAATTAAAAGTTCAGATCTATCGTCTCAAGATTTCTTCAGTTTGGAGGAAAAACAAGAGTCGACCTTGTTGCCGCTTCAGTAGCTTTTTAAAGATGAAAAAAACAACAGAAACAGAGGCAAGCATCTGGATTTGCCAAAGAATTATCTTAAGAGAGTTGGTTAAAAACTATTAAACATAAGTATTTCTCAAAGTCTATCAAATACGTTCCTTGCTTTAATTTTGTTTGCTTGAACTTTCTTTAGCTAATTTAATAAATAAAGCTGATTGATTTTCCTCAGGCGTCAGTGAAATGTTTTGCTCTTCACGTCAAGTTGCAGTCAGGGCAGTCTGACCAGCCATGTGATGCAGCTCTCTACCATCATTTGATTAGCTTCCAGTTCATTTGTTATATATTTTTTTCTGATGCTTGTGTATGTGTGCTTTTTTTTTTTTTGCAGAGGAATCGAGCTATGCCTGATGAGGCTCGGGTTAGATAAGGCAGAAAGGAGAAAAAAAAAGAGCGAAAGAAAGAGTGAAGGATGAAGAGAACAGCCAGAGGAGGACACAGGTGCAAGCTATCATTTAGCAAAGGCCTGACAGGAAGATAAATGAGAGGGTTTTGTGCGTTTGTCAGTACGAAGTTTGTTTGTGTAGCATAGCACAACTGCACGTGCGTTTCTTGGCTGAAAATATAGAGCGCTTTAAAATATCAAGTGCACACACACACACACACACACACACACACACACACACGCTCATAGCATGTTGATCTGTTACACAACATATGTTTGTATTTTTGTTCGGGGGAGAAAAAAAAACACTAGGATGATGGTTATCAAAAAAAACAAACCCTTTTGAGTTTGTTGTGTCCCCTCCCCCTTTTCACCAAAAGAGTGAGCTAATCACTGTCTCCCTCTCTCCCTCTCTCACTGTCTCCCTCTCTCTCTGTCTCTCTCTCTCTCTCCTTCTCCGGTTTGGGTCATTGCCCTCAGCTCTTTGTTGCACCAGGCTTTTGTGTGTGTGTGAGGGGCCATCACAGGGAGAGCGAATGAATAAGGAGGGAACCGCACATAAGATGGAGGAGTGGGTCGGGGCTCGGGATGTGTGAAACGATCCGAACAGCAGAGCATCTTGACGGCACTGCCAAGATCTGCAATGTGTTAAGGTTATGTGGACAAACACTGAACAGCGTGACACTGTAATTACACACTTCACATTCTCTCTCTCTTTCAGACACACACACACACACACACACACACACACATGCGCGCGCACATGCATACACGCACATACACGGTGTCCCCTGCCTCACCCTCGTGCACACAGACATTACCCAGATGCTGCTTCGCCCAGTGGAATCAATCATGGCCTGCCATCTCTCTCTCTCTCTCTCTCTCTCTCTCTCTTTGAATCTGTCTCTCTCTCTCGCGGTCTCTTTCTCTATAAGAACTCATTAACCTCTGGTCAGTCTGTGCTTTGAATAACTGATCATTGGCAGAGCGACATGGGTAATAAGCCTTTTCTAAGTTGTGTGTTTGGGGGGGAGGGGGGGATGCAGCAGAGTGTCTGTCTGGAAGGTTTTGTCTCCTAATATAAAAGCCAAACATCAGTCCTGAACGGGAGTGAGCTGTGGTCGTGTGTGTGTGAGCATGCTTGAGTGTGAACTGTCACTTTTGTCATATTTTATATATAATTATATATAACTGGGCACGTGTGTGAGACATATAGACTATAGCAGAGCATTACGTTATTGTTTTTTATTAGATTTTTATAGGAATTAGGTTAAGTACACAGACGGGTCAAAGTGCAAAAATCTGGCGTTTTTACTTTCAAGAAACAATGAACGCTTTGTTTCAACATTCGACTAGGAAAAAGCAACAAAAACACCCCTCGGTTGTAATTCCTACTTGGAAATGTGGTAGGGTCTGGAGTTGAGCAGGTGATGTTCGGCGGGTACCAGCGGAGGAGCGCCTCTTAGCTTTAGTCGCTACGCTGTGTGTACAAGTATTTGCTTTGGAACAAAAGCTCATCAGGGCCTGATATTCAAATACCCAAATACGTGACTGAAGTTCAGTTTCAGAGGGGAAAGTGGGTGGACGTGTGTGTGTGAGTGTGTTTAATTTGTCTGCTCTTTAAATATAGTTTAAGATGTAGTCGCTTGTGTGATTTGTTGTGTTGAAGTGTCAAGGTTTTTGATTTACTGTAACAGAAATGGCATTTAAAATACAAGCTCATTTTAAGGACAATATTCACACATCGAGTCTATTTCCACTGACTGCACTTGTGTGTGTGTGTGTGTGTGTCAAAAGGAACTATCCATTATGCCCGATTGCTCTTCAGCAAATACGTCACCCGTGCCACCTTTTGTTATACTACCCACAAAAACCTAAGTGCCCATATGTGATCTAACTCCATATTGAGAAGGTAATTAATGTAGAAGTTAATTAGCTACCAGGAGTGGCCCAGTAGCCCAAACCTCAAGAGACGAGCTGCAGTTACTTTTAATTACCTGCTGTTAATTTTGATGGTCTTTTAAAATGATTTGGGTGAGTGGAGATGAATGACATGCATTCGCACACACTCATACACACCTCCCTCTTTGTCTCCACGTGTAGACAATGTGAGGGATTGTGATGGATGGGTCACTTCCATTTGCAAACAGACACTTTACTCGCACACACATGCGCACATTTCCACGTGACTGTGGAACCAGAGTCATTTGTGCTTTGAGAAGTTCTTTCTAAAGTGCCTTTGTTTTCTGGAGAGATACTGAGAGACTGTAACTCATCTCCTCTCCAAGCTCAAGAACAAAGACACCCCCCCCCCCTCTCTCTCTCTCTCTCTCTCTCGCAGGATCTCTTGTTCCTTTTTTTTTTTTTTAGATTTATTTATTTCTTGTATAGATGTCTGCACCTCTTCATGTTCCTCTCCGATAAGAGGCGGTAATAAGCTTAAGGCTAAAACCGGAAGATTTTTCACAGAGCCGCTGTTGTTCTAATTGTCTCTGTGCATTATATCTCTCATTCATGTGCATACAGCTGTGTGTATGTAAGGTTCTAACCCTACACACACACACACACACAGAGGCACTAAAGGATCGTTTGGAGTCTGTGCTAGATATGAGGTTTAGATGATGCTGTAATTTCTGATGCAACAGAGTCAATGTTCACCCGAATGTGCTGTTAACACTCTTTGTGTTACTCTCTGTGAATTCCTGATTAAATGTTGGATGTACTGTATCGTGTGCTCTAAAAAAAAAAAAAATAAAGAAAAAAAAAACGTGGACATTGAAGAGCAAGTCCGTTTCGGTGAATAAAAAAAACAAACATGATTTTAAACGTAACAAATAAACAACAAACAAACAATAGCTAAATAGATACACATGGTGCAAATACATGGAGAATATACTCACTCACTCACTCACTCATCATCTATACTGCATTGTCCTGTATAGAAGGTTGCGGGGGGGCTGGAGCCTATCCGAGGACACTTTGGGGTAGGGTGCACACACACACACACACACACACACACACACACACACACACTCTCATTCACACACTACTGTGTGACATGCAGCCTAAACTGCAAGTCTTTGGATTGTGGGAGGAAACTGGAGTACCAGGAGGAAACCCACCAAGCACATTTGGAGAACATGCAAACACCATGCACACAGAGACGGGGATCGAAGCTTGCCGGGAAAGCCACCAAGCCGCCTATGGGGTATATCGTTTCACACGATTCATTCCTTTATTTCATGATGTTCATGCATGGCTTTTATTTATCTGCAGCCTGTAGCTTTGTTATGGTGCGTCATCATTGGAAAATAACTACATATACGTATCAAAAAATTAACATTGAGGAAAGTTTCTTCTTCTTTGTCTTTCGGCTGTTCCCTTTCAGGGGTCGACACAGCGATTCATCTGCCTCCATCTAACCCTATCCTCTGCATCCTCATCTTTGACACCAACTAACTTCATGTCCTCTCTCACTGCGTCCATAAATCTCCTCCTTGGTCTTCCTCTAGACCTCCTGCCTGGCAGTTCCAACCTCAGCATCCTTCTACCGATATGAAAAAAGTAGAGCTAGTTTATAACACTTCAAAAAACAAGTCATCATTAGGGTTGGGTATCGTTTGGGCTTCTTTCGATACCGGTGTCAAATCGATACTTTTAAAACGGTACCGGTGCCTGAACCGATACTTGACAAAAGCCACAAAATGATGGTGGATGACTCAAAAATAATTTTTCTATTGAACAAAAAATTTAATGCTTAAAATTGAACAATATATTAAAAGTTTAAAGTATATATGAATATATAAGCTTCAAATTTTAGCAATTCTT
>JAQQZT010000001.1:13074924-13089910 GCA_030068275.1 Clarias platycephalus
TGCCATCTCCACATCATTGCATTCAGTTTTTATTCACAATTTGTTAAGTGTCCCAACTTTTTTGGAATCCGGTTTGTGTGTATATATATATATATATATACACACACACACACACACACACACATATATATATATATAATGTGTGTATGTATAGATATATGTATGTAGAGAGAGAGAATATCACTAATGACTGTTGGAGGAACCTCTTCTCGTTTACACATGCCATTAGTTTTCAAGCCTTTTAGAAACCACATGACTATCGAGTCCAGACAGACCCCTGCCCCCCGCATGCAAAAACCAGTCTGCATGGTCGTGCCCCAAACACCAGAGCAGACAATAGCAGCTGTTCCTCCTGACTATGCAAAACTTTTCTCTTAAGAATGAGTTTTCTTGATCTTTTTAAGCACCAAGCTCTTTATCGAAATAGATTGATCTGTTACAGTGTGTGCGTGAGACGGTATCGTGACACCTGGGATGTATATTTAGGAACTGAAAGGACATTACTAAGCTCTTACTCGAGAGAGAGAGAGAACATGTGCGTGTGAGACAGGCTTATATTTTTGCAACACGAGAGCTGACAAAAGAATTAAAAAAAAAATTTCAAGCACATGAAATTGTACACCGCTCTATTGCTGTCTCTTTTATTCTTGTAGTTTAAGTTTCAGTTTCAGGGCTCTTCATTAGCATGACAAAACCAGTGTATTTGAGTTGCCAACATGTGGTATGAAAATTATTTGAATATCAAAGGATAATAAAACATGACATTTGAAATTCGTTTTTTAAAACGAATTCAATTTCCCAGGCTTGACTGGCAACCGCTCAGACGTTGGACTTTGTATTGGCGAATTCGAAGTTTACAAATACTCTGAATATTAAAATGATAAAGAAATAAGAACACATCTGCCGTAAGCGTTGGCAACATGTTGACGTGTTAAACGGTGTGAAAAACAATATAATAATCTCTCTGTCTCTCCAGGACGTTATGCAGGGGAGTAGATTAGACATCCTGACGCCATCGCAGCCATAGGTGTCTGTAGTGGGAGGAGCTGGCAGGCCGCTTAGCCAATAGGGTGCGAGGATAGAGGCGCCACACTTTTAGCTGTGGGGATGTGTGTTTGATTTTAGGTGTGTGCTTTGGATTATTTTCTTCCTTCCTCCCTTGATCCTTCATCATCTCTCCATCACAGACGTCCACTTGAAAGCAGGGTTGTGTGTGTGTGTTTGTGGAAGAGAACGCATATTTGAGCTTGGGTGAGAGCTTTACAGATGATTTCTGAAATGGCCGAGATCACCGTTTCACACACAACATTTTATACTTATTGATTTACAAGTAGTATTAAAGCCATACTGTAACGGTGGGAGCTGGAGGCCTGATGTACTTTCATAAACAACAGCTGTAAATATGCGCACTCGAACATAAACTGTGTACACAGTAAGAAAAAAACCCTCGTAAGGGAGGACGCAGTTCCATGCGTGATCATGCGCTTTGGCCCGAGTATGCGGTTTGTGTTTGTATATATCCCCGAGACTGCTCACTAATCTCTTTCTTACTCCTCTTATTTTTTTTTATTTTTTTTTGTCATTACTGCATTGACCCCCGCAACCACAAGTCATCAAAACAATCGACCATAAGAAGCCTACGCGCGCACACACACACGCGCGTGCGCACACACACACAGAATGCCATATTCATCTTCCACATATAGTAACTCTTTGTGTCTTTAAGAGATTCCAGATGCTCGCACATACACGTGCCTGTCCGCCTCTTCTGTGTGTATTTAAACCTTTAGTGGATTCAGATGTGCGCTTGTGTGCAGGGCTCGCTGCTGGCTGACTCAGCTGATTAAGAGCGTTTAATAGGCACCGTGGGTCAGATCCAGCTCTACGACTGTATTGTGATGACGCGAACACGATCTCGAGGTGTCTTACACCTCAGTAGCAGCATCAATCATGCTTGTATTGTATGAATGACCCACGTGTCTTCTCTGGAATTATGAGGCCATATCTTTTCTCACCGTCAGGAGACACCCGCACATCCAGACACAGCACTCGATTTCGATTTAATATTTAGAAAATGATGTGCCCGCGCTCACGTTCGCTATTTATTACGCAGGATCTTCATTTATGGAGCGTTACACAGCGCTGCAAGAGCGGAGACATCAAACGGAAAAAAACAACACAAACACACAATCAGGCGCCACGGTTAATTAAAAACTTCAAATAACTATCACAAAGCGAATTAAGACGTCTTTATGTTTTAAAAGCATGACTAATAAGGTCCACCGAAGTGTGTGCTAATGCTCCGTCTGATATATTCTACAAATTGTACAATAATTTATACTTCAAACTCTACTTTATTTCACTCCTCCAAATGTAAACGAGCTACTGCTGAGCCACGATCCTCCAGCAAACCTCAGAGAAGAGCAACAAGCTGCCGGATGCGGAATGTCTTGTATGAGGTCACAAAAGCGGAAATATCTAATTGTCGTGTTTAAAACTAAAAGCATGGCGACCAAATTTTGCATAATAGGTAACCTTTAATGGTTAACAAGTACAATTCAAACACATTGATACACTATGGGTATTTATCAGAACCAGAGTTTTATTGCCAAGTACGCTTGCACTATTGAAGTTATTGAAGTGCACAGGACAGATTCAGTGACGGCTGAGTAGAACTGTATGAGCAGCTCCTGTGGCAGGTTGAACTTCTTCATCCGGCGAAGGAAGTCCAACCTCTGATGGGCCTTTTTAACTATGGAGTCAATGTGAATGTACCACTTCAGGTCCTAAGAGATGGTTGTGCCCAGGAACTGGACCACTGCTGTCACAGTGCTGTTCATGATGGTGAGTGGGGGAAGTGCATTGGGGTTTCTCCTGAAGTCCACTATCATCTCCACTGTTTTGACCGTGTTCAGCTCCAGACTCGTCACCGTCCTGGATGAGGCCGATGATTGTAGTGTCATCTGCAAATTTCAGGAGCTTCACAGTGGGGTCTGTAGAGGTTCAGTCGTTGGTGTAGAGGGAGAACAGCAGTGGGGAGAGAACACATCCCTGAGGGGCTCCAGTGTTGGTGGTGCAGCTGTTGGACATGAATTCCCCCAGTCTCACTAGCTGCTGCAGTCAGAAAGCTGGTGATCCAATGACGGATAGAGCTAGGAACAGAGAGCAGGGTTAGTATGGGTTATAGTATATAGTCATTCATATTCATTGACTGGCAAGCCACAACAGAGTGGCTACACCTACAACAGTGCACTTGATGCTGAATTGTATACAGCAAGTAATTTAAATCTAATTGCTCCTACATATTTTCTGCCTAGGGATCGTTGATATTCGTTCTCAGTTTTAGCTTTCGTCATCACACCTAAACACACACGCACACCGTTGCTCCACACGCTTGCTCCATGGTTGGAGGGTAAAGACCAAGAATTAGAGAGAAGCAACTAAGACATACAAAGCCTGGCTACTGGTGAGGTCAAAAGGTCGTTCCATCCCGTCACGCTTCAGCATGTGCCCCGCGCAGGTGTCCTAGCAACCGGAGTAAATATGTAACTCGTACACAAAAACTACTATTTTGCATCGTGTCCAAAATGAAAGCAAGTAGAAGTGAAGTTTTCTCAGAGATCTTTGTAGTGCTACGGTGTGTTCAGAATGTGACGATTGTACTTAACCACAATGAGCAGACAGGGTTCTATAGAGCATGCTGAGCTTTGTTAGTGTAGACACTCTCACTGTATGCATGTGTCAAGGTTAAAAGTCAGCATTAAGACGATTTGATATAGCATTGACGTGTTTATTTACAAATAAAATAATTTATAAATAATAATATAAAATTTTTTCCACCTGATAAGACTTTTACCAGACAGGAAAACTCCTAATTTCTTCCAAAAGTTGATCACCGTGTTGATAGGATGCCCCCAGGTGCGTGGGTTACACACTAGTCCATGACTCCTGCTCCAGTCCTGCAGGACGAGTGTCCAGCACAGTATGTGATCCACCAGCACTTAACCACACCCACTGAACCTAGTATTTAACAGATTAGTTGAATCAGCTGTGTTTGAGCAGAAGAATCACCAAACTGTGTATTACGCATGCCCTCCAAGACTGGAGTTAAAGATCCCTGCATTAGCCTTTCACACATACACTCACTTCACTTTACAGATGTGAATACAAAAGCATTGGATAAGGTCTAAATGAAGGTGTGCTTTGGAAGTGCAGTATATGTTAGCTGAGCAGATGTTGGACGTGGAGTAAATCGTTTGCCAGCAGACGAGCATCATCAGAGCAATTGACAAAACACGATACACGCGAGCAGAAATTTAGAGTCTTAAAACGCTATCATGCACTCACTTATCTTTCTCATGGCTTCTACTGCAGCCATGCTTTTAAGCCATGTATAAGGGTTGATGGCTTGTAAAAGGATTACCCGTAGACGGACAAATGGTTTGCTATGCGTTTTGTAATGGTCTGGTATAACAACGTTAAAGATTTTTTTTTTTTTTTAATTGCACATAAAAGTACACAAATGTTCAGTGTGTACTGGAGGAGACAAATATCCCTCACTGCAACACGGCTGCAATGTATTTACTGTAGTAACTGGTACAGTGTTGTGAAAAATATTTGCCCCTTTCTAATATTTTATTTCTTTGCATATTTGTCACACTTAATAGTTTCATAAATGAACTGTGATGACCACATTTTCTGGAAACTCACTTAAATTTCGCTTGCCACTGATTTACTTCCAGACCGGTTGAATCAAGAAATCACTTAAATATCACCTGTGTGACAAAAGTGAAGCAGTAAATGTTCTCAAAAAGCAACACATTATGCCGTGATCTAAAGAAATTCAAGAACAGAGAAAGAAAGAGAAAGTAACTGAGGCACTGGGACTCCACAAATGGAGAAAATTTGGAGCCGGCGGTGAACCTTCCTTGGAGTGGCCGGCCTACCAAACGAACTTCAGGAGCACAATGATGACTCGTCCTGGAGCTCATAACAGAACCCAGAACAACATCTAAAGAACTGCCTCAGTTAAGGTCAGTGTTCATGATGGAAAAATGGGATCAATGGAAAAGTTCCAAGACGAAAGCCACTGCTGAACAAAAAGGCCTGTCTCATATTTGCCAAAACAATATATTGATTATCCCAATAGGCAAATATTCTGTGGACTGATTAGACAAAAAGTTTAACTTTTTAAGTCTGTGCTCTTCCCGAAAATTCCTGAAGGAGAATGTGCGGCCATCAGTTCGTCACCTCAGGCTCGAGTACACTTGGGTTTTGCAGCAAGGCAATGACTCGAAACACACCAAGAAGTTCTTCAGTGAACGGCTCAAAAAGCACAAAATTAAAGTTTGGGAGTGGACTAGTCAAACTTAAATCCGATTGACATGCTGTGATGTGACCTTAAACAGGCTGTTCATCCTCAAAAACCCAACAATGTGGCTGAATTCAGCAAAGGCGAGTGGGCCAAAATTCTCAAAACACTTGATTGCAGTTGTTGCCGTCATGCGTGGCACATCCAGTTATTAGGTTTAAGGGGCCAGTACTTTTTCACATAGGGCCAGGCAGGTTTATACAGCTTTTTTTCCTCTTAATAAATGAAATAATTTAAAAACTGCATTTTGTATTTACTCAGGTTATTTTGGTGTAATATTAAAATTTTGATGGTCTGAATCATTCAAGTGTGACGAATATGTCAAAAAAAAAAAAAAAGAAGTACTATTTCACTGCACTGTAGCTTCTCAGTCGGTATCGCAGGCGATCCTGGGAACACTGGCTGTGAGGTACATAATGAATGCGGACCGGTCCATCGCACGCCCGTTTATACATCTTGTGCAGCCTGACTGGGAGGTTTTTGGAGGTAGGAGGAAAGCCATAACCCAAGATGGACCTGGGAACGCTGGCGCTGTGGGCTGGTAGAGCTGCACACTGCACCACTGTGCAGCACCGCTGGCTAGTAAGCTTTACTCAGCCGATTGTGCGTTTAAGAAGTCGCCATGGCAACTAAAGCAAAACAGTAGAAGAAAAACACTGCCTATGCTTATTTTACATTTTACCTTGTGCCTTTTCTGAAGTCCATCAGAAATTCATCATGTTATAGGGAGGAGAAAATTGGATATATACTGTAAGATAATCATGACATCATGACTGATGGTTTTATGGTCTTACAGTAATCATGACCCGCATATGGGGTGTGTATTGAACATGGAACTTGAACAGGGAGGAAAAACAGGATGAATTTACAGTTCCTGAAGTTTTAAGCTATCTTGGCTTCGCTCCTGCTTTCAACTTCTAGCTTGAACCCACAGCTATATGTTCACCAATGTCAGGCATTTGGATCTGTTTAATCCAGCCTCTTTGATGCAAGAGCCTAATGCGAGCGCACACACACACACACACACACATATATATATATATATATATATATATATATATATATTGATCCAGTGCACTCAGACATTAAAGCGTTGAGTAGATGGGAAAGGTTTTTCTCTGATTAGGTGTGTTAGTGTGGGTTGGTGGGAATTTTCATCACCTGAAGAGAGCGAGAAAAAGAACAGACTAGATAGATAGAATTGTAAACATAAATATGTGTGTATGTGTTTTCCTATTTTGTGCTGTCTAGCTGTGACAGTTTTATCTTGTTGGGAGCAGAAATGGCAAAAGCTAAAAATATCCCATAAACCCGTTCACCCCCACCCCGCCCTGTGCTCCGGATAAACTCTCCAGCCCTGCCGCGGATCGCTCCACCCTCTCGTTAAATGCAAGCTGTTCCTGCTGCACATTCCACATGGCAGAGCAAACCATCATCAAGCCAGAATAGGGGTGAGGGCTTTACTTTGAGTCCTCAAGCAAATGACGCCTAAACAAATCTTTTGGAGTGGTGGAACACAAACAATAGCGTATATGCACATCCGTGTGTGTGTGTCCGTCCATGTACAAGTGTAGATGTGAATGCAAGTGTGTGTGTCTTTGTATCTGTACGTGTGTGTTTGGCCAGCTGTGCAGCATGCATGTGTACATTCTCCAGGCTGAGCAGAGTGGGGGGTGTTTTAAAAAAAAAAAAAAAAAAAAAAAAAAACAGCAGCCAAATTCCTCTGTCTTCATGAACACATACAGAGCACCAGCACACACACTGTGCAAAACATCACCACGACAACTGCGTGACTCTGTGTGTATGCGCGAGATAGAGAGAGATCTGGGTTGTAGAGATTACGCTAATTGAAGCAACGACCAGCCATGGTGATGTCGTCATGCCATAATTTCACCCTCTAGTCTAAACAGGAAGTGGTATGGCTCCTGGTTTTTCACCTCATGAGCAGGGTCACACACACTACACACAGCGTACGGGCGTGTTTTTCCCCAACTGCTGGAGATGGGCTATGAGAGGGTATATTAAATAATAAATAATTCAGGTAATAAACCAGTAAGCCAGCACATACTTGGTGTGTAATGCTGAAGTTGAAGGCGAGTGATGTAATAAACTTTGCGTTCAACTTAACTGGAAAGTAGGCTCGGAATTATGTCAGAATTATGTCATATATTTGTTTCTGTGTTCAAATTACAAAGTGATGGATGCTTCCATCTTTATCTGTTATTAACAACAGTCTGGTCCATATATACTGTATAGCCAAAAGTATGTGGACACCTAGACGTTAGAAGCAAATACTCCTGAAGTGTATCTTTTGAGGGTCTTTTGTAGTGTTGTAGCATTGTAACATTTCCATCTTTACCTAAGCTATAAATTCCACGTCTGTTCCAGCATGCCCATGAGTGCAAAGCCACGCCCAGGATAGAGTGTCCTGAGAGCGCAGAGCCCTGACCTCAACCCCACTGAACACCGTTGGGATGAACTGGAACGCTGACTGTGTGCCAGGTCTGACCTCACTAATGTTCTTGTGGCTGAATGAGCACAAATCCTCAGCGCTACGTGCCAAACTCTAGTGGAAAGTCTTCCCAGGAGAGTGCAGGTTATCATCATAGTCAAGGGGTGGACAGACTCTCAAACAAGCACATGTGGGTGTGATGGCCAGATTACAAACCTTTGGAGAAATAATGTAACTAAAATGTGTGTGCGTATGTGCCGGTCAAACGTTTGGACACGCCTTACACTTACGAATGCGTTGTAGAAGAATACTGGAGATTTCAAAACTGTTAAATAACACACATGGCGCATTAGGTAATTAGACGAGAAGTAACAAAAAGAGTCAGTTGTTCTTTTATCATGAAGGTCAGCTGTTCTGGAAAAGATCTTGCAAGAACAGTATTGTGTCAAGTGCATTAATAAAACTCATCAAGCACCATGAAGACCTTCCCAGGAAAGCAAGACCAGAACTTACCTCAGCTGCAGAGGAGACGTTCATGTAGAGTCACTAGCCTCAGAAATCACCAATTTGGCACAGTTATGAAGGCTGTACAGAGCATAAGTAGCAGACACATTGCACTGTTTTAAAGGCGATTATTGCATATTTTGGACGCCTTCAGCATTAAGATTGGCGAGTTTGGGGTTAAGGATGACTTCCTGACTTTATGATTAGGAATTCTGAGTTTAATGAGGAATTCTGATTGAATTCCTCTGACGAAATACCGCCTGACACCAAAATAATTTATAATAAATAACTACATGCAACATTTCAGTGTAGCTTACTTCAATCTGTTGCCATAAACAAACTATCCCTCACCATGTAGCTAACATTATGAAGGCAGACGTCTTTGTTCCTGATTTTAAGTTTTATTCCCATGTACTGTGATATATTCTTTCTTTCTGTTGAATATATTTGTTCAACTTGGGGAGAATATTTTATCCTGTTCAGGTTGGCTGTGGACTGGCGATATAGACTGGACCGAGACACCAGTTGATCACAGTGTGTCGGCATACTCACACACACTCTTTACACTCTTTTCCTTCCACCTTCTTTTACCAGGACCATGTTTAGGTCCCGCTAGAGGTCCAGCCTGAAAGAAACACCAAGCTCTAAACATTGGCTGAAGAACCCCAATTATGTTGTGTTAAATTACACTGTCTATTAATTTAATATAGTGTGTGTGAATCTGTGTGCCATCTAATTTACTTTCATATGTACTGTGTATTGAATCATGTTGACTATTAGTGTCCTATTTGTGTTATTTTTAGCTAGTGACGAGACTGTTATGTCTGAGCTAGTTTGTACTGGTTTGCGTGCGCGTGTGTAAGTTTAAGGTTCATGGCCTCTGGTCGTCTGTACACACACTCAGCAGTAATCAGGAGTAGTATGGATGTGCTCTTTATGACTGTACTGACTGCACATAGTCGTGTGTGTGTGTTTGGCTTAGTGGCTCTTTCTGGTCTGATGGTTTTCATGTTTGTTAACAGATTGTGTATCCTGTAATTGCAGGGCCAGGAAGGAGCCACTCCCATACAGGAAGAAGACATCAGATCACTGGTAGGTAAGAGGAGACCCGTGTGTGTGTGTGTGTGTGTGTGTGTGTGTGTGTGTGTGTGTGTGTGTGCTCTTGAGAGCGGATCAGCGCATTAATAGATTATCGATGCACCGAGCTGGACGAAGGAAATGGGCATAGTGATATTTGATACAACACGCGCGACTCACACACACGCATTTGTTTAGACACTATAGCTCAACATCTACACACCAAACAGATGGAATGAGCTATCAGATTTTAATAAATAAGAAACTACTTGCACACCGACACAAACACATTTGACTATTTAATCTCGTCAGCCGTATAGTCGTGATGTGCTTGCCGGAGGTCTCTTATGAAGTGTTTATAAACCCGTCTTATTGTTGTTCGAGACCATCGTGTGACGGCGCAGGCGCGAGCCGAAATGATTCTGACGTCACTGCGCCATTTCATCCGGAGAAAAACATGCCTGTAGAATTGATGTTCAGCCGCGAGTCTCCGAGCGTTCTTTAAGAGACAACTCTTTCCAGCATTAATTGCGCACAGCTGTAGCTCGTTAAACATTAATTGCCAATTAATCAGAATGAAGAAATAAAGGAACCGCACGAGCGACACGCAGAGCGAGAGGAAATTATTTCCACTGGAGAAAAGAAAAAGAGCAGGCTTTTGTTTCTTACATCTTCACTTCCTTCTTAGTGTATATATAGTGTGTGTCTGCACTCCTTGTCTCTATACTTCCACTCGCCTGGGTGAAGAAGAGATGAGGTGGCAGATGTGTGGCACTCCTCCTAATGCCAGGTGTAAACCGCTATGACTATCGGCCGTCCACACGAGACGGAATCACGTGAGACGGATGTGGAGCGGCCATGTTGAACTGACGTCACTTCCTGAGTCGAGCAGACCTGAAGGAATGGGGTGTCGGCATTGTCACAAAATTAATTTGGACGGCAGGAAGTAAAAAGCAGAATGGACGAGCTGGGGTGAGTGGTAGTTGAGACGATATTTCCACAGGACAGTGTAGACAAAGAATTGACGAGTCTTTCCTGTTATGAAGGCGGTAGAGATAAGTGACTACGTTGTCCTCCAGACATCCTTCTATTTCAGCAAACAAATGAATGCATGCAAGCATGTTTTTTCTTCGTGGTTAGGTCGATGATCGTGAAGAGCTTTCCTTGTACCGTGCTGTGCGTTAACCTAGCAACAGGGATACCTCAGTGGACGTTGGACTACTCTCAGGAAGGTCGCTCTAGATAAGTATTTGTGCCAAATGCTCAAATGTAAACAAACATTCAACACTGTGCCACTTGACATTAGTGTCGTTTGATTAAAGGTCCAGTGAACCGCCACTAAATATGTGTATCATTGCAAAGCAGGGGAGAAGCGTGATTATAGCTCATTGCAGTGGCTTGGCACGGTCGGATATTTACCTTTAACTCCTGTTGTGTTGCTTAGTTATTATTTTAAATCTGTATCGCTTGTAGCAGTAAGACTCCACCCTGCAAAATGCTTAACTAGCGTTAGTTATCATTGTTGCCTTTCGTTGTTCGAGGAAACGATAACTTGAATTTTTAAAGTTAACTTCTAGAAAGTGATCACTGCACACAAACGTGATCCGGACTATCTTGTTCCTTCCAAACAAATGACAATTCGGGGGGTTTTTTGTGTGTTTTTTTTTTTTTTTTTCTTGGTCATTTTCTTGGAAATACATACTCACCCAACAACCCTTATCACCACCACACAAACTTTGATTCTTGATTAAATCTCCTTATACAGTAGGTTCTTAGTGTGATTAATAGGAGCAACTGCAAAGGACCCAAACCGTGGGCATGACATCATGTGCAAACAACCTATTTCAACTAAAAGGGTCATTTTGTTATATTAAGAAGGCTAAGAAAAGTTTTTTTTTTTTTTTCTTCTTTTGTTTTAGTTGACTGGCAAAAGTGAAGGAAGACCCACCGTCTCCTACTTTATTGTGGTTTACTACAATTAAAAAACGTGGTGACATAACCTTCATAGTAGAGTGTGTACGTTCTGGCTACTCTCATACTGAAAGTTATAGCACCTTGCACAAAAGCGAGGACGGTAACAGCAGACACGCATGTCCATGAGAGACAAACTGCACAGTGCGCTGCAAGACTTGTCACTTGCTAGTGCGAATGCAGCACTAGTGTCTGTTAGCTCCTCCTCGAACAGCTCTGGCTCTGGATTGCATTGTGCCTTTATTTTTAACCTGCTCTGATAATTCAAACCATTACTTGTAAAAAAAAATAAAATAATGTTTAATGTGTATTAGCTGTGAGTTTTCTTGTGTGTGGTATTGGATCAGGAATGTTGACAAATTTACTTGGAACTAAAACTTTGGGAATAACATTGAGTGTAGTCTCCAAAGAGAAAGTTACAAAGTTACATTCCGCTTGTGACACACCTGTTGCACAAACACACAAAACTACAAACAAAATACCTCAGCATACAAACTTAATCCGATCCGGAGTTCTTAAGGTGAAATATTGCGAAACGCATTTTCCCAAAGGAAATAATCCGCACAAGCCACCCAAAAATATTACCAACGTTACCCATTTCCAACTCTATAATCATATTTTTGCATATAAAAACAGGAAATAAGTAAAATATGAAACAGACATTAAACCTCAATTATCCATAATTTATAATTCCTCTCGACACCGACGGCTTTAAAAACCAAACTGAAAGTGGCTCAGTTTTCTTCTTGCTGCCGTCCCTTTTGACATTCTTGGGACCCATGGTGCTATGTCTTTACTAAGTTTTGAACAAATTCCTGGGAAAAAAAAAAAAACTCACAAAGAACATGACGCAAACACGTTTTAAACACGTCCCAGACGCAGGCGCATGCAACCGGTTTGCGCGCTCGTATGCCGAAAATGCTTCACTGCCGAGACAAAACTCTTGCAAAATGAAAAGTTCTTTAGGAGAAAATTAACAAGGAGGGGCTGAGTAACCACTGTGTGTATATGTGCGTGTGTATATACAGTCAAGCTCGAAATTATTCATACCCCTGGCAAATTCTGACTTACTTTTATTCAAACAGCAAGTTTTTTTTTTTTTTTTTTTTGATAAATATTTAGCAGACAAAAACAGTGGCCCAGCCAGAGTCCTGACTTTAATCCAATTGAGAATCTGTGGAGGGAGCTTAAGATCAGGGTGATGGCGAGGAGATCCTCCAACCTGAAAGAGTTGGAGCTCATCGCTAAAGATGACTCGGCAAAAATACCAGTGGAGACGCGCAAAAAGGTGGTCAGCAATTATAGGAAGCGTTTGATTGCTGAAATAGCCAATGAAGGCTTTTCTATTGATTATTGAGAAGGGTATGAATAATTTTGGACATGCCACTTTTTGTTCAAATGTAAATAAAAGATGAGTAATAATTTTTGTACATCATCTTATTATCTTCTGGGAGACGCCTGTGTCGTTTCTAATCAAGAAAAAACTGGCTGGTTGAAAAAAAGGAACTTAAAGTCAGAATTTGTCAGGGGTATGAATAATTTCGGGCTTGACTGTATAAAAAAAAGAGAGAGAGAGCGTAAATAGATGGATTAATGTGGAATTCCTTTGAAAAACATCTGGCTTTTAGGGACAAGTGCTGATTAGGTCAGTTTTTTGTGCTATCTGGTGGAGTTAACAAACTTTCGCTATGGTTTGTCAGTTAGTCCAATTAAATGATTATAATCGATATAAGAATTTTTTTTTTTTTGAGAATTACAACCCGCTGCTTTAAACATGTTTTGTAACTTGTACTCGACACTTGAAGAGCTGAGTTGAAAGGAAGAGAGTGAAGTGTTTCTTCCACTTTCCAACAATCCCGTGTTAAATCCCAGTCTGCCTGACACACAGCGAAAGAGAGAGATAGACGTGTGTGTGTGTGTGTGTGTGTGCGCGCGCATGGTGTGGAGGGTGGGAGGAAGCAAGGGACTGGGAAGGAGGGCGAGTAGAGACGGGGAGGAGAGAGGGGTGACTGTCGTGGGGGAGGGGCTGTTTAGAGATAGGCATGAAAAAAATAGAGAGGCAGGCTGGCCTATAGCGGGGGGTTGGGCTTAGG
This sequence comes from Clarias platycephalus, assembly GCA_030068275.1. NCBI lineage: Eukaryota > Metazoa > Chordata > Actinopteri > Siluriformes > Clariidae > Clarias > Clarias platycephalus. The sequence goes on from JAQQZT010000001.1 coordinate 13,088,393, forward strand.
AGCTGTGTGTATGTGTGTGTGGTGTGTGTATGTATGCATGTGTGTGTGTGTGTGTGTGTGTGTTAGAGAGAGAGAGAGAGAGAGAGAGAGAGCTCAGCTCCTTTCTTTGTTTGACTGGTGAATGGAGAGAAGCCAGAAAGAAAGAGAGCGTGTGTGTGTGCGTGTGTATGTGTGTGTGTATGCGTGCGTGCGAGAGAGAGAGATTGTGAGGGAGTGAGAGAGAGAGGCAGAAGAAGGTAAAGAAAGAGAGGAGTGAGTGCCTGTGTGTTGTGTGTGCGTGTGTATGTATTTATGATTTGTTTGCATTTAGGTGGAATTTCACCTCCTGACTGTCAGCTTTCACATGGTTTGTGTTTTATGTGCTGCTGCCAGCTTGTGTGTGTGTGTGTGAGAGAGAGAGGGGGGGGCAGGTAGAGAAGCCTGCTGCTGGTTTAAAGGGAAAACAGGAGCACAGATTTGCTGAGCTGGACTGTGTGCGAGTTGCGACTCCCCAAACACGCTGTGGAATTAGTGCGCCTGGACATTTAAATCCACGGTAAGACACGCCACCTTTCCAGCTCTCTCTCTCTCTCTCTCTCTCTCTCTCTCTCCTTCTCTCCTGGTTTTTGTTTCTTTTTCATGCTGTTCCACTTTTTTTATGAGCTTTTAAACAAAGCAAGCATGCCTCGAGCAAAGTCAGCAGATCTGGAGGAGCTAGAGAGAACACGGGGGAGAGGGAAAAGTTGCAGTGGGCTTTTCAGGAATAACGCTGCACAAAGGAAGCTTGTGGTGCTCTGCACTGTCACACGTTTCACTCGCCGCTCTGTTAACACGACGAGCTGCTTCTCCTTTCTCTTTACACGGACTGCGTGATGCATAGCTCGCTTCTCGACTGACCGCTTGCATTGCATCTGTCGCTGATTTATTCGGTTTTGTTTGTTGGTTTTTAGATATTTTTCTTTCATCCTTTTGAGAGAAAAGCAGGAAGTGGAATCCATTTGTGCTTTGGACTGTGGGATGATCAGTGTGTACCTTAGCACTCAGCTGACTATTGTTAGCCACACACACACACACACACAGAGAGAGAGTGTGTGTGGTGTTTTTGTGTGCTCTCACTGCTATGTACATGTTCGTGTATTGTGTACATGTTCGTGTATACGTGCCTGGCACGGCTTGTGTCATTTACCGGCATCCTGGACTGTTGAGTGTGTGTGTGTTTTTGTGTGAACACACCCAAGTCCCTGGCACGAGTGTAAGTCGTGTCTTCACCTCATTAAATCAATCCACTTAGGAGAGTGAAGAAGAAGAAGGGAAAAAAAAAAAAACACCACCAGAATGCTTCACATCAGTGTCATTATCGGTTGTAACACGATCCCCACTTACACACACAAACACACACACCTACATCACAAATCTCTGAACTCTGTGTTAGTATGCCATTAGACCCCCACACACACCCATGCATCTATATGGGGGGGGGGGGGGGGGGGGGGGGGGGGGGGGGGGGGGGGGGGGGGGGGGGGGGGGGGGGGGGGGGGG
>JAQQZT010000001.1:13095153-13121476 GCA_030068275.1 Clarias platycephalus
GATCACGTGACGCTCGGCATCAAAACAAGAAGCGCATGCGTGATACATGATACTCGGTGCTCGTAAACCAAGACTTGCTCGTTTTTCAAATAAAAATTTATTAAAAATCTTTGCTCGTCTTGCGGAACACTCGTAAACCGCGTTACTCGCAATCCGAGGTTCTGTACTTCAACTGATGAACAACTAAAAAAAAAAAAAAAAGTGCTCAACAGTGAGTGAGCAGTTTAACGACACGATAAAGACAAAGTCGTGTCTGAACTCGCTAAAGTTGCTGTGATGCTCGTTTAAAACGCACTAGACAAAACTCGTCAAAACAAAACCTCTTCCTCACCTCGTGTTTCTCTGGGTATAACGTGATGACACAAGCCGAGTGTAATAATTTCATCAGTTTGAATAAAAAAACAGTCTATTGTTGGGTGATCATCATACAGAATACTCTGACACGGTTTAAAAAAATATATATACAGATATCATTTTATTGGGATCTACTCCTACAGTGTACCAGGTAATAATTATAATAATAAGACTACTGGCAGGCTGGGCCTGTGCGCGGTGTGTCTCTGACTTGTTTGTCCTTCGTCTCAAGTCCGATATCCCCTGCAGCACGAAACACGCCGCCTGTCCTGCATGCCACAGCGGCACATCCCCAGTACACGCAACAGCCCGAACATGAATATAAAATATCGGGTACGGAAACCAGGATCACAATGGGGGAACACGCTGGTTATAAATCAGTTTTCAAATGTCTGGATGAAATCTAAAGTAAGCAGATGTTAGGCGCTGAGTGTTGGGGCCCGCAGTCTTTAAAGGCGGTCGCGGTGCCCGTCAGCTCTCACCGGCGCGCAGTCTGCGTCAGGGCTAGCAGCTTATCTGATTTGGCTATTTAGTCTAGCACATCGGTCGGTGCATGTGGAAATATCAGACCAGTCATCGGGGGGTGGAGGGGTGGTGGTGGTGGTTTTGGTGATGAGTATTTCTGCCGTTAGTCATCATTTGTTTATCATTCTCATGTTATCGGATAGATAATTACGCAGAGTCTGACAGCATCTGATCTGCTTGTATTGGGTCATATTTAACAGACAGATGTGGCCACATCACGTGGCAGTGACAGATGTTTTTTTTTTTTTTTTTTTTTTAATGAAAATTGGACTTTAATATCCTAACCTTAGATCTACCTATACTGTAAGAGAAATGGCATGGAAATGGTCACTTTTTAAATTTTGGCTGTATCCCAAACCTCACTGAGTTTGTGTGTGTGTACACAGTACGACTCTATACATACTAAGACATTGGTGTGGTGTTTTTGATCTACTGTTGCAGCGGTCTGTGATTTGAGACGCTTGGGACTTGGGTTGAGACGCCTGGTGAGTTGAGTTTGGTGGTGTGTGTGTGTGTGTGTGTGAGAGACAGCTCTCAGAGGACATAACACAGTAGAGAGAGAGAGAGAGAGAGAGCGCAAGCACACTGCCGCTATTGTACAGAGACGTGTGCAGATGTGAAATGCAGCGCATGCTGTAGTGCATTATGTTATCAGTTTCCATAGTGACACGTATACGGCGTGACCGTCTCCACTGCGAATTACCGCGTCGCACTTGCACGAGTCAGAACAAAGACCACCACACCACATCGTGTGTGTGTGCGTGCACTCTTTACTTCCCCTCAGCTCTTTGTTTCTGTTTACTTGTGAAGACTTTGTGCTCTGTGACATAAAGCTGAGATAACAAGTAATGGATCATTTGTCTGGAAATAAGCCACCACTTTGCCTTAACCCATACCGAACCACATGCTTTTTGTGTGAGCATGTGTGTGTGTGTGTGTGTGTGTGTGTGTGTGTGTGTGTGTGTGTGTGTTCACGCACACACAGTTACAACGGGGTGTGTGGTCTTTATGGCGGTATAGACGGCATGTGCAGGTCATATGTGAGACTCGGGGATGAAGAGTCCCTTTGTGTTCGTGTGGGTTTTGGCGTCTGGAGCTGCTGATTAGAACAACACGTCTCTGTTGAAACGCACACGGACACACAAGGCAGTGACGACCTTGATTTCTTCAGGTGCTTGGGGTAACCTTATTTTAGTTTTAGTTTTGCGATTTCTGTATATTACACGTCCATCATTTTAGTGATAAGCAACAAACAAACGTGTTGAAATGACGTCCTGTACACGCTTTATTTACATGTTGTAAAGACGGGATAATTAATAAACTGAATAGCTCGTGTACAGATGTGCGAAAGCAAATGTGCTGCCTAATGCCCGAGCGACAGCGTGCTGGTCAGGGAAGACGTGCGCACCACAGGAATGTATGTCCCTGCTCACACCGTTTCACCTTAGTAAAATCCGATGCCTAAGGACAGTGTGTGTGTGTGTGTGTGTGTGTGTGTGTGTGTGTGTGTGTGTGTGTAATAGAGAAGGCAAGTGAGGCATGTGTGAGCCTGTTTGTATCACCTAAGCATCTGTTTTTTACCTGGCTGAGGCTGGTGAATAATTTTGCCTGTTTGCGTGTGTGCAAGCAGACAGTCTAGTTTATTTGTCTGGTGTGTGTGTGTGTGTGTGTGTGTGCTTCTCTAATTTAGTGACTGATGTGTGGAGCAATATAAGGAAACTCAGTCTGAGACATCGAAGTTAAAGGGTTACCGGCTTCCTTTTGTTGTTGTGGACTCCTGTCTGCTTTTGGTCCCACGACAGGCTGGTGTTTACGTGGTCAGTAAAATCTGTGTGGAAAACAAGAGTAGACACTGAGTCACACCCTGACAGATGACTGAAAAGATGTCAAGGACATATATTAAAAAAAAAGAAAAAAAAAAAAAAAGGAGAAAGAAAAAAATAAGGATCAGATTCTCTCTCTCTCTCTCTCTCTCTCACACACACACACACACACACACACACACACACACACACACACGAACATGTGATAAAGTTCAGCAACTTTAGTTGACGCCTTATCTTTTGCATGTGTGTGTGTGGGTGTATATCTACAACAGTGTGATCTTTCTTAACCAAACCTGACCAACCTGACCTTTTACATAAGAAGTTTGGCAAAGGTTCACAGGCCCAGAATGCAACCACAGTCTCACCCACACCACACACTCCAGCTTTATCCCATCCCACACACACTCCACAGTCAGGGTCACAGACAATGCACAGCTAACGGACAGACAATGTGGGCAGACAGACAGTTGTCAGACTGATATTTGTACGTACACACACACACACACACACACACTCTCTGAATTAGAGTAGTTTTCTACCTACAAAGTCGTGCATATAAATTAATCAGCTGGGGCCCGTCATAGAAACACAATTCCATCATAAAACACACACACACTCACACCGTCACCTACCAGTGTGTATTTTCCGAGGAAACTGCAAACCTGGAGGAAACCCACATGGACCCTGAGAACCTGCAGAGAACCTGAGAAAAATCCACACGGAGAGTAATTCAGACTCGATGCTACAGCAAAAATCTGATTACACCAGGTGGTCATGTAAACAGCGTACACAATAATAAACTGCTCAATCCGAACTCTTTAAAAACAGCCCTGACCAGTCGAGGCGTGGTCTTCACTAGACCTGTGAAGGTGTGCTGTGGTTTCTGGCACCGAGACATCAGTATCAGAGCCTTTAAGGCCTGTAAGTTGTTAGGTGGACCTTCTATGGATCAGAATTGTTTCTCCAGTGCATCACACAGATGTTCACCTCAACCTCCTCAAACCATCATTTTTGAACCATTATCCTACTGAAAGCGGCCACTGCCTTAAGGGAATACCGTTTCCATAAAGGAGTGAACTTGGGCAGCGACAGTGTTTATGTAGGTGAAATGAAGAACGTTCCTTGGTCCACTTTTGGTCGGCAAGTGGCGGTATTCACCTACTTGGTTAGTGAATGGCCATGAAACAGTAGAGAAAAAGAGAACAAGGGAGTTAACTTCACATGCTTTGCCTATTCCCCTTATTGAAATACCGGGGGAAAAATGTCAAGAGCACACTTTCGATTTTGACCAGCTATGGCTGTGTAAGGCAGAGGATGAGATTGGCGCGTGCTGCACGCACACCGATTTCAGAGGAGACAGACAGCACTGATGATGTCGTGTCTGAACAGCGACCTACTTTCATGCTCAGGTATGATTTTGGCCTCCTTATCTGATGTGATCCAGGAGAATGTTACGCTGTGCCCGAGACCACCACCTTCAACCAGAGTCAAGTGTTCAGCTTCCGGGTCATGTTTGTTCAATGTTTCCGCCTGTGAAGCCGTGTCATGGGACGTGTGTTCTGTTTTTGCCTTCGCATACTGAATAATTTGATCAAAATCTGGCGCTTACGAGTTACAGGCCTGAAAAACGGCAACGCCACTGACGTGCACGCGTGTGTTGAAACATGTAGCTCGCCGATGACTCCGGTGTCTGTACAGATGTGAAATCTCTGAACTGTTGTTTCAACATGGAGTTCCTCTGAGTCACCTACTGACTAATCACTCAAAAAGGCAAAACATCACATTTTTTTCTTTTTTTGAGTTCATAAATTCAGTGTGTGTGCGTTGCACGCGCTTTGACCATCTCCGTAGAGACTCGAGTCTGTTGAGCTGCTTTATGACACTGTTTACATGATTAGACACGGTGATTAGGTGAGTAAGACGGTATTCAAGCATATCATTAGGAGGCAGAATATAACCGCGTTGGTCACTCGGTTTAACGCAGCACAGATCAGACGTTTCATTTGGAGCGAGACGTGGCTTTCTGACCGTGGATTTGTTTTATTTTTAGGAGCACTTCTAATTTCGTCCGGAGCGTGTTTAGTCAGCATTGTATGATACAGTCTGGGATTGTAAAGTAATGTCAGCTGAAGTGCGTGTGTAGTGCTTGAAAAAGGGGCTGGGTCAGGTGTACGAGAGGTCAGTAGGACGCCGATAAAGCAGACCTTGATTATTCAGCAGAACAGTAACGTGTGCGTGATTGTGGGTCGGTGTATTGCTCACTCAGCTTTCATCTTAACTGTGAACTGATAAACTAGGTCCACAGCGGTGTTTGGTGCTGTGTTTGCTTTTTAAGTGCAACAGGTTAAATGTATTGCATGATGGATTGTAACTCGGTGGTACAGTATGTTGATGTAGCAGGGTGGGTGCAGTCTGTAACTGATTGTGGGTTTGGTTTGTACTGGCATGTGGTCTCGGCAAGTTAGGAAAATAAATATCGTCGCGTTTCTCCAGTGAGGCCAGTTCGATTTTAATTACAATGACTATAATAGCAGCACGTATATTTAAACCTAATTAAGGATCGTCTCTAAAATAAAGTTAACGCTGCTGATGCTTATAGTTACATTAGCAAGGTTGAGATTTAATCTGCTTACTTTACATGACCAATCAATCAGGCTAGTCGCTAAATAAACTCTCGCGAACATAATATTAGTAGTGGATCATCTCCAACAGGGTCGCGTTACTGCGATGAGACAGGACTCCTTCCTGTACGCCAGGTCCTGGATTTCGGCACGCGGCTGCACTGGGCTGCTTAACCAAATAGTTTTCACGGTACGATTGCAGACGGGCGAGTAGGGACGTCTGTGAGCGCCAGCGCGTTTCAGGTTAGCGAGGTGTGATCTGTGGGTTGAGCTGGGCATTGTGCTTGTGCATGCACACTTCTTTGTTCCTTAATTAAGGGTTTTTCTTCTCTCACACCATATGAAAGAAAACTTAGGAGAGGACATTGAGGAAGCACGTGCGTGTGGGTGTGTGTACACATCCCAGATGGTGAGTAGCCAATAAGCAAAAGAGGACCTCGGCGGCGAGGCAACGTGTACACGCTGGCCATTCATGAAAATACATTCACACACATTCTCGTGTTTCCCTAATCTCTCTGTCTTCCCCTTTCCTGTAAACACTAGCTCATCTTGAGTCTGTCGTTCTCTCCCTGGTGTGATCCCTAGTCGTCGTCTTCTTTCTTTTCTTCGTTTGATCTTCCTTTTTTTTGGGGGGGGGGTCACGGTCACAGCTTTTCTCACTCACTCACTCATCTTCTGTACCGCTTTATCCTGTATTCGGGGTCCTGGGGGCCTGGAGTCTATCCCAGGAGACTTGGGGCACGAGGCGGGGTACACCCCGGACAGGGTGCCAATTCATCGCAGGGCACACACACATACACTCTTACACACTACGTGCAATTTGGGAACACCTATCAGCCTAATATGCATGTCTTTGTGCTGTGGGAGGAAACCGGAGTACCAGGAGGAAACCCACCAAGCACTGGGAGAACATGCAAACTCCATGCACACAGAGACGGGAATCGAACCCGGACCCTGGAGGTGCAAGGCGACAGTGGTAACCACCACACCACGGTGCCGCCCATAGCTTTTCTGCTGCGCTCTGTTTATCACCGTGACCTCTGACCTTTCAGATTCCCCAAGACCTTTTAAAATCAGCCGTTATCAGTGAGATTGTTTGCACCTGATACTGTCTGAGCTGCGGTTAATGGCGTGATAAGTTGACGACTCCGATGATGATGATTATGATTCAGCATGAACTTTATTACCAGTAAACATGATCTTATCTCGGCGGTGCTGGCGAGTGCAGCGCGCAGCCGGTGAATATCAGAGCACGTACAGTCCTGGATGAGGAAGAAATGTGCTGTGTGGATGATTTGGAGCTGGTATTGTGTCGGTGGAGGCTGTACTCGTGTCCATATGGTGTGTTGGTGTTTGAGTCGCTCCCTGTAGAGTGTTCAATAAGTAATGGGCTTCCTGTGTGAGGACTGGAACAATATGGTGGACTTTTCCTCTCTCTCTCTCTCCATGGGATCGTGGGATGAAGCTAAAACTGTTTCAGGTTGTTTGTTTCAGCTCTAGATTCCTCTAACCTTTCATCCTGTAACTTGTAGGTCTAGAGGTACGAGAACGACTTATCTTTTATCTGCGATCAGCTAATTAATGAATCTACAACTGAAAGGGCAGCCTGATGTATCGCAAATCTACAGTAGTGTGTGGGTGTGTGTGGATCAAATGTGCTCAGGAGAACAGACCTATCTGACAGTTTTTAGCTTCTGGGGGAGACGTTTGTCTCGCCTCCACGAGAGAGAAATTGCTCTTATGAAAACTGATTTGTAGTTTAAAAAAACGTAAAAGAGGCCTACAGAGTGAAATACCTGTCAGGAACAATACGAATTAGCTAATTAAAGGAAGTTCTACCAAGGATAGATAAAAAGAATGAGTTGATCTTGACATTGTATTAGAAGAGCTGAACTGAATGAAGGATGTGTATATAATGTTCATATTCAGTTAACCTCTAATACGAGTGTGTCTCGACTCGTGTAGCATAAAAAAAAAAGCTTAGCTCAAAAAAAAAAAGGACAAAAGGGGAGAGAGGAAGGAGTGGGCAAAGGAAGAGAGGAGGATAGAGTTCAACATCAAGGTCTAGTGTGTGTGGAGCAGCGTGATGACTTGTGTAAATCACACACACACACACACACACACACACACACACACACACACACACACACACACACACACAGTGAGGACTGACCTTGAAAAGATTTCTTTTTTTTTTTATCCACATTCTATGTGTGTGTGTGTGTGTGTTGACTAATGCTTGTTGGCCTCATATATCAAGTCATGACTCAAATTCTGACACTGTTCCTTGCACCTTTGTAGTTCTCACACTCCATGGACTGATCTGACAGACTTAACCCTCTTTTCGTGTGTGTGTGTCTGCCTGCGTGCCCCACTTGCTGACTCATGTTGTCCCACAACCTGGAGGCTGTACATTTGGAGGAGTACTTGCTGTACCAATGACACATCCACCCACCACAACACACACACACACACTCACTCACTCTCTCTTTCTCTCTCTCTGAAGTTTTACCGACAGTTCAAAGGTATCTCATTATATGCCGAACAAACATTTACTTGCCATGTTTGAACTGGAGCTTTCTGTTTAATAACTGTAAAAGAGAAAGTGTGTGTGTTTTTTATATCTACATTCTGCTGTACCCATGGGAATGTGTGTGTATATGTATGTATGTATGTATGTATATATGTGTGTGTGTATGTGTATGTGTATATATATATATATATAGCAGAGGCGGAGAGCGTGTGAACAATCGGAGTTGTTCACTCTCGCTCTGCTCATCAGGATGCTGATTACAATAGACTCTGAGAGCGCAGGAATGTTAACGTTGGTGATTACCACACATACATGAACACACACACACAGGCGTATGCAAAAACATTTCCTCTGTAATTATATATTTGGGGGGGAAGGGGGTCGGTCGGTGGTATTCCCCAGCCATCAAACAACTTCCTCTTTCCTCTTCACTGTACCCTTGAGTGCATCACACACATGAAATATGTGTGGCTCTTTCTCACACACACACACTCTTTGATTTAATTGGCATTAATCAAAAGGAAAAAGAAGACGATTCCAAGGTTGTTGGCTAGGCCAGGAGGTCATAGGATATTACCTCATGGGGAAGCGGGGGTGGAGAAGAGGGGTAGGGGTGGGGAAGGCAGGTCAGCCTGGAGTAAAGCGTCGTTACATCTGCTGTCGTCCATGTTGGGCATCGTGTTCAGCTTTGCTCACTTCCTCTGTGTGTGTGTTTGTGCGGTTTTCTTCCGTTTCTGTCCAAGAAGCCCAGTTCTCGTGACACACTCCCGTGGTTCAGCACCCGGTCTGTTATGTCTCGTAGCTGCTGATGTAACTGAGCTAAATATAACGTTCAGTCCTGTGCAGCGTGGGACACTGCTGAGCTCACACACACACACACACACACACACACACACACACACACATACACCACAGCGTCTGTTTGTCATTACTGGGCCGCAACTCAACTCCAACTGCCAACAAAGTGAAGTCTGTCGTGTTTAGCAAAATCACTGAATTTACTGATTATTGCATAGCAAACATTTATAACAAGATGTTTCTTTATTATTATTATTATTATTATGTTCAGTATTTGTGTCTACTTGTCTACTGTCCATCTCTCTCTGGGGGCACAGAGCTCTTATCACCAGGCTATACATCAATCAGCCATAACGTTAACACCACATAGCATTTACAACACTGTAATCGCACTGATTATCGATTATTTCCCAGTAAACTGTGGACAGGATCATCGTGGTCACCCAAGACCCATTTATGCCTATTGGGAGCAAAGGCTACTCCGTCCAGTCCAATCCGTTAGAGCAGCCAATGCAGCACATAGACAAAAAAGCCAATGCTGGCAACAATAGAAAGGCACCAGAACACCCAGTGCACCACAGCCCGCCACACACTGGGTCCAGCTGGCAAAGGGCCCAAGGCCACTGATCCAGCCTCCAAACTCCTCAAATCCCAGTCTTATTGAGCACTCATGGGATGTTCCAGACAAACAAGTCTGATCCATGGAGGCCTCACTCTGCAACCCATAGCACCCAAAGGATCAGTCGCTAAGATCCTGGTGCCAGACACCAAACGATACCCCCAGAGGTCTTAAGCAGTCTTGCCCTGATGGTGCCAGAGCTGCCCACAAGTGCCACAATACTCGGCTTAATGTTCTGCGTTATGTTATGTCTTATTGGTATACGCTGTGCCCATCCCAAAACATAAAAAAAAAAAAAAAAAAAAGCCCCGAGTTCCCAGTGATAGTCTCCTGTGATTATTATATAATGTAATGATATACATATTAGGCTGTTTAACTAAATCTGTCCAGTAAATTTAGTCATATACTGACTGGTATCATACAGGTATTATGACACTGATGTTATATTATTTGTGTGTGCTTATTTTGGAGTTAAAGTTAATCCCATTGTGATTCATGTGACAAGTCACACAAGAACATAAATGTATCATAAAATAAATATAAACAACTATGATGATGCTGATGGTCTGCGAAAAATAATAATAATTGGACTGTAACATGAAAAGAAAATCCATAGGCCTCCGGCTGTGCTTTACAGGTTCACTAGGCTCACTAGTAGTAAATATGTCGCTGCTTTAAGTTGTAATTACTGTACTTGTCTTTCATATGATGGGTGTTCAAGTCAAACCGGGCCTTGTATTGAATTTAATTTTGAATCAAGCTGTAAAACTGACATTTTTAGAATGTTGGTGCAAAGTTTTAAAGGCTGTCTGTGATCCACAATCCACTGCAGTCGTTCCTGTCAACATTCAGTGAGTTGAATGACTGATCCGTGAAAATCCACAGATACATTGTCACTACCTGTACATTACAGGAACTCAGTTAGGAGTTCTTGCAAGATGCCTGGTACAGTCCTGACACTCATTTCCAGCCATTTCCACATGTTTGGGCATGTAAAGGGATTTCCTGGGAGGCCAGGGTTTCAGACATGAAGCAGGCAGTCCAGTCAAGGTAGAAAACTTGGTATCCTAACATAAGTGCTTTAATGTAGCAGGGGATTATATAGAGACATAAAGCGTGATAGGAAGTCCCGGTTTGACTTGAACACCGCTCGTGTAATCGACACCGTGTGCTGTTCACAGTTGGTGTAAAGCGCGTTCGATTAGGGAAAGCCGTGGACGCGCAAACGGAAACAGTCCTGAGATCAGTTCCAGAATCGCAGAGCTGATCCAGTCGAATAGGCTCTGCTTCTAGAACTGTTCCCAGAGCAGTCCGTCTGCGCCTCCACGACTTCCTGTTGTAGATTTTCTCCAATCAGATGCGCAGACTCTGTTCTGTTAGTGGCGGTAAAGCGAGACTGGTGTGTCCCGTGACCGGTAGAGACACGCTGCTGGACGCGGAAGCGCTGCGTTCACGGACACACAGAGAAAGAGAGAGAGGGATTAGCGCAGGATGCACGGCTAGAGGACAGAATGTCCTGTACCGCATACTCCCGCATAGAAGCGTGCCAGCGCACGGCGCGTGGTGTTTATTTTCAGCCTCGGAGTGCGCGCGCGCGGTATGAGCCGCGGTCCTGGAGTCTGCGCTGTCAGGGAATTCCGGGGTCGCGCAGTGACGTCACGCAGGGGGCGGTGTGTGCGTGCGTGTGAGCGAGCGAGAGAGAGTGCGAGCGAGCAAGAGACAGAATGAGAGTGTGTGTGTGTGTATGTGGGGGGCGGTAGTAACATCAGCACTCCGAGCATCTTGTCCCTTTAAAAGCTCGCGTCACTCCGTGCAATCTGATACCCGGTGTGTGTGTGCGCGCGCGCGTTCGTTCTCTCGCCAAACGTCAACACAAAGTAGCCGCTCGCGCTCGGTCTCTCTTAGAGACACTCGGCTCAGTGAATAACTGGACATTACAGGACGAGCTGTCTGGGATTGTTGTTCTGTGGTTATATTCAAGCGGGGAAGCAGCGACGACTTGTTCTTCACACAGACGAGTGTGTGAGTGTGCGCTTTTGTCTCAGTGCTGTCCTTCACTCAGGGACACACACACACACTCAGCGGCTGGAGTTTTGGGAAAGCGTTTTCCCCTCTTCGGATTAGTATTATTATTATATCAGAGTCGCGTGAATGGGTTTTATTTAATCATTCATAATTCGCTCATTTCCCGGTCGTCGCCTACGTCTGAGTCATTCAGTACTAATCAAAAGAGCGTCTACTGGAACGTTAAAATATATAGACACACACACACACACACACACACACCGAGTCGCGACGAGTGAGTGCTAGAGCTTCAACCTTCAGCATTAAGGTCGTACAGGACTAAAGGTAAGAAGTCCTTCCACTTCTCTCTCTCTTTATTTTAAATCCACTTTGTTGTAATGTTTGTTTTTAGCGTGTTGTTATAGTAACTAACGCTTAAAGCTCGACTTTACGACACCGGAAGCTCGTTTTAAACTCCGGAAACCATTCGAGTGGATTTCAGTCACTGAAACATGAATGACAATGTGTGTGTGTGTGTGAGAGAGAGAGAGGGCGACAGGGCTTCAGTGTGTGTGTACACTCGAGTTTAGTTGATGATAGTGATGGTGAAGCCGGTGTAACCACGTGTGTGTGTGTTGGGAGATGGAGGACTGGCTTCAGGATAAGAGAAAGAGAGGAACAAGCTGCTTAGGCTTTGTGTGCTTTTGGAGGCAGGGCTAAAAGCAGGAGGTGTGGAGCACACACACACACAAACGTGGGCAGGCGCATAAAATGAATGGAGTGCCTGGGCAGGCTTTTTACGCACACAAAGCCCTGTGTCTGAAAGCACACCATTTGCATCATCCTACTACAGCCGCCCAGCTGGGGAGCTGGATTTTTTTTTTTTTTACTTGTACGTGTGCGTAGGCGTCTTTTCTCAAAAGCTTCCTGTGTCCAGCCATGGGGAAATTACTCCAGCGTAGCCTGCTCCTAACTGTGGGCTTTATTTGCGCCACTCTCTGGGCCGATGTTCACGTGACAGTGCTTTTCCAGAGGCTTGGTCATTTACAGCACGTCATAAAACCCCGCAGGGCGTAAAACCAGCCTGAGGAAGTGGGGAGATCCCTTTGAAACGTGGCCCTCTGATCAATCTGAGCGATCCACACCAAAAAACAAGGGGTTGTGTTTATTTCGCTTTGAAGTGGTGATGAGGTTTCGGGGTTGTAAACGTAAGAGTAGGAGCAGCTGCCGAGAATTGCTGCTTCTGGTGTGCTTGGTTCTTTCCTGAGGACGAATGAATAAATAAATGAATGAATGAATGAACTGTCGGATTGTTAAAAGTTTTTAATGGAGCGTGAAAAGAGGATGCGAGCAGTTTCGTTTGTGAATGAGGAAAAATTCCACGTTGGGATTTTGCTTGATGAATGTAGGCATGGTTCTGAGCTTTGGGAGAGGTGAAACATAAGATGAAAAGTAAGAAAAATAAAGCTAAATTGGTACAAATGTTGATTTAACATACAGTTTATTATGTAACACCGAAGTTACAAAAGTTGACACTCAACAATACGTAGGAAAAAGTATAACATAATATTTTAGAGTAACAGCATCCTATCAGTATATTATCCCACCTTGTGTTTAGGCATGAGGCTGATTTACGTGGAATGGGAGTATGTAGGATGTGTGTGTGTGCTGTCTTGGACAACTGATGAGTAAAGGTTTGTAGGTGTGACAGTTAGTCAGCCCATCCAAATGCCTGTTTTTCACTGGGAAAAGTGTTTTTGGGGAAAGTGTACATGATGACTCATTACTTTCTTACCTACACACAGATTTATTAGAGTCAAAATCAGAAGACACAGAACAGATGAACTGTGAAATATGATGCATATTTTCCTTAAAAACTTGTTTGTTAGATGGTTAAAATGAAAAATATTTTCATTTTCTATCAGTGACTGTTGTGAGATTTCCGGGTGATCTGAAAGAGCCATAGTGATTATCTAGTAAACGGCATGTGTACGAACACGCACACATGACTCATAATAACGTAAGAAGAAATGAGATTTTCACACACACACGCTGCCTTGAATTTTCCTTTGTCACCTTATTTGGCTTGTATTACCTCAGTTTTTGGTAAAAATCCAGCGGAGCGTGCACCAGAAACCGAGGGAGGAGCATCGAAACCAGAGTAGGTGGGACTGGAAGGAGGGAGAGAGTGAGAGTGACGGAAACGCACACAGTTGCGTTTCAGTGAAACAGTCGAGGAGGAGAAACATCTCCTGGAGCAGTGCGTAAGAGAGGGAGAGATGCGCTGGCGATTTACGCAATAATCGCGAGGGAGACTTCACTGAGGAGGGATTGTTCTACAGTATCACAAACACACATTCTCATAAACCCGTTCCCTCAGACATTCTCTTCTCTCCTTTTCAATGAGCGAAAGCATGAGCCTCTTTATTTCTGCTCAGTAACTTGATTTTCGAACTTCAATTTGAATACATGTGCAATGTTAAGACTCCGAGATGTCACATCTCTTTTCAACTTTCTGAGCGTCAGACCGCACTGCTTCGGCTTCAGCAGGCTACCATGGCAGCCGTTGCCTTGGAGATAGAGTCCAAGGCCCGGCTTTTGTTCGTGTTTATTTTGTTGTTGTTCTTTTTTTTCTTTCTGGGTAACCGGTCTGTGTGTTAGTCTGTTTGTGCATCATGCTGTGTTTTCTGGGAAACAAGGGGTACTGATGTAGGAGGGGGATTTTGGGGAGGAGGAGGGTGGTGGTGGGGGGAGCTGATCATGTGAGGCAGCGTGTCTACAGATGTTGTGCATCGCTCTGTTCCAGGAAATGAAGCAGTCGGCTTTTTTTGGGGGGGTAACAGGTTTTTTAATAACAAGTACGAGCAACTGATTACCATGTTCCAGTGGGTGAAAAAAAAAAAGAATCATCTCTCGTTTTCTCTGAAAGTTCTCGAATTGAACTTGGAGAAACATACAGGCAGATGGTTTCACACACAGATGGTCACGAATGCCAGTTTTCAGACTTTGTGTGCTAGACGTTCCCACATTGAGTCACCGCTCTATACATGTGCATACACACACTCTTATTCCAACAGACTGGCTGTTAGTGTGTAATGTCTTTCGGTTCTTTTGAACATTTGGTCTCTTTCATTCTGAATTTAATTATTGTAGCGATGTTTCCTAGACGCTGTCTTATAGGACTTAACATGGGCAACAAGTAAAATGGGAAAACCGGTGGTCATGTTATGCTGTGAGGGGTATTGTGTACCGACTCGTTCCTTTAGAGAGATGATCACAACAAGTCAGTACAAAGTTCTTCTGATTAACCCATCACCCTTATCCTACCAAGGGCATATTTCTTTCCTGGTGGGAGCGTTTTTCCTGCCCAGGGAGCACGCATTGACGAGTATGAACATTTTTTTATTATTTTTTTATTTTTTATCCTATGCTTTGACCTTTCCCATCACTTGATCTTAAACCAAATGAACATCTGAGGTTTTCAGATTCAGACAGCACTCCCTAACACAGTCACCAAACCGATATCCGAGACAGAACAATGCTCATCTCCAGTACAGATCCATAGAGATCACTTGCCGTCTCTTCTGGCGGTGACCAGTTGTGACATATATAACATTTTGAATGTTCTCTTCCTCTTTTAATGTGACTTTCACAGACTTTTCATACATTTCATCTTTTTTTTTTTTTTTTTTACAATTTGAGACCCAAAAGGAAAAACATCATCGTTCATATCAAACCCAGACGCTGCTTCTGTTCCACAGGATGTCAGTAAGTATGTTCCCCCTGCCCCTTTAGGCTTCCTCACCCTTTCAGGAGGCCCACTTCCTGTTGCTCTGACGACAACTTCCTGTCTTATCAGACACACACTCTTTTTGTTCTGCTTTTTTTTCGCCCGCTGTTGTTGTGTTTCTCATTCATGAGCGACACACTTTTCTTTCTGACTAATTGTTACAACATGTGGGAAAGTAATGAAGCTGAGTAAAGCACGACTGGCTGTCGACATCGCATTTTACTCGTACCTTCAAAGGTTTCAAATGTCAGTAGGTTCTCATGAAGATGACCCGACAAAAGAAAAACACCTTTCCTTGGCCATTTTCATCTCAAAACCTGTCTACGCTAGATGTTTTTGTGTGAATGCAGTCGTCTTTATGATTCATCCTATTTGTGTCAATACCTCTGTTATCTCTTTCCTAGTTAATGGTGTGACTAATTTTGTCTCCTCTGTTATCTGGTAGTGTTTACCGCAACGACGGCGCTAAATGTGGGTCATTTACTACTAACCGCAGCACACTACTAAGAAAAGAATGGCGTTTTTCTAATTAGCAGCGTCATACGTGCCAGACTATGTTTTTTTTTTTTTTTTTTCCCCGCTTGTTGAGAGGGAGGGAAATAAGAGTCAGTTAAGTTTTCAAGCTGCTCTTGTTAAATAGATAGATGTATCTAAGGTTTATTTCCTCACTGGGAAACATGACTGTGAAAGTTATGTTTCCCAGTTACTCACGGCATGTTGTTTGAGTTTAGAACAAGAAAATATTTTCTAGTCTACTGACATTCAGAGCCCAATAGGTGATGGATTAAAACCAGTGTGTGTGTGTGTCCTTAGTTGAACTGCCTTTCCGGATCAGGATGAACACACTGTGTATGTGGGCTTGTAACACGGGGGTGACATCATCATGATGATGTGTCAATTTACATCATCCGCATAGTAAGACACGTGTGCACGCAGATACTCACACACGCACGCACTGAGAGAAAGGGAAATGTTCCGGTGTGTTTGATCTCTATCTGAAGCCTGTTACATAACGGTCAGATGTGAACGTTCAGCCTCGAGCTTTCTCCCACACAAGACCATTTTTTCCATTCTCTCTCTCTCACACACTACAAATAAGTTTTTTTTTTTAAATTATTATTATTAAAACCATACCGTCACTGTGACAGAACATCAGGTAAGAGTCTTAACACAGTTGAACAACTACTGACAGAATCCGGTGCTATAACATTTACACTTGCATTATCCAGTGTAAATCCAGAGCGACTTACAAAAGTGCTTTGTAGTTTCCATCATTGGATAGATCCAATATTTACCAAACTAAAATACCAAAACAAAACTAAATTTTGTTACGAGGCCTCAGCCCACGCCAGCCTGTCTTCTCTCAAAATTTTGCCTTAAAGGTTTTGGCTCTCAGGAATCCCCGATTTGGCACAACCATAAAAATAAAAAAACCCAATCGTTTTACCTCACATCCTGTTTGTGTGAACAAAACATTTCACCAAAGCCGAGTTCGATGACGCAATACTTCGAGAAATTCCCAACACTGTCACTTTCAGTGGTCGCCCCCGATCACCTGATCGTAAAAAGCATGAAAGCGGGTCAGGGGCGGAGTCTTTGGGGGGTAAACCCTGTAGTCTCCATGATCTGACTCACAGGGGTTTCCCCCGGTTACGCTTCAAACACATGCACGTACAGTACACATGATGATGAAGATGATATTATAAAAAATGGTGCTCGGTTACAGAAGGCTAGTTTTGGTCTCTTATTCTCTCGTAAATCTGTCGTGACATGCCGCCTGACACAAACATCTAGGTAAGTTATGATGACACTTAACACCTTGTGTGGAAGCTGAAACTGTATATGTGTGTTTCTTGTAATTAAAGAATGATATTGCTTCATTGGAAACGATTCCGAGTGAGGATTAAGCCGTAAGAAACTAGCTTGCAGGAGCTGAGATTTCGGAGTTGAGTACGAGGTGTCGGTGAGAAGCGAACTTTTCTGCACGTAAGCAGATTCTGGACTAGTTTCAATAGTGAGTAAGCCGTGTGTAGTCTATTAATACCCTCTGACTAAGCGGGACTCCAGTCACTCACTTCCTCCGGCTGGCTTTCGTGCTTGTTAACCTACAAACGGATGTAGGAATTGTTTACATGTGTGCTAATTTCAATTTCGCTGTTAACTGAGAAGACCTTAACCGCGCTCTTTTTCTTCCTGCTGAAATACACACTGGATAGTTGGCTGTTCCATCCCTAAGCCATGTGATCTTTTTCATTTCAGAATCGTGCTATTATAATGTATAAGGAACTATAAGCAAGTTTGTTTATTTTGTAACACTGGTGGTCTGTATTATTATTTTTTTAAGCCATGTAATCGTAATTGCCAAAAAGAAAGAAAGAAAAATGAGCCTTTATGCCAAACATGTGTTCAAAGCAACATGACTTTAATGAGAAAAGGTCCAACAGTTCTGTATGGAATAAGGGTGAAGGCCAGAAACAACTGTAAAGAGACGCCTATTTTAAAAGCAAAAAGTCAGACACGCTGACTCGACCGAGCGTGTGTACGAGCTGAAATAAAAACCGTGAAGCCGATCTCGTTTTATTTTCTTTCCCCTGTAATTTTAGCAATCTTACTCGCCAACAGTCACAGCTCGTCACTGCCACGACACGCTAAGCTGAAGAGGTAGAAACATCGTGACTGTGCGTGTTCCCTGAGTCTTGAGGCCTAGACAAGAGCTCAGTGTGAAATAGTAGGAGCAGCATCGAACAGCAGCATCACGATGCCTATTTCTGTCTTTCCTAGATCCTAAAATATAACGGAGGAACTGAAATAGCACAGAACACAGAGAACCGTAGAGAAAGAGGGAGGTAACGTGGGCAGAGCAGACTCACACCCTGCATGTGTGCTCGCAGGTCACGGCGGTCTTAAAATACCGCATGGTGTAAGTGTAGAAGCAAGAGTGCCTCATACACGAAATTAGTTATTATTTGTCTGTGGTGATGTTTGTTCGTGTAGGAAGGAGTGTGTGGGTGTTTGATATGGACACGGCCAGTTGCCTCACAGCAGAGTGTTGTTATACTCGTTTTTAGACTGGCACTGAGTTCTGTGTACTTTAGACATGCTGAAAGGGATGGACTGTGCGTATAAAGTCTATTGTTTACTCATTCTATCACCATCTCTCACACACACAAACAAACAGCACTCCTTTACCCTCTTTCTCAGTAATGTGTCTGGCCTAATACGATTAGCATTGGTGTCTTTCTTGTTTCTCTCTCACACACACAGGAGCAGAACACCACCATTCTGTCCAAGCTCAGCAGAAGGCTATATACTTACACACACACACACACACACACTGCTGGCTAGGCTCCAAAGTGCCCTGTGCTTCTTTCTCCCGTGTTTGTGTGCCAGGAGGCCCCCAGGAAGGTTTACTATGACCTCCGTCCACTCTTCCCATAGGCGAACAGTCCATCTGTGCTCAGGCGTGCACACACAAAAACACACACCCATACGCCTGCACAGACTTACTGCCCCCTACATGTTGCTCGCAGTAATACTGCTAAGACTTGTCTTTGTTGAGATCAAATGTCAAAATGTTTCAGTAAACCGAGATAAATTGACCACAGTTGCTTGAAGACGTTTTATTGTTGGTTACCGCTGTACGTTTTCAATTTATGTTCCACAGAGAATGTGAAAATGTTTGTTGCCATGCCAGGTTACAGAGAACACTGCTGAGATACACACTGATGTACATTTCTAATAGCCTGATTTACACGAGAGAACAATATCGAGTTCTTACTATCTTGCCAAAAAGACGATATTTGTAAAAATGTATAAAAATCACTTCACCAGCCCCAAGTAATCATTTTGCTGGGGGAAAAAAAAAAATCTCCCCTAGTTATTTAATTTTAATATTCACCTCTTTAACACTCACTAACAGTTTCATCAAATGTTTATGAAGTTTTTTCTTTTTTATTGATTATAATTAATTGTATACGCTCTTCCAATCAGTTCATTTCTAAATTTGTGTTTTTTTTTTTTCCCTTTTCTGTTTCTGCAGTTCTCCGAACAGCTTGTGATTGTTGGTGTGTGGCCCTCTCTCTGCTGCTGTGGAGGGCTTCACGCACACAGCTAGTGTGGTGAGTAACTACAACACACACGCCAAAACCTATACAGTGTAGCGTCTTTAATGTCTATTATTCTGGTTGGAGGCTAAACGAGATGATGGGCCTTGTGTTCATTGTTAGATGACGAACCTTTTACATTGCAGGCTGGATGCATCACACCGCGGAAAAATTTGGTGTGCGCAGCTCACGGGACCCCTTACCTCTGGATGGAATCAACCGGGGACCATGGGCTCCCATGGCTGGTCATGCCTGGCCTCCTCCCTCCAGGTAGCTACACCTCTGTATCTCATAATACCACACACACATCTGTACATGTACATAGACGAGCCTCAGTTTGTCTTCAGGCCAGTTTTTATTAGCTCTAAATATTCACAATTGTCCAAAATGCTTATCGAATCAAAGCGCACGCTATGATTTCTTGCTATTAGACTATGAATTTTCTTACAGGTGCTCACCTGGTGGTCAACCTCCATTCCTCCCTCATGTCCCACCCAGTCACATGACAGGGCTAAACCATGCAAGTAAATTTTACAACAGTGGGTAAGTGTTTGAGCATGTACATCGTTATAGTTTACTGAGTGATAAAATTTTTTTTTAAACTTACAGTGAAATTATTTTTCGTGTCCCCAGGCCACTGGGACGTGGAGGAGAGAAGCTGGACCTACCTCAGGCCTTGTTGCCAGGGGTAAACGGGGACCTCCGGATGCCCCCAGCCTCTCCCCGACCATGGGATCCAATTGGTCAGCATTACGAGCCATTGTCCAGTGAGGAACATGCCCGTTTGCACGGATACAATGCTGGACCACTTGCACATCTCACAGCCCGAGCCAATCAGCTGTTAAAGGTAAGAAAACGAATATTACACGGCTTTGCCATTACTAATATAAATTAAGTGTGAGATCATCACGGTTACTTTGCAAAGTTCTCTTAAATATTGTTCTAAAACAAACTATTGGTGATTAGAAGAAAAAGTCACATAAATGTATACTTTATCCGAGCGTAAAAGGGATGGTGTGGACCTGAATGTTTTAACACTGCCCTCTTTCTCCCAGTTTGGTCCCCCTACATTGCAACATGGATCCAGGCCCATGCCTCCAATCCCAGACTTGTGGGAACAGTCTCAACAGCAGAGGCAACTACCACCACCACCCAGGGGACCTTACTCTCATGCTGGCCAGCTGAAGCGGCAAGCTCCTCCTCTGGAAGAGCAGTCGGTCATCCAGCATACCCCTCTTTCCCTAAACAGGCCTAATGAGGACCGTCCCAGCCCAAGCAAGAAAAAGAGGAGTTCTGACTCCGAACAGGTAGAGAGAACCACCTAAGCTGATCAAATTAAAATGCTACTCAGTTGTCTAATAACAAAGGCTATTGCTTGATTATTAAGGCTACCTCACTGATTACATTAGCTTTATCATTAATGCAGTTATAGAAGACCGCTCACTGGTTTATTAATGATTTGTAACTTGCTGCTTTGGGACGCTGTGTGTGGTCCTTAGTGTTTTAGTCCTTAAAAGTTGTTCTTTGTCTTTTATAGCGTATGATGGGCGTCCACCAGTACTCAGGATCTGTGGGAACTTCACTGCCCTTGCTGCAGCCGCCTCTGTCCCATTATCCCCCTCTGCAAAAAGGGGCGGCAACTTGGAACCCAGTAGAACGCAAAATGGGCCGGAGTGAGTTTAAGGTCGGTAAAATTGGCTATTTTGGCATTTATTTTACTGATTTGCTTTACAGCATGATGTTAATTATATGTCCTTCCTATATAATACGTTCTCTCACTTCATTGTCTGTATACAGGACTTGCCCAAACAAGACATGGGTGACTGCAGTTACAAGCAGTTCCCGTCCCCCAAACCGCCATCCATTTCTTCGCCTCCTATCACTTCCCTGAGGGGCTACGAACAAGGTCCTCCACCCCATCCCCATAAGCCTTCTCATTCACCACAATCTCTGGGCTCGTCCTCCTCCTCTCCCAATGTCCACATCGACCAAACTACATTCCCCTTTCCTAACAACAAACCTTCCGGTCAGAACCCGAGGGAGCACCAGGTCATTCCCACCCACAAAGTGCATCCTTGTGGGTTGAGGTCTCCTGGCAGCCAGGCACCCCTTCAACAGCGTTCATCGTCCCTGACTGATCGAGATTGCCCTATCCCCACACCAGCACACCACACCGCCGTGCCTTACAGCCACCCCAAATTCCAGCCGCATCCAGGGCTGGTTCCCACCACCAGCCCCTCTTCCAACAGTGGGACACAAGCTGCAGCGGCTCAATGCAACCCCCATAAGCCCTGGAGGAACCACATCAAACATGACAACCAGGCCACAGTGAGTGTACAACACATTTAATGAAATATCTGTCAGCTACATTTATTAATTTATTTATTAAAATCATGTTGATTTTACACGTTTACAATCTTAACTGTTTCTCTCTAGGAGCTGGGTCCTTATCGCCATACAGTGGACGCTCAGGTTTCCTCTTCATCTCTGCGGCAACAGCAGAGTAGATCTGGGCAAAATCAGGATGAAGGCACCTCTAATGCTCGGGCACCAGTCATCACCTCCACAGTGCCATCCGTGGAGTCTTCAGGTCCTCCTTGTTCTGTGGGAGTCTATAGTAGTGTGGACACAGTGAGCTCAGTGCTCTCTACTAATGTTTCGGTGGCCAGCACCGTTAAAAGCTGGAAGACTGCACACGCGTCAGCGCTGGTCTCAAGCCCCAATCTGATTCCATCTGCACAAGGTCGCCAACCCCAGGAGTATCAGAGAGTAAGCATCGTAAGCCATCCAAACCACCAACCGACCGCAAAAATTCAGCATCAGGAACCCCTTCTACCCCAACAGAGGCAGGACAGACCCCATTACAGCCCAAAAGTATCCTCAGCTCCTTCCTCTCTTAGCTCAGGGTTTCAGAGTTCAGGAAATACCGTCATCACCAGCAAGGCCACTGATAACCTCTTGCAGGCTACACGTTCACCCCTTCATCATGTACAGCCTGCCTCGTCCATCACTGTGAACACAGCCCAACAACAGTCTGACCCTTTGCATCGTGAACTGCCTCACCAGGCAGCCCCAGTCTTATCTCAGGTGCCACCTGCCCAGCCATATCAAAGGCCATGTCATCAACCTACCATCTCTAGCCCCCAGTCCATTGAGGAAGCACTCAAAAAGCTTGATGCTGAGCTTCAGGACCATATGCGAGCTGAAGAGAAAAGGAAGGAGCAGGAGCAAAAGGAGAGAAAACACAGCATGGACATTAACAAAGTAAGAAACAAAAGGGGAAATGAGGCATCTGCAACTGAGAATCTGGAGAGCTTGCTGTCAAATAGTGCTACTGATCCACCCCCTCCATGCCTGTCTCCACCCATTACACCCTTCACTATTTCCCCACCAACCCAGACATCCCCACCTTTTCCCTGGCTGAGCAGGGGAGGTATGCCTACACGTCCACTGGCACCAGGTGCAAATCCCATAGAAAGGTCTCGCCCACCTCCTCTCACACCTCAAACAGACTATGCCCGTGAAAAACAGAGGCAGAGAGAGCAATGGAATTCCTCGGTCACTCCTACATCCCAGAATACCTCAGGGATTTCCACATCTGTGTATTCGTCCAGACCAACAGATTCTTTAAATAAAACGATACAGACACCCTCCTGTTCATCCAATGTCTCTACCATGTTAAAGAGCTCTCAGAACATCAAGGCTGTGGGTGCAGTTTCAAACCCTCCAAACCTGCGAGAACCCCCCAAACTCTATCAGGCCTTTCCCAGGGACACTCTACCATCCTCCTCACCAAAAGCCACGAGTCCATCTAGTCTCCAAAAGCAGACAAGTGGCGGGCTGGGTAGTTTAGGCAGCAGTGCCAGTAGCTCCAGCGGGGATTCAGATAGTGCCCAGTTTGAGGAGGAACCATCCGAGCTTTTACCTGATGGTTTGGCAAACATTATGAAGATGTTGGATGAGTCCATTAAGAAGGAGGAGGAACTATATTCTGGCACCAGTGGTGGACAGCCCGACCCAGAGCTTCCATTTTCTCTCACGGTGGCGCCTGTAAAGAGTTATTCGTTTGCCCCTGACCTCATGCCTGCCCTGAAACAGCCATCCCCAGAGGAGTACTCAACTGACACCCATGCTAGTCCACCTGTCCTGAGTCGTCAGGGATCTTTGGCATCCCCTTGCAGTCGTACTTCTTCTCTTGAAGAAGAGGAGGATACACTAAAAATCCTCCAAAAATCTGACAGTACTGTAAGTTCTCAATCTCAAGATAGTGGTGTTGGCATCACAGGGAGTAGTTATCGCCATAGTGATTTGGCCAAGCTCTATGGACTGTCAGAGGGAGTGAAAAGTGAGTCTGAGGAAGAGGAAGACGAAACACCTTCCTGTTCTCCACCACCCATGAGGCCTCACCTGCATCAGACAGGTGTGAACAGCATGTTTAAAAACTTAGCCACTGTGCTAGAGAGCCAAAAGTATACCTACCGAGGAGGACCATTTGGTCGACCACCTCCTTCAGCTGTGTTAGGAGTGAAGTACTCCTCATCACTTTCACTGGGCCCAGATATCTGCAGACAGCAAAGCACTTCTCCCACATCAGGCTCAACCAATCACCCAGGCTTTCCAACCCTACCCTTAAAGAATTCTACCTCCAAACAAACCCATCCGCTCTCACCTTCAGGATCAACACCTGAAAGAAAAGAAGACGCTACAGTCTCCCAGTCAGATCTTTCTGGCTGTGAGGAGGAGGAAGGAGTGAGAAAGGGGCTTATGGATGAAGAGGATCATATCATTGTAAAGGATTTTACAGAGAGCAAGAGGAGGAAGCCCAAGCTCACAACAATCTCAGAATCATCACTAGCAGAGCTGGGTCGTAGTTGTGAGGTGGTGATAAACCGACACAACCTCCCCTTAGTGACATCATCAGACCACAATAAGAAACAGATGCTGCCCTCACCTGAGAAGGACAGGAAGCGGGAGCGGCATTGTAACCCGGAGAAGAAACACAAACGCAGTAGCAAAAAACATGAGGAAAGGAAGGAGAAAAAGAAAAAACACAGAGAAAGACACGAACATGCGTCCCTATCATCATCATCATCCTCCTCCTCCTCATCATCATGCTCAAGCCGAAGGCACAAGGAAGGCAAATCACACAAAGAGAAAAGGGGCCACATCGACAGTCATCAAAAGGAGCTGTGGGAGAAAGACAGAGATGGAGAGAAAAAGAAAAGGAAAGAGGAAGGAGGAGAGAAAGAGGAATGGGTATGCCGGAACAAGGAGAAGAGCTCAAAGTCAGGAAGTTCTTCAGTAGATAATGCGTCGCCTTCACCTGCATTGGGTTCTGCAGACTTCCAGAAGTTGAAGGCTCTGACAGATGGCCCACCCAAAGAGCTCAAGATTCGGCTGATTAAAGTGGAAAGCGGAGACAGAGAAACCTTCATTGCCTCTGAAGTTGAGGAGAAGAGAATTCCACTTGAGGAGATCACTATTAAAAACACAGCCAGTGAAATCATCAGATCATGCAAGTGAGTGATGGTATTAAGGTACTAAGAATACAAATATTAATGAGAGAATTACTATTATCTTAGAGTGAGAATTCATGACATTAAAGATTTAATCAGTCACCAATGACCAGTACATGGCATGTGTACAAGTTATATAACAAAAACTATAGCTTTTCTCAGGACTACCTTGACATGCTAAAGGCTAAATCAATATTAAACCAAGACTTATTGGTTTCAGGGCTGCCCGTATTAAGGGGAAATTCAAGGAGTCCTATCTACATCCAACGCTGTCTGTGAAACCTGATCTGTCCATGGAGCACCCGATCCCGCGGGAAAAGCTCAACCCTCCCACACCCAGTATCTATGTGAGTACATCATGAACACAAACCACTTCTTGTCTTGGCCCAGTTGTACTGAATGTATATGATTGAATGCTACAAACACATTATTAAGAGAACTCATATGTACGATATAGACAGGGTAGGATTTTGTTCTTGATATTCTGTCCTTTTTAATTACAGCTGGAAAGCAAGAGGGATGCCTTCTCTCCTGTGCTGCTTCAGTTTTGCACAGACCCCAAGAACCCCATCACCGTCATCAGAGGACTAGCAGGCTCTCTCAGACTGAGTGAGTGGAACATAAAATGCAGCATCAGTTAGTACAATTCCTCACAAGGAGGTCAATATTTAGAAACGACTATATTGTGATTTTTGACTCACCGTTTTGTTTTTGCTCTGATCTGGATGCAGATTTGGGTCTCTTCTCCACAAAGTCACTGGTCGAGGCAAATGCAGAACACGCCGTGGAGGTCCGAACTCAGGTACAGCAGCCAGCTGATGAGAACTGGGATCCCAGTGGCACTGGTCAAATCTGGCCATGCGAGAGCAGCCGATCCCACACCACAATAGCAAAGTATGCGCAGTACCAGGCCTCCAGCTTCCAGGAAAGCCTACAGGTCAGATGAACTATGACATTTTTTCATTTGTTTTCTTCGGATCAGAACACTTGATTAATTAAATGTCCAGTTAAAATCAATCAGTTCGCTGTGTTTGTTTCCACAGGAGGAGAAAGGTAGTGATGACGAAGATGACGATAATGACGGGAAGAAACCGGTCATCAACTCAGAGAGCACAGGAAGCAACTCTGCATGCTCCAGGTATTTTAAGCTAATAAAAAAAACATGCTTCAAATTGTCTATTTTAATCAGCCAATTTAGAGAGCTTTATAGAGTACAGGATTTATTTTATAGTTCTATTAAATAATTTTTTCCTGTACTGCTTGTCTCGCAGCTCAGAGCAGAAACCTGTGGGGAAAATAATCAAATTTGGTACCAACATTGACCTTTCTGATCCCAAGAGGTAAGAAAATGTATTGTTTTTATTTATCATACTAATATATTTTTTTTTCTAAAGAGTCAGTGTAGCTATTTAAAAGTCCAATATTCAGAAATATTCAGAACCATGTGTAAAACATTTTTGAACCCAAGGACGTGTACAACTACATGTAATAAAGGAACATGTTTAGCTTCGGCCCTCATTTACAATAAATTGTCTTCTTGCTATTAAACATGTATGTTAGGGATGCTCATATTGACCGTTTAACCGTTAACCGAAAGAATGAATTTTGACCGATTATTACTATCAGTTAAACGG
>JAQQZT010000001.1:13169028-13179602 GCA_030068275.1 Clarias platycephalus
ACTGCACTGATTGATTGATGGAGAACAAACGCGCTAAATTCACAAGAACGATGGAGACGGACAAAACAGATGCCAGTAATGCAGTCACAGCTGAAAGTGAAATGCCAACAAATTCTTATGAAGCAAACCCCTGGTCATATTTAAGCGACCACTTTGATATCAAGCACAACAAAGGGAACAGATTTATTATGTAAGTGTGTTCCATCCCCCATCCTACCCCCGCTGTAAAAAAAAAAAAAAAAGTAACTCAGTAACTTTTACTCTGAATAAATTTTTAATGAGCTACTTTTTACTTTTACTTGAATAGATTTTTATAAGGGTAAATTTACTAAAGTAACAGTACTTTTACTTAAGTACAAAATTTTATTACTCTTTCCACCTCTGATTATGTGGCAATAAAATAAAGTCAGCTGATGACCGTAATCTACTAAACCAGTTTATCACATCTATGGAGTTTATCATCCCTGATGACTCAGTGTATAAAGAGCTCAAATTGTGAAATAGTGGTTTTGGGAGCATTTTCACACATGAACTGGCCAGCACATTGTGTGCTGTAATCAAAGCTAAAGGTGACTAAATGAAATCTTAGATTGCGTGACTTTTTTTGTCCAGGCAGTGTATTTCTTTCTTTTCTTTTTTTTTTTTGACTGGCAAATTATATACGTGGTATTGCCTTCATATTTACCTAATGCCACACCTAATTAAATACATAAATACCTCAATCTCTATTTTAGTCTTTTAAATACATTAACAACTGCAATAACATCTATTAGCTTAATCAATTTCTTTATATTTCTGGTATAGCGTTGAGACTTCTGTGTAGTCTAGGAATTATCCCAGGACGTATGATATATCCCTGACATCATGTGAAATTGCATTTTGTCCCAACACCTTTGACCATAATTTGAGGAATCATTAAAAAAAAAAAAAAAAAATTAAGTGTCTGTAGGCCTTCTGCTGTTATGCAGAACTTCTCATCACACTTTCTGCTTTACCATCATAAGACATAAGTGGTCCATTCTCAGCATTGCAGTGACTTACAGTAGGGTAACTGACATCTAGCCCTTCGTACATCCACAGTTTCTCCCCACTGGACTGCTGTTGGAAAGATATTTTTGGTTGGTAGAATATTTTCAACCCAGCAGAGACACTGAGTTGTTTGTTGAGTATGGGGCACACTCAGTAATTTTATACAGTAGTCACAAAATCCATGTCTATGGTATGTTTATCTAAAAAAATGTCCTTGCGCTTTATATACAGTACACTCTTTTAAAGAATGATCCTCAGAAGAAGCCACATGATCATAAATTTATCAAAATATTAAATGTCTAGTTGACAAAGGCAAAGAGTAAGCTAGACAGAAAATAAAATAACAGTTTTAACCTCCCTCTCTTTGGCTACAGTGAGCAATCTTTTCTAGTGCACATAAAGGTGCCAACAGATACTATATAATCCAGTACATGAGAATCAGAGAACCCTAGAATCAGAGAAGCACAATTCAGAAGGGTATAATATTGGCCTACATCAAGCAATGATATTATCCAAACTTAAAAATGACTGGAATTAGAGTGAGAACTTATGCACATAGTAATCATAGGAATAATTTTTCACACATTAATTCACCACCATACTGGATGTAGTATTTTTGTTCCCTTTTTTGCTCATCTAGATGTCAGAATTTGGCTCTTGCCACATTACCTACAGTTACTGTACAATATCTCGTTAAAATTGCACCTGAAGGTGTGTGGTATATACTAGTCAGCAAGTGAACATTTTGTCTCTGAAGTTGATGTGATAGAAGCAGAAAAAATGGGCAAGCGTAAGTGACTTCGACAAGGGCCAAATTGTGATGGCTAGATGACTGGGTCAGAGCAACTCCCAAACTGCAGCTCAACAATCCGGTGAACCAGCAGTGTGGTAAAGCGTGGGGAGCGAAGGCTGGTCAGTGTGGTCCGATACAGTAGAAGAACTGCTGTACCTCAAATTGCTGAAAGGTTGGTTCCAATAAAAGGGGCGACCTACTCAATTTTAGGTGGGGGATGATAATGTTAGATATACACCGCACAGAAATGAACACTTATGGACATTATGCTCAGACGCGCATACACCAGTCCACTGTACACTGGACAATCATGGACATTGCACATTTGCACACACATGCACATTTGCACACTTTCTGGACATTTTCATTCATTTCCATTTTTATTTCCATTTAAATTTGCTATTTTGTCTTTTGTACAGATAGGTTTTTATATTTCTTATATATTTTAGAATTTTTTAATATTTTGTTCTACTTTTTTATAGTTTCAGCTATTTATTTCTCTTTCTTATTTCTTGTTAATTGTTTTTAAATTGTTAAGGTTACAGGCGGTCGTATAAGCATTTCACTGCATATCATACTGTGTATGTAACAAATAAAATTAGAATTTGAAATTTGATGTAAATGCTATTTGTTTATATATAAAGGCCGAGAATATATTATATTAAATATATATTTATAGATCAAACTATCTCTATACAAAATTAGGATTTTAACCTCCCTCTCTTTGGTAGCTGGTTTTTATTTCTGTGGATGAAGATATCTGCCATCTGTCATTCCAATACGGGATACTGGCTGTACGGTGCAGCACGCGCGCCCCTCACCGAACTGACGTCACGGGTTTAGCGCGTCGCTACGGGCCCCGGATCCACGGTAAAGTCTCTCACTGGGAGGAAGTCGATGCTAATAGAGAAAAACTCATAAACTTTACGTCCGCAGCACATCGAATGCATGGCGAAGTAACGTATGCCATTTTGCTGTTGTTTCTCTGCCTAAGTGAGGATGTTTCCCGGAGGTGAGGTGTTTATCATCATGGTGGTGGTGGTGTTAGGCTACAGTTAGCAATGCATGCTTATGAAAACAGACAGAATGGTCTTATATTTCAAGAGATTATACTCTTTCAGATTTTGCTCATATATGCGGGACGACGAACGACTATGAAGTCTTGCGCTCTTTGATTTTGCACCCGCAGTTTGTATTTTTCCAGGAGAAAAAAAAAACAACAAGAAAAACTTGTGTATTAGCTCCACGCAGTGGACTTGTAGTCCTACATGCGCACCAGATTCAGATTAAAAAAAAAAAAAACTCAACAGAATGCGGGAGAGACAGGAATATATGGACGCGTGCTACCGCTTAGGATGACGAGGCGAACAAGCTTACAGTCGGTTTAATTTCCTAGATGAGAGTCGCGTCGCGTCGGTGCGGCTGTAGACCTGGTGGTGGAATAAAGCCAGCATTTCGAGCAGGAGGCACGGCCACGGGTAACAACAACAATACTGCATTGTTCCGATTTTACACGATAACCTCGGCGCTGATAGAATCCGGATTGGCCGTGTTGCGTTGGCTTTAATCGATTTATAGCTAAGTTTGGTTCGCTAAACACGCTCCGAGCTGAAAGTGCTCCAGTGTACCCTCCCACTGATGGTAAGAGTGGAGCGGCGACTCGGATACACACTCTCCCGGCGAGCGCAACATGTTGTTTCGGGTTCTTTTCAGGGAAAGTATTATGGATAAACCTCGGTCTTTGTTGTGTGTTTTGGCCAGCAGTCCTCGGAATTGAGTTTGCGCCTGAACGGCTTCAGTCGGTGCGGTGTCGGTACACAGCTCGGTTACAGACTCTCCTACTGCTTGGCCGCTTGTTTGGACGCAGGCCTGTGTCACGAGAGCAGACGTTAACCGTGCTTAAATAATTTCATAGTAGGTTATAATCCTGTTGTGACCACATGCACTAAATGTAGAGATCACCTGTTGCATGTAGTCTTGTCAGAAGCTGAAATGTGATACGGTTATGTTGCAAGTTTAGGCCATGTTTCCCCAATAAGCCTCACTGTTCAGATCACTGCACTCTGCTAACAAGCTCCCAGTATTCAGAATCAGAAAGAGCTTTATTGCCAAGTACATTTGCACAGACAAAGAATTTGTTTTGGTGACAGCAGCTTACACACACGCACAAATTAACAATACGTGGAATAAGATGAAGGTTTTATCAAATAAATATCAGTGGTATTGCACATATTAATATTGGACAGTGGGAAGAACATTTAACCTGGGGCAATTGCCAGTTGCTTGTTCTTGTCCCTGGCTGTCCTAGTGTTCGGTGCTCTGTAGCACCAACTAGACTTCAAAGAGAAGATGGCCTATATGTGAGGGGTCCAAATGATTTTCTGAGCCCTTTTCTTCACTCTGGATATATACAGTTCTTGAAAGGTGGGCAGGCGAGCATGAATAATCCTTTCAGCTGTCCGAACCGTCTTCTGATTTCTGATTTTATAGCCGAGCCAAACCAGGCGGTTATTGAAGTGCACAGGACCAATTCAATGACAGCTGGAGTAGAACTGTGTGAGCAGTGTGATTCCAGGTTTTACACACCATTGTGAACTGGATATTATTGTACTGGTCCAGATGGATCGACAAAAAAAATCTTACACAATATTTCCGATCTTATTTGGATGTTGAGGTTTGTACACAAAGGGTCATGTTTAAAAAGCAGGACAATAGCTATTGTGCCAATGGGGGATCTAGAGGAACTTTGCACCTGTGAGAGTGTTGTGTGTAGTAGGCTGATGGCTGGAGCACCCCTGGAATTCCCCCTTTTGCTTGAGAATAGTTCCCTTTTCCTGCTTTTTTTAACCAAAGGTTTGTTGTAGCAACGGCAGTTAGCCAGGGTAAAGCTGGTGACTGTTTACAGACATCTACAAAGCGTATAACATCACCAGGCTTCCATTTTTTTATTATGTACACGGGCATAATTGATGTTTGACATCACACCAGTCTTTAGATTATTTATTCAAATACTCTAATCATTAATCTATTTATGGCTGAGAAAGATTTTTTTTTTTTTATAACTCTCACTTTTTGCACTCTTATCATTTAGCCAAATCTTTAGACCACTTACATAAACCAGATATAATTTTTTTGAAGTGTCGACCATTTATCATAAATTTTAAACATTAACTCACTTTTTTTTTTTTTTTTTTTACAACTAACTAAATAAATAAACTTTCAGTGTCGGTAGAAGCCTGTTCTGTCCAGTCCTACCTGGCTTCCCCCAAGAACTCTAAGTAGCCCAGAGAGAACAACAGCACAGATGTCACACACTGGACCTGCTTTCTACAGACCACCCAAAAAAGGTCCACCTGATCAGAGAGCCAAATATGGTGTGTATGATCAAAATGGAGCAGCAAGTGGAAATGGTGTACCCTCAAGGTACATAGCCGCTGGACCCTCAGGTGAGAAAGTCTTATACTTTATGTTCTGCATGCAGTTTAGGTCTTCAAGATGGTGTTTGGTATGAAATGGAATATATCTGTTTGG
Organism: Clarias platycephalus; assembly: GCA_030068275.1. Taxonomy (NCBI): domain Eukaryota; kingdom Metazoa; phylum Chordata; class Actinopteri; order Siluriformes; family Clariidae; genus Clarias; species Clarias platycephalus. The sequence continues at coordinate 13,174,382 of JAQQZT010000001.1, forward strand.
ACATGTGCATTACAACACTGTAATAAAAAAAAATAATGAATGCACCGTATTTACTAACCTGAAAGTTGATTGATTTTAATCGGCGACTTGGGTCAGACCAGGAAGTCTGTAACCAAATCCAACTGTCAGAATTCATACCTCTTTTACTAGACCCACATTAAAGTGGCTGTGTAAAGTTTGGTGATCTACACTGAGAATCCCATTCTCTACGTTTTTAACATAGACATGTTGACTGACACATAAAGTGTGACTGTAAATCAGCTTCAGTTAAAAGGTCTTTGCCATTGATCCAAAAATCTGTTCTCTGGAAATCATAAGGAGCTGAGAGGCACATTAAAACTGACTTTTCTCTTTGATCTGGTGGTGAATAAAACCTGTTTTGGCTTAAAGCCTCTGTCACCTCCTTTTTGTTTTCTTTGACAGTAACACAGTGGGGAGTGGAAAACAATCAAGAATACATTGTTGTTCAAAACTTACTACCCTCTTTTTAATTCAATTTGTTTTTGTGTAAAAAAATTTATAAAAATAATCTGATCTGGCAAATACAACCTCAGATGAACAACACAACTTTTTTCACAATGCAGTTATTTAATTAACAAAAATAAAGGCAAAAACAATCGTCAATACTAAATACCTCTTTACTGCTTCCATGGGATTTAAGAGGCTAAGTTGTGGGAAGGTGCTGCTAATCATCAACTCTTGATTATCTGGTCATCATCAGCTGTGTAGATGTCTATAAAAGCAGAAGGCAGTTTTCTGGTCTTGAGCATTCAGGTGTGGGTTAACACAATGCCAAGAGGGGAACCTTTAAGCAAAGGTCTTAGAGAAGAGGTTATTACATATTGAAAGGGTGGTAAAACCATTTCCAAACAATGTGGAGTTCAATTTTCTACAGTGAGAGATTATTCACACAAGTGTAAAGCATTCAAGACAGTTGCTGATTTTCCCAGGAATGGATGTCCCAACCCATTCACCCCAGGGTGCATTGCTCATTTCGTTCATTGCTCATATCACCCATATATGTTTGGAAGGGTTGCCAGGAGAAGGCCTATTCTGTCGAAAAAAATAACAGAAGCACAACTGTGGTTTGCAAAATTGCATCTGAACAAAGCACAAGGCTTCTGGAACAATGTCCATAAGATGTCCTGAGCACCTTGCGGTGATTGAGTCGACTTGCTATGATCAAATTATTTTTATGGTTTTTACACAAAAAAAAAACATAGAATTAAAAGAGGGTGTACTAACTTTTGTATATGATAGCATATATATTTTTTAAGGGTGATAGTGATTGTTTAACTTGACTTTAATATACTACTAATAGATACTACTTTACTAGTTTCTGTTTTCTCTCTGTAAAAACATAAAATTAATATGATGACTGTTTGAACAAATTTTCAGTGATTAGTTAAAATGGAAGACATTGCATTACAGTTCTATGTGTATATGTGATTAATTAGGTGGAATCATGCATCACCAGCACCAAGAAGGTTATTCAGGGGCGTCATCATATCTTTCTCCACAAGGAGAGCATTATTACCCCCCAGGTCATGGACCCAAAGATGACCATCTTTTTTGGAACACTCACATGACCAGCTATGATCACCATGTGAGTCCAAACCAGAGCATCACAAACTATGTTTTACTGTATGAGAGTTTCAGCTCATGAAGAAAGACACCACTGTCATCATTTGCCTTATGGGAATGCATCAGTTGGGGCCAAAGCGAGTCTTTTACCCCTTTTCTGGGACTAAGAAATCGCTTCATCTCAAATGGTTAAAAAGGAAATTAGTTTTTCTTTTCCCAACTTATTACTGTAGATTTATTATTATTTTTAAAATAAAATTAATATTAATAGTGTTTTATAGACAGATCTCTTTATATATGCTGCCAAAGGTCAGATTCTGAAAGCACATTCTGGATTTTAGAAAATATACTTTGCTTGGTCTCTAAATTGTAGTAAGAATTTGTGCATTATGAATAAATATGTTGTTTTGTCACTATTTGTTCTTTTCAGAAATGTGGGCCTGAGAAGCATCTTTCCAGTATTGATGCAGAGATAGATTCTCTCACATGCATGCTGGCTGACATGGACAGCCATCCTCAGAACACAAGCACACAGGTACCTTAGATCCCCTGTCTTATCTTTCTGACCCTTAGTTTGCAATAGACGTTTATAAATAAGAAGAATTTTCAAAATACGGTTCTCCCTTTTGATCCACACAGCTGTATGACAACGTGCCTTACAACATGCATCTGCACAGCGAGCGCTACAAATCGTCCAACCAGGCAGGTGCTCCATCCCAGACCAGACCCTCTATGGGTTACCCTCCTCATCCTCAAAGTCAGTACCATCCTTCTCCACCGTATGCATCCACCCCAAAGCCTGAATACACCTATCCGTCCCCATCATCCTCTGCCCACAAACCTTACCCCCAACCAGTACCAGCCTCCTACACCACTGCCTCCACCCCAAGTGGGCCACGCTTTACAGTGCAAGTTAAAACCGCCCAGCCTGTCACTTATTCTCAGAGCGGGAGACAGGCGGAGCAGGCCTACACCCCACCGCCTCCTCGTCAGCATGCTACCTGCCCTGCTCCACAGGACCGCCCACATTACTCTGAAGTCCCAGGGCAGGGACAAGGATGGTATCCACCACCACCCCCTCCAGCCCAGCAAGCCTATGGTGATCCAGCAGCATATAAGGCAGGTTCCGGTAGTGTTCAGGTGCCAAGCAGGGTACAGGGACCACCAGGAAAGAAAGGACAAGAGCAGAGCTACCAGGTTAGTAAGGTAGGAATTTTGTAATGGGCCTGAAAGCCTTCACATGGGTTTTTAGTTCCTGTCTGTTTGTGTCATTCTAGAATTTGTCCCCTTTTGCTCTTATACAGCAATAGCATCCTCTCTCATCAGACAGTAATATTGGGTGAGGAGGCCTGGGATGCATTCAGTGTTCTGATTCATCTCAAAAGGTTTCAATTAGGTTGGGTTCAGGGCTCTGTGCTGGCCCTCAGTTTCTTCCACTCCAAACCAGATAAACCATATTTTCATGGAGCTTGCTTTGAGCATTTTTATACTGGAATGATGTTCTGGTCTCCTTAGGTCAAGTGGAAGGAACTTGTAATGCTGCAGCATGCAAAGACATTTCATACAATTATATGAATTCAGCTTTGTGGCAACAGTTTGGGGAAGAACCACACATTTGTGTGATGGTCAGATGTCCACAAACTGGCATTCAGCCATATATTGTTAAATAGGAAACATTTGTTTTTGTCTTGACATAATGACATGATATACTGTATGCCATGTCCATTATGTTTGACAGTATAAAATGTGGTTACAGCGGAGTTGGCCATGCAGACTCCTTCCACATATGTCAGTCACAAATTAACGAAGGAATTAGACGACTTATTTAGCAAAAGTTTATCAATGATGTATTTAGCTTAGAAATGTATAATGATATCTAGTCAAAGTTTTAGTGGTTTTGTGAACAGGAACCCGATTTACTATTTCTTGTATGGTAAAACTGTTTTTCGTGTTGTACCCCCAGGGAACAGTGCCGAGACCTGAGGAGGAGCTGGATCGTCTCACTAAGAAGTTGGTGTATGACATGAATCACCCCCCCACAGAGGAATACTTCGGTATGGAGGCTCATTCTTGCCCTTAAAACAATGAGTCCGTTGTTAATTTTATCAACTTTTTACACCATTATTGCAATTTGTTTCTCTTTTAGGCCGGTGTGCCAGGTGTGGAGACAACGTGCTCGGTGATGGGAGCGGCTGTATTGCTATGGAGCAGGTGTTCCATGTGGAGTGTTTCACGTGTATCACCTGCCATGCCCAACTCCGTGGCAAGCCTTTCTATGCACTGGACAAAAAGAGCTACTGTGAGAGTTGTTACATTGTGAGTCCTAACTTTGTTTTTGTTGTTGTTGTTAATCTATTTTGTTATTTGTTTGATTTTTTTTTTTTCCTCTTTGATTGTGGTGGGCCATGCAAGACAAATTAGTAACATGAGTTTTGGGGGTGTATTGTAAAAGGAAAAAAAAAAAGGCAATCATTCTCCTAGACATTTTAACGCTCCACTTCTGGTGGGACTGGTGGTGTTTCACCCATATTATAGAGTTTTACTCTTATCCACTGTTCTGATTTTTTACTTTTTCTCATTTTCTCTTCTCAAGACCACCTTATGCATCCCCGTGATCTCAAGATCACCTTATGCATCCCTGTCTTTTTGATTACATTCAGTTGCTTATCTGGAATAATTTTTTTCAATTGCCTTCCATTGCTCCCTTATCAACTCCTTGTAATGGTTTCTATTTGGCCCTTTTTTCTCGAATTTTTCTCAGAGTACATTGGAGCGCTGCTCAAAGTGTTCGAAACCAATCTTGGATCGGATCTTGAGGGCAATGGGGAAGGCGTATCACCCACGTTGCTTCAATTGTGTAGTGTGCGGCTGTTGCCTTGATGGTGTTCCCTTCACTGTGGATGCCACTTCACAGATTCACTGCATTGAGGATTTCCACAGGTATGCACAACTTAGTTTAGTGGCAATGTTTGTATTTCTGTCTCTGTTCACCTCAATGGATTTGAAATGAATCAATCAAGATGTAATTTTTTCATATGTATAATTTTATACATAATATGGTGTTTTCAATGTGATGCAATTTAGATGCAATTCAGAGTTTAGTGATAACATGACTGCAGTATACCTGTGCTTTAGTCGCCTTGTTCCCTTTTCTGCCACTGGTTTAATGTAATATTTAAAAAACAAGTGAAATATTTTTTTTTAAAACAGTCCTTTGAAACTGATCAGGTACGAGAACCAGACTAAAAAAGGAGAGCCAAAAACTGGCCAAACATACCAGAAGCACCAGCCCAGTGGAAGCAAAAAATAAGAAGAAATTTTGGAGTGACTGAAGTCTATTGCACATTAATGTATTTTTATGACTAAGATTATTTATTGTCTCTTTACTAAGTACAGCGAAATTGGAGCAGTCTACAGTGCAATCACTAGAATTTAGTGCAAGCTAAAGTGTCAGTTTCAAGGATTGAAATAAATATATATGATTTGAAAAACAAACAAACCACAAAACAATGCAGTCATGGCGATAGTAATAAATAAGCCAGTTACATATGTACAGTAACATACACTCACCTAAAGGATTATTAGGAACACCTGTTCAATTTCTCATTGATGCAATTATCTAATCAACCAATCACAT
>JAQQZT010000001.1:13185815-13202148 GCA_030068275.1 Clarias platycephalus
GAGTAGATTTTTATAAGGGTAACTTTACTTGCACTTCAGTAAAAGTTCACTAAAGTAACAGTACTTTTACTTGAGTACAAAATTTTATTACTCTTTCAACCTCTGCCCACCACCCACAAAAGGGATTCATCAAAACATGCCACCATCTTCTATTGCACTTCACTTTCACTTTGTAGGTATTTTGGCTGTGGATGGGATCAGTACGGGCACACTGACAGGTCTGAAGTAACGCAGGTCCATTCGCAATAAACTGCGATGCACCATGTTTTCTAACACCTTAGCCTTAGCCCCCATTAACTTTTTCACTAATTTGTAGCTCTTTTATGGAATTGAACCAAATGGGCTAGCATTTAAATAAACCCCTATCCCAGTATTCTGGTATAAAAATAGCAACAATATTGGTTTGTTATAAGTTCAGCAATAGAAGGATACATTTAGAAAATATTTATCTCCACGTTCTGGCTCTCATGTCTGGACATCACTATTCACGAACAGGACCCTGGTCCAGGTCAAAGCCATACTGGAATCCCTTTATTGTTTTTTTTTTTTTCTAGAGGATTTAGAGCAGTATGTCAAAATTGTTTCAACACTATATAAGTGTTGCCCTTGATCAGCTAACGAGGCTCAAACCCAAAATGGATAGGGTTAACTATTTATTAATTGATTAATTGATATTCTATAGTAGTCAGTTAGCCCTTAATGTTATATTTATGATGAGTTCTTGACAGATCATTTAAATGTCTATTTATGGACATCATCAATGACATTGTGCTACTACATACTAAATACCAGCCATAATATGTTTAGTGACACTAAACCATTCCATCCATCTATTTCGAACCACTGTAGTCCAACTAGGAACCATGGAACTCAATGGTGACCATTGTATTTATTCCCATTTTTCTGATAATCGTAGGACCTTCGCTCAACATTCATATGCTCATTCACACACTATGGGCAATTTGGAAATGCCAATTAATCTAGTCTTTATGTTTTTGGTCTGTGGGAGGAAAACAGTAGACAAGTCAGCTTGTCTTGTGCGAGAAAAAAAATGCTTACCTATTACAATAAGTTTCCAGTAAAACTTCCAAGGAACCCTGAATTATCCAGTGAACCCAAGAGCCCCCTTTTTAAGCGTTGGATTACTAGGACTACGTGTCATGATTTGCATGAGCAAACAAACACAAGACGTTAATCATGTGCTCTGAGAAAATTTATTACAACTGCACTGCAAACAGTGATGTGGCACAGTGGCATAGTGGTTAGCATTGAGGCCTTGAAACCACCAGGGTCGAGGGTTCGATTCAGGCCTTGGGTCAGTGTGTGTGGAGTTTGCTTGGTGGGTTTCCTCCAGGTGCTCTGGTTTCCTCCCACAGTCCAAAGACAAGCAGATTAAGCAGTTACTTGACCTTCTCAAGTTGCCTGTAGTGTGTAAGGCCCTGCAATGGATGTCCATCCCAAGAGCGAAACAGTATAAGCGGTATAGAAGATGATAAAATCAATGTGAACGGTGAAGGAGAATACAATACTCTGCATTGAGGATGTATGCGGTGCTCGGTCCCCCATTTTTCTTCACTGAGGCACTCAGCCACTAGATGGCACCAGTGGACGAAAACTAAAACTAAGTAATAAAAATAAAGCAGAGCTCCAGCATGAATGACTATGTATATACTATAAATATACTCTAAATACACACTGTATAGCCTGTATATGTATTAACCAGGCTGATCAACTAGCTCATACACATCCGTGTTCAGTTTTTGTTTATTTTGTTTTGCATTTTCATTTCCTGTATAAATGTAAGTTTCAATACAATCTTACGTTTGAATGATTTGTAGAAAATAAACTAATGAATAAACCAGTATGTAACTAAAATAAAATTATGTGTAAAACCCCAATTTCCAACACAATCAAACTACGATTATTACTGGTTTAATAAACATTTATTCTAGAAGTGTAGACTTTTATGCTAGCGACAGCCGGCTTTCAGTTTCCGGTGCTGGGCGGAAGTCAATTGCCTGTGTTTGGTTACAGTGCAGGACATTGTTACCTGTTTGTTGGCGCTAGTAAAGCGAGTTATTGAATTATTTTAGTTTTAAATTGCGCTTGGGTTTGTTTTTAAGATGTCAGATACATGGAGCGACATCCAGGCCCACAAAAAGAAGCTGGACTCCCTGAGAGAAAGGCTGCAGAGAAGAAGGAAGGACCCAACACAGCTGGGAGTCGGTAGGGTCGCGTTACTGTGTGAGCCGAACGCTTATGTCACCATGGAGAGTAATGAACGAGCTTTTATAGGGGTTACTTATTTTACCGCATTCCCAGCTCACTTAGGATAAAACACGCGTTTCAGTGGAACAAATAGCTGTCCTGTGTATGTCCTGCGTGATCCAAATGGCCTGCAGTGTATACAGATAACCTATGCATGTAGCTAAATGATTTTACTCTGTGTTCAAAAATATCTTGTGTTCTGTTCATTTCAAACATCAAGGTGTATCACGGGTATTTTATCCTCTTTAAGACACTGGTATCTTAACTCAGGACCTGCATGGCCACAAGACAGATTTGTCTTTTCCCACTTCGAACATAAATTAACTCCATGAAGAATTTTACCCTTGTTTGTTTTGAGGGATGGCTCAGTGGTTAAGGTGTTGGACTACTGATCAGAGTTAGTTGCTGCTGATGCGCCCTTGAGCAACACTTAAATGCTCAGATGTATGATCAGAAAAAAATGTAAGTCGCTCTAGATAAGTGTGTCTGGCAAATACTGTAAATGTACAAATGTCAAATTTGTTCAACGAGCATGAACGATAATCCCGGTTCCCAAAGACTGGCATCAGACATGCCTGCTTAAAGGTAACTAGTAAACCCTTAATATTTTTTGGGGGCAGTGGTAGCTCAGTCGGCGGTTAGGGCTCTGGGTTACTGATCAGAAGGTCAGTCGTTCAAGCCCTGGCTCCACCAAGCTGCTGTTGTTGAGCTCTTGAGCAAGGCTCTTAACTCTTTCTGCTCCAGGGGTGCTGTATCATGACTGATGCTCTGACCCCCAACTTCCTAAAAGAGGTGGGATACGAGAAGAAAAGCATCTTACTGTGCTGTAAAGTACATGTGGCTTGTGTGTTTTGTTTGTTTGTCCCACAGGTTCCCATTCCTGTTCCTGGAGTTCCCACCTGTACATTTTGAAGTTTTTTTTCCTGCTCTAAAGAAGAGCTGTTAGTGGATTAGTTGAGGATGGCAAGTACTCCATGACCAGTGTTGAGAACTCTGAGTCATTATCAGATGTGCCCTGGATATTCCCCAGAGCAAAAAAATATCAGAACAATATCAGAAAAACTTTGAAATGGTGCAGTATAAATAGTTTATGTGATGGTTTAACACACACTATTGTCAACTGAAGCTTAAAAAGCTGAACTAAAATTGAGATCCTTAATGATCCTGATTCACGTCCATTTATAATTTCATTTGAATTCTCGATTATCAAGCATTTATTCTTTTACTAAACTTTGAGAATTTTTTCGTATTGACGTGTTGCTGTCTGTGTATTGTATGTAAATATTTTTAAACAAGAGCTTTATTTCTTTCCCCCACAATTTTGTCAGAGGTTGGTGGTAGTGATGTGGTGCCCACACGCAGTGACAGTCCCGGACCCACCATCCAAACCCCAACAGAGGCAAAGGAGGAGCGTCCGCCCGACCCTGTATTAGAAAGGAGACTCCTGGAGTACCTGTCTGAATTGAGCCTCACACTCCCCACTGACTCTCTGGCCATCACCAACCAGCTCAACTCTGTATGTGTAAACATTTAGTCAATAAGTGTTGTGTGGAGAATCTAAATGTTCATTAAATATGTAAAAGAGTAATATCTTTCTCCCAATTCCTGTCACTGTGTCCCTATCTTCGTCTTTTTGTCCAGCCTGAATCGCCAGTGTCCCAAGGTTGCATCCAGAGTCTTTTACTCAAATTTTCGGCTCAGGAATTGATCGAAGTTCGACAGCCAAACAACAACAGCTCGTCTTTGTCTACATTAGTTGTCTCGGTCGATCATACCAAACTGTGGGCGATGATTAGTAGTTCTACACCGCAACCTCAAAAGGCTGGTGTAAAAAGAAAAGGAGATGAAATTATTCACCAAAAGAGGGCTCCTGGCTCGTCCCCTTTGCTTCAGTCGGCGTCTTCGCCATCCAAAACGTCATCGATCTCCTCTGCTTCAAGTTCACAGCTGGGTGGGACTTCAGACTGGAAGTCGGGATCCGGAGGAGCTGGGGCCGAGAAAAAGGGTCGGACCAATAAGGGAAAGACATCTCACTTGGATATGGAGATCGAAAGCTTATTGAGCCAGCAGTCAACCAAAGAGCAGCAAAGTAAAAAGGTACAAAGCATTTTTTCAGCTGTTAAAGCATTGTTGACCTGTGCTATGAGAAATACTTGATTGTTAGTGGGTGTTCATGTGTGTTTATCTAGGTGAGCAGGGAAATTCTTGAGTTATTGAACACCAGCTCAGCCAGGGAACAGTCCATTGTCGAGAAGTTTCGTTCTCGTGGTCGAGCACAGGTGCAGGAATTCTGCGATCATGGGACTAAGGAGGAGTGCATGCGATACGGAGACACACCCCAACCCTGCAACAAACTGCACTTCAGGTAAGTCCGGTAGTAGACTATAGTACAAAATCTGTAGTCTCACTCTCACCTTTTTTTTTAAAGAATAAAAAAAAAAAAAAAAAATTATTTAGGCGGATCATCAATAAGCACACAGACGAGAGTCTTGGAGACTGCTCCTTCCTGAACACCTGTTTTCATATGGACACCTGTAAATATGTACACTACGAGATTGACAGCCCTCCAGAAGCTGAGAGTGGCTCCACGGGACCTCAGCCCGGCACCACTGAACTCACTCTGCATGCTGGAGACGGAGACAGCAATGTGGGGAAACTGTTTCCTTCTCAGGTGGGTGACCAACTGGTTATTTTTACAGAGATGAATGTGTCTTAGATAATCTTTGTTGTATTTGGTGCATTTCTGTCCTAACAGCTGAAGCACTCCTGTCTCTCTGTCTCTCTCTTTCTCTGTCTCTCTCTTGTGGTTTTCTCAGTGGATCTGCTGTGATATTCGCTACCTGGATGTGTCCATCTTGGGGAAGTTTGCGGTGGTGATGGCTGATCCACCATGGGACATTCACATGGAGCTTCCATATGGAACTTTGACAGATGATGAGATGAGGAAACTTAACATACCTATTTTGCAGGATGATGGCTTTCTCTTCCTCTGGGTGACTGGAAGGTAAAATGATGACAGTATGTAAATTACTCAATGTGACACGAATGTAACTTTTATTTTTGCAGTTTGAAACATATGTCAAGCCATGCAGTTATAGCAAAATCTAATTGGCCTAAACTTTGTTAAGTGAGGACCTTCTTTATCTTGGTTTGTGGCTGTAGTGAAAAATTTACAATCTTGCAATAGCCGAAACTTGTCTATAATGGAAACTTAGAATACTGTAACATATTATTTTCTATTTCCATTCAATGTTTTTAACCACAAAATGTGGCGTTTATTTTTTTGAACAGTGAGATTGGGAACAAACTTGAACCTGGTTGCTTCATGCACTTTTTATTGTAATCTCAGTAAGATTTTATTTATATGCAATAAAATATTAGTAAAAAAAAAATGTCTCTGGGTAGTCAGTTTAAATGCTGCTTGCTGTATTTGCTCTATAGTTTAATGTTCTTTATTGATAAAGTTATAGTACTGCCAAAGCTTAGAAATTAGAAATAAAGTATGAAGACATTTACTTTTATTTAAAAAAAAAAAAAAAAAAGATGTATGAAACACCCAGGTGTAAATTCGTTTGTAGGATTTTTCTATGCATTGTAATGCATCAATTATTTGACTCTGCTGTCATTCACAGAGCCATGGAGCTTGGTAGAGAGTGTCTAAGCCTCTGGGGGTAAGTACATCTGTCTTATACTAAATGTTTTATTATCTGTTCAAATACCAGTAAAGTTTTAGTTAGTTTTTTATTATTATTAATATTATTACTTCTTTCTCAGGTATGAACGTGTTGATGAGATCATTTGGGTGAAGACAAATCAGCTCCAGCGTATTATTCGGACAGGACGAACTGGACACTGGCTGAACCATGGAAAAGAGCACTGCTTGGTATGTTTCTGTGACCTTACATCCATGGGTGTTTTTATTCCTGCTTTTAATATTTCAAACACATTTCTCTTCCTTTCTCATATTAGGTAGGGGTGAAAGGAAACCCTCAAGGATTCAACAGAGGCCTGGACTGTGATGTGATTGTTGCAGAGGTAATGGCAGCAAAAAGAAATGTCATTAAATACAGTCAAAACATTTTGCCGTCAGATAGTATATTCTCCATATATTTTGTGTTTTAGGTGCGCTCTACTAGTCACAAACCAGATGAGATCTATGGAATGATTGAGCGTTTGTCTCCAGGCACTAGGAAGATCGAACTGTTTGGGAGGCCTCATAATGTCCAACCAAACTGGTAATAAACAGTTAATGTCGGAAGTTTACCGTTGTTTCATTGTTTTCCCCTTTTCTGTCTAAATTTCCTGTTGTTTTTATGCCCTCTCTTTTTAGGGTAACTTTGGGGAATCAGTTGGATGGAATTCATTTGTTGGACCCAGATGTAGTCGCTCGCTTTAAAAAGCGCTATCCAGATGGAGTTATTTCAAAACCCAAAAACATGTGAAGACAACCAGCTCAGAGTGACTGCTACATGTTCAGTCCTCTCACAAGACTGTCAGGATTATAGAATAATTTGAAGTCAGGAAACCTTTTGTATTATCAAACATTTTTAATAAAAAGAACTAGGAGAATTATTTCTTTTTTTACTCTTGTCTTATAAAGGTATTGGAGTATTCTTGTTTTATGTTTAGCAAATAAAACATTATACAACACAGAACATAACACCTCATAGAACACAATAGCTCTAGCATTCTTATTATTGTTAAAAAGATGACCATTTAAAAATGACTAATTTTCACAATCTGTTAATTGATCACAGGGAAAAATTACATTAGTGACTTGTTTAATTGACTAATGTAACTAATTACATTAGTGTCTTGTTTTCATAATTGAAAACTATAACCACTGTACAAACATATTACAAAATGCATACAAAGTGTTATGATAAAACACATATCCTGGGTAGGTTTTAACACACTGTAAAACAAACTTTTACCGGTTTGCTCAAATATCATTATTATAAGCTAAGAAAGCTCAACTGTATATGGAGTTTTGCGCTAAAAACAGCTGGCGTGTAGCGTTTAACAACTTTACAACTGATTTGCTTGTGCCTGTAGAGTAATTCATGTGAACTTTATTTCTGTGGAGGAAATACAACTGAAATAGAAATAAAGAGATAAACATTACCCTTAAAAAGTAAAAAAAAAAAAAAAACTTTTAGATTTTATTTAGCAAAATACAAGAACAGACTTAAGTAACATGAGAAATAATAGTGTTATCTGTTTCATAGAGACGGGCGAATTTAACCTCAAAGCACTGGGGCTTTAAGTTTTTGTACAAAAATGATACAAAGCATTGATCTCTGGAGAAACAGCGACATCTGGTGGTTTGCAGAAATTAAAGAAGCACTGAAGCACTGCCTCCACCTATATGACTGAAATAAAATGTATAAAAGTCATCTAATTTTGTGTTTATGGAAAAACATTAATGTAATTTAAACTTCTGCAGCAGTAAATGCATACATTGCTGCACTTATATTATAAATGTGTTTTTCAAATAGTCTTTTTTGATATATTAAACTATCAAATAGCTTATAGGCTCAATGTCCACTGTAGGTCCATGCGTATTTATTCCTTATTGTAAGTATGTTGTGGCTGGTGAATGCTTGTGGTTGTGCAGGGCAGCAAAGATACCCATCTTATTTGGTGGTATCATGCTGAACTTCTCCCAGACTTTTGATTATTATTTTCTAATAATACTCATGATTCTTAGATAGTAAATAACCCAACATTGTCTTGTATTAGTACATAATTATATGGATGGCATTTTAGCGCTAAAACATTCTAAGCTATTAAACCAGTGATGCGGATTCCAACGCACTAGAGACATCTCAAGCTTCAGACTTTGGTCTCATGGTTTTGGCCATGTGACAAGCTCTGAGTATCAAAAAAAATATGCTTCACAAAGGTGGATCAAGCTTCGTTATTGTCCGCCCATCATTACTGTTATCGACATATTGCACTGCTTTAGCAAATATAAGCATACAAGCTGTGACTCTCTGTGTTTCAGACAATTTAAAAGGAGCCATACCAGAAAATAATGTGATAAATACAACATACAAAGCACTTTGTGTTATCTTGTAAACATTTTTTCCTGAATGCACACCATACTCTCCTCTTGCTTCTTCGGTCTACCCATCCATTCATACCAGCATGAGACGACTACATTGAACAGAAATCAGTGCCATCATTTTGCTAGTCCAGTTTGTGCCATCCAGGACATCACCCAGCTGCATCTCAACAGGGGTCAGAGTTCATTTAGCAGTGGACAGGAGTTAGTATGTGGCATCTATTGCATTGAAGTTGCTATCCATTTGGTGTCTAAAGGAGAGCCGAGCCTTCTGGGAAAAATATGCTTGAGGACTGCCCACACTGTCGCACTCACTTGATGTCGATGTAGTTGAGCAGAGACGTTGCTTTGGCTCCACTTTCGGTACTGCAGGTTCTTTAAGAAAGAACATTGGATTATTAAACAAAGATATAAATATATGGAAATTTGGAATTTAGATAATCTAGAGGTTCCCCAGAGTAAGCAGATTAGTGTTTATAGCAATCAGCCATAATATTGAAACCATTAACAATAAAACCACCTAAGTGCCAGTTGGGGCACTCTGGCCCTTTGGAGCAAGGCTCCGCAGGGCCTCTGGTGGTGTGATATGGTGTCTGTCACCAAGATGTTGGCAGCAGACCCTTTGGATGATGTGGGTTGTGGGGTGGGCCCTCCTTAGATTTGATTTGTTTGTCCAGCGCATCCCATAGATGCTTAATTGGAATTTGGTTTTCAGGGACCTTGAGCTCTTTGCCTGCTAGCCCCTTTGCTTGGTGGGCTGTTGTGTACTAGGTGTTCTGGTGGCTTTCTATCATATTCAGCATTGACTTTTCTATGAATGTTTGTGCTCCATTGGCTTTTCTGTGGGATCGAATAAGACAGGATGGCCTTTAGTCTCTGTGGCATTGTGGCCTGAATTTACTGGTATATAACCAATTCACCTGGCAGTGGTCTTAATGATATAGTTGACTGGCATATAACCAGTGAAGAAATGAATTATATATCCCAACATGTGCCAAGTATTTCACTAATTAGCTTTGACAAATTTTTCACTAATATATTCATAAGTGGTCAAAACACAGGGCATTGATTAAATGTACTGTATAATATAGTGTTTTTTACTGTTATTATTATTTTTATAGAAATGTTTGAGGAGCTGACATCACTGGAGGAATTAAGGCCAGTCGTGTCTACTGTTAAATTGAACCTTTATGGAATGTTATAGTTCTTATATATTTTTTTGTTAATTCATAAACTTGCTTCATAGCCAAACTTCCCGGGGGTAAACCCTTAGATAATATGCTTACAACAATTTAAGCATGGTGCCAAAGGAAAATTAAACTTCCCCCATGCTATAAACATGCCATAAAGTCTAGGATTACTAGTTGGATTAAGGTGAGGCAAGAGGCAAAAATGCTATTATGCAAAAGCTGTAATATGTGAAACTACAGTATACAGTATACTGCAGCCAACACAGTGACATAAATCATGACTTTTCCTTCTACCTTATACAGTATATTAGTTCGACATGTTTAAATAATTCTAAGACGCTAATTAAATACAGTTATATTATACATATAGCTCTCCTACCTGTTTCAGGAGGACACTCTTTGTTCTTGCACCGCTCTTTGCAGCGCCTGTAGAAGGGGAAGCACAGGAGTACCTTCACACCCATTGCTCCAAGCGACACCGCACGAAGACAAGACCTGAGTAAGAAAGAAAGAAGACACGTTCAGTGTGTGTTTTATAGAATTCTGATAAAAATTAAAAATAAACAGTCACATATTAAAAAGACCATTCATTTGTGGTGAATAAACAAACAGCTATTCAGTCCTGATCTTATGACAACAATTGAAATGTTAAAGGCAGCAGCAGTGTGTGGCCATAAATTTTAGTAGTGCAAGACAATAATAAATGCCAGTGTACGGTCTAGCAGTTTGCTTACCGCATTTGATTGCCAGAAAAAATTTCCAGCCCAAGTATGTCTCTAAAACTACATCAAACTAAACCTAGCCCTTAATCCCGCTTAATCCCTCTTTCCCTCTCCCAATCTTCACGAGAAATCTTACCATAGTAATTATTCAAAATAAACTGCGCTTTTAATCTTCTTCCGGGAAATTTTTATTAGTTTGATGTTCTGATTATTTTGCCATAACACAGGATATTCTTGGTAGCAGTGTATTTTTAAACTATGGCCCAATTGGGCAGAAGTATGTAAATCTGGCAACTCTATCAGTGATTGTTAACCTAATGGGCCTCTATTAGTGCTTGTTGCAGATCCCTTTTTTGTCCCACAGGCCCAATAATACAGCAATGGAGCACGGTGAATCAGTGAGCGTACTAACCTTACTGTGCCGCATCTAGAAAGCTGACTTACTTCTGTCACTTAGCGACTTTAAATTTTTTTTATATCTTTGGCCATTGACAACAGGTAAATTATTACTTTAAAATGTGAGATGGCAAATATGAAGATTAAAATTTGCAGAACGACTGATCCACTTTCACCTATGAATAAGCTACTGGTTAAGAGTGATAGTCAAATCTTATCTCTCCTTGATTGCCAAGCTGCCTATCTTTTGCTATGTAAGTCTGTGACTCGACGTCAACATGCTGCTAAACCCTTGATTGGCATTAGTCTACAGAGCATGGCGAGTTCCCGTAGTGGGCCTACTAATCTTGGTGTCATAGTCTTGCAGTGTTGACAACCATAGCGTCGGATGCCTTGTGATATAAAGTAATACAGTGATTGTCATTGAAGAATCCGTAATGTGTTAAAACTTGAACCGCAAACCAGTTTTACTGGTTTACACTCAATTTACTTATCTTTTAGGATACATATCTAATGCGAAATGAATCCAATTCTTTTGGATATCTCTTTTTAATTCACAATCTCAAGCTCTATTCTTAGGAAATGATACAATCTATTTCAGTAATCATGAAATCATGACAGCTTCTTCATACTATATGAAATGTCTCATTTTCTCTAAAGCTGGGTAGAGTAATTTTGGTTTATCTAAAAATATACAGTTTCCCTGTAGAGTCTTGTTTTTTCCTCTCCTCTGTACCCCCCTCCCTATCCTCAATCCACCCTAGGCTATTTGGTAACCTCTCATATGCCTGGCAGCTTTCTCACATAACTGATAATCTGGCACATGATGAACTCAATTCATTCCCAGCCAACAAAAATCCATCTGGCATAATGTTAGTTCCTTTTAAGGCTAAAGTGGTAATTGTAAATTTACATTTGACTGATGTTTTATGCAAAACCAAATGCAAAAAACAGCCTTTAAAACTGTCAATATAACTGCAAGGTGTAGAAGGATAAATTAAGTGTCAGTATTATGCAAACAATAAAAGCATAGGCTTGAGATTTGACAGTATTCTTGTAAATTGTTGAACTATGATCACAGTATGCGCTTTTCGCATTTACATGCATCTACCGCTACCATTGGTATTTAATGAAAGAAAACATTGCAGTTGCAAAGTGTTAAGGATTAGCATAGAGTGCAAAGAAGAATAGTACCATATACATATTCTACATTTTTGTACAATCTCCACGCATTAATAAACATTAATAGGAATGTGACTTGTTGTCTTTTACTGCAACCCCGCTGTCATGAGATGATGCCTAGCTATTAGGAGCATTTAATGATCACTACATTCAGCAGATTTTCTATTACTATGGCAAAATAACTGTAAAAACATACAAAAGTTTAACATAAATGTTTAGCACCCTAACATCTTTATTATAAATGTAAATTATTTAGGTTTTCCTTAAGCCCTTAACTTTGAACTGAAAAGCAAAAGCAGCAAAACACTAGTTGCAATTTTTTCTCTTTCTATTAGAATAAGACTAGCCAACGTGCACGCCTCTCTGTTCTCTCTCATATCACACCCGTTATTCAACACAGACATATTGTGTACAATGGCTGGTCAGTGGTAAGGTATTATAAGGCCTTGTTCATTCCCTGGCAGGACACAAGAGGGACATAGTCCAGAACACATTTGAGAAGGAGTGAAATAAATCACATCTGAGGACATAAAGTCCATAGTGAGCCAACCTTCAATTATATCTCTGTAACTTGAGTCTCGGTATGACGTGGGAAAGCCATGGCTCTGTGTTAAGCTCTTGCTGCTCAAGTAGTCATTTCCCCCCAAATTTAACTACACATCCAAATTGTTTATAAACAAAATGTCTACTTGTCTACATAACTTTGCTATATTATTGAACTAAATGGATGATCAAGGTAGATAGCTTGGGCAATATTTGTTCTGTTTCCTTTTCAGGTTATGCTACCACAACCGAAAGAATTCAACTTGACATTTTCCAAGTAATATGCAAAAGTTTTGACTTGCAACACAACGCCACACCTACTCTCTAACTGTTTTAAGAATGTTCTGCAGGTTTCACTGGCTGCACAAAGTTTATACTTTTGCAAGTCTCCTGCTCACATCTTGTTTGCATCTCTAGGACAGGATTTTACACCAAAACCATCCAATTATTAATCATACCATCAGAATTTGAGAAATGCTGTTTGGACCATGGGATAAAAATACATTAGAATGAACTATTTAGTGCTTCTTTTAAATTTTAAAATGTATTTACCATAATCCTACACTGATTACTGATTAAACTGTATTGCATTAGGATTTTCTTAGCTATTGCATTGTGTGCATGCGTCTCTTGGGAATCTAGCACTGAGCCCTGTACTGTATTGGTGGGGCTGCCATTTAAATTTTACATAATTATTTGGATACTTGCATACTAAATTTGTTCTGTTAGAAGAGAGACTTAGTGGTAGAGAAACATAGGGTAGTGTTGCTACCACACAGTTCCATGAATTGAAGTTCAGTTTAACCTGAGCTCAAGTTACAGTCTGTGTGGAGTTTCACATGTTCTCCCCAGGTTTCCCCAAGGGCTCTCCAATTTACTACCACCTTCCAAAAATCATGCTTGCTCTCTGTGTGTGTGTGTGTGTGTGTGTGTGTGTGTGTGTGTGTGTGTGTGTGTGTGTGTGTGTAAGATGGCCTGCAATTTACTACTGTAGCATCCCATCCAAGAGTATGATTGCTTCTCACTCAGTATTCAGAGGACAGACCAAAAAAAAAAAAAAAAAAAACTCGTTATGCAAACTTGCCTATGTGGGTTTGAGCTGGTGCATACCTAAAGTAAAGTTTTTTAAAGCTTCAGTTTTATTTCCGTCACTGATGAATTTGAAGCATTTCCAAAGAAATATACTTAAATAGAAATAACTTAATAATTGCACCTTCTCTGCGATGGGTTGGCACCCTGTCCAGGGTGTACCCCGCCTTGTGCCCTAAGTTTCCTGGGATAGGCTCCAGGCCCCCGCGACCCTGTATATAAGGATAAAGCGGTACAGAAAATGAATGAATTAATGAATAGCACCTTCTTAAAGGGTTTAATCTCGATGCAAATACTGCAACTTTTTACAAGCACAGAGCTCCTATCAACAGTTATTGTTATTAATATTCAATAGGTTTAGATACCAGGCAGCACAAATTAGTGGTTTAGTGGTTAACACTGTCACCTTGCACCTCTATGGTCAGTGCTCGATTCCCTGTGTGGTCTGTGTGCACAGACCGTGCATGAGTTGTTAGGCTTGGTGGGTTTCCTCCGGGTGCTCAGGTTTTCTCCAACATGCAGATTACGCTAATTGGCGTTCCCAAATTACCCATAGTGTCTGAATGAGCAGGTGACTCTGTGTATATGTGTGCCCTGGGATGGATTGGTTTCCCATCCACTGTGTACCCAGCCTCGTGCCCCAAGTCTCCTAGGATAGGCTCCAGGTGACCATGTGTAAAGGACAAAGCGGTAAAGACGATAAGGTTTCAATAGCAATTAATCTTGCATGATATTGGAACACACTCAGAACTGCGATGAGTGTGTTTCAATATGATGGTAATAACTGTCCAAAAACTGTGGGCTGGATTGGTATGCATAACAAGTCAGAAGACAAATTGTCTGCATTTTCGTGTTCTTTACAGCCTGCACTCGAATTGTTTGAAAACGCAGGCTAAGTGGAGTATTAAACTAATAATAACAAGTGAGACGAATTGTAAATTGGAGATTCTGAAGGCACTTTAGGATTTGCAGAATCTTCTGCTGCCAGCATGATGTGATGTTTCTGAGCAAAAGATGATTTCCGTGTGGGCGGGAATACTTTTGGCTTCAGGCAGAAAATACGCAAACGTATACTGTATAGCCATGGGATAGGGTGTAGGACCCATATTTATGCAAAGAAGAAGTATTTTTGTTCCAAAGACGCATTGTGTCTTAAACAAACACAGCACGGCGATAAGCTCATCAGCGTGTCGCGGTGAAAATGTGCGCGCGGCTCCCGCTCCATTCACACCAGCACGCGCCTCACTGCACTGCACTGCACGCGTGCTGTACGTGACGCTCGAGCCCCCAGTGAAGGTGATTTATGCATCACAGCTTACATGCGATAAATCTTGTAGTTTTGCAATAAAACTCAGCACCTGTAATTGTAATGAATTCACAGTCAGACCTATATGGTCCAAAGCAGTTATTTTTTGTGTAAAGTCTGGAACATAAACGTGTTTTAGACAAACAAATCATGAGTATAGAACAAAATAGGTCAGTTAACCAGCTTATCTTATCTTATCCATTGCTATAAAATTGCTTATACTGCTTATATATAAAATATATATAACACAGTCACCTAATAATAAAACAAACCATCTTCATTGTGAGCATTGTCTTTGACTGATTTCAAACACATCTTTCACAAATTATATAATAAGATTTGTTATTATTGTTATTTATATAGTAATATTTCATAAATATTTTCTATGTAATGCAACAACCTTCATGTTTCTATCTAGCATAATATTTTAAGTTACTATATTAAGTTACCAAAGACTTTAATACTCACTATGCAGTTTGACAGATTAAGATTAGATAGATAGATAGATAGATAGATAGATAGATAGATAGATAGATAGATAGATAGATAGATAGATAGAACAGTTAATTAATCCAAAATGGAAATTGTGTAATCAAAAATTATACAAATAAACAACAAGCAAGAATTGCAGTGAGGAAAAGGACTACTCTTATTTCTAAGCTATAAACGCGAGTTTATAATAGTGTTTATGATAATATTTTTTTTTTATAATAGTGTTTATTACTGCCCTAACCCAAATACAAGAGCAATATGACGATATGATAAAGTTTCTGGTTTGACAGACACTCCCACCCAGACACACCTCCAACAACCAACGCGAGTCAGGTAAAGGAATCCACAAAACACGCGTTGTGTTCCCTTTACACTACGCTTTTCATGGGCGATTGAGCAACTTTTAGTGTATAAATAGTCATTTAAATATTCACTTACCAATTTTTAGGGAGCAGTCACCAGACAGAGGAATGTGGAGTATGAAATGTGCGTCACACCAAATCAGGCTGCAGGTCGTCGGGCTGTCTGTCGGCTGCGTTCAGGTCTCTCAGTGTTGCTGCTCCGGAGATTACTGTCGGTCCGCAGGACAACCAGCGAAAGCGTAAGGACAAGATGTCGAGTGATATTAAGTGTGTGTGTGTGTGTGTGTGTGTGATCCCAGCACGGAGAGCTCTGGCGCTTTTTAAACGGATTTAGAGCGACCTCAGGCTCCAGCCCTCCTCCTCCTCCTCCTCCTCTCAATGGCGCTGCGAGACTCTGGCCCGCCTCCAAAGTTGAGTGATAAACATTCCCATTTCTAACAACCTTCACCTATAATTGTGCTACTACTGCTCATCATTTATTGTATACTCGGATGTTTTGCGTGCATCTCTATTTTTCTGAGCATATGAAAGAAAGAAAGAAAGAAAGAAAGAAAGAAAGAAGCCTTGTAAACTGACTGTGACTGTAACAAAGGTATGTAGGTACAGTACTTACAACTTTATTGCCATTACATACTACAGGTACTCAGCAACGAAATGCAGTTTAGCATCCATCACAAGTGCAAATAGTAGTTCATATACATCAGTGCAAATATATT
>JAQQZT010000001.1:13224036-13235934 GCA_030068275.1 Clarias platycephalus
CTAAGGTAAAAATTGTTAAGAGTAGAGAGGAGGACTTTTAAGAGGCTTAAGAGTTTCTATAGCAGAGGACAAAATGGAGGAAAGAAGAAATATTCTCCAAATACTGAACGTAAAGCTAAAAGTAAACACTGCTCTTCTGTCCACTTTGGTTTTCTTGGATTGTTGACTACATACCATCCAAAAGTGCAACTTAAATAAACTGTCCTGCAATTATGTAATTTGGTAAAAGCTGAGCCATTTTGCTCCCAGCAATCTAAAATGGATCACAAGTAATAAAATCAGTTTGGTAAATAAATGTAAGAACTTTAATATAGTAACTACTGTGTGGAAATTTGTTGCTTCAAAAGTAGACACATTTTCAACATTTGGCTGTTTAATTAACTTTAAGATATTTAGCCTATAAAAGAAACTTGGCATAAAATAGCCTGTAGTTATGATTATACAATTTCTTTATATACAAACATTATGATTTCACTATCTGTTCTAATCACAGTCCTTGAGTTGCTGAGTCATCCCTAACAATGGGGTTAACCACACCTCCTCACTAAGATAAAGGTTTTTGTACTTTTCTTTACTCAGAGTTGCTCTGAGAAGTTTCCTAAATCACTTTTAGTTGAAGACTCCCAGCTAGGACTTTTTAGGTTAAGATAGGAGCTCTCTGAGAGAATCCTAAGAAGCTTTGTGAATACGGGCTCTGATTTTTAGTCTTTCCTCTCATTGTTCATTTGAAGTCAAAATTAACTTCTCTTCTGGTTTTTAACATTTCCATTGTTCTTTCGATGATTCCAGCTGTCAGTGCATTTGGACTGCATATGAGCTGTGTCAGGAATTGCACTTTGCACATTGCACTTTATCGGTGATCAGCTTATTCACATTAGCATAAAGAAAGCCAAACTTTCTTTAAAATTTGGCAACAGACTTTTATTGTTGTTCAGTTGTGCTTACACAAACGGTTAAACAGAATTATACTAAAAGATTGAAAAATGAAGCCCAATGTTTGCTATAGAATTCCAGCTGTTATATCAATATACACAGTATAGTCTCGTCTTTGCTACAAAAGCTGTGTGTGTGTGTGTGTGTGTAGGTCCTATTGGCACAGCTGCTTGTAATGCATATGGAGCTCGTGGTGTTGTTATGTTGGGAGGCTTTCTTTCCGGACTAGGACTCATTCTGGCATCTCGGGCAACAAAACTTGCACATCTCTACCTCACAATGGGAATTATTTCAGGTAACCCTACAGTCTGCACAATTTAATATATGTTTCCTTTGCACAGCTAAATATCTACATCATGTTCTTCTAATCCCCCCTTTAGGGTCAGGCTGGGCGCTGGTCTTCACCCCTACAGTAGCTTCTGTGATGCAGTATTTCAGCACACGGCGTTCTCTAGCTATGGGCCTTGGCTTCACAGGTGTAGGTTTATCCTCCTTCGCATTCTCTCCACTTTTCCAATACCTGGTGCAGTTATACGGATGGCGTGGGGCACTCTTGATTCTCGGTGGTCTCAGCTTCAATATTATGGTCAGCGGTGCCCTTATTCGACCGCTCAAACCCACTAAAGTTGTGGAAAAGGTACTTATTCATTTTCCCTGCTGGTAGATTATCTTCATATAAGTGTTTTCACTATTATAATGCTGGCCGGGTCATAGAGACCTTGTTGAAAGTTTGGGTGACTCTTTTAGATCCTGTGCCCTGGCACCCTTATTTTCAGGTCTCATTCTTCAATGCACACATGGAAATATGAATTCAAGCGAGATTTATTGGTTAACCTTGTACAAGTATAATCTGTCCATATAAAATATCTGTGTATATACAGTGAAGCACACATGGATGCCTTAAAGACATTCTGGTGTTGCCTCTTGTAGCTATTCTGTTGTTGTTAAAATCTATAATTCCTACCCTCTCATTTCCTTCCCAGAGTAAAAGCAACAGCGTATCTGAAGGCTGTATGTCGTATTTTGAGCTGTCGTTGCTCTTGCACCGTGGCTTCCTCACCTACAGCTTGGCTGTCACATGCTTCAATGCTGGATACTTCATTCCATATGTCCACCTTGTGGCCCACAGCCGCCACGTGGGCTTCAGTGAATACCAGGCTGCGTTTGTCATTTCCAGCACTGGTGTGACGGACATTGTGGGGCGTGTTGTGGCCGGCTGGGCCTCAGATTTGCGACGTTTGCGCTCCATTCATCTACTGACCATATGGACAGGTTTAGTCAGTCTGTTCCTCCTCTTGCTGCCCGTCTGCTCCATGCACGGGAACTATGCAGGTCTGCTGATAATCAGCCTGGCATATGGCTTCTGTGCCGGTGCTATGACCCCACTGGTGTTCTCTGTGGTGCCAGAGATTGTGGGCATGGAACGCATGGTTGGTGCTCTTGGACTCCTCCAGCTTATCGAAAGCGTCGGAGGCCTGCTTGGAGCTCCACTGTCAGGTAAGCAGCCATTTCTAACGTCTAGAATGGTCACTGTATTGGCTAAGTATTGAAGAGACTTTGTTGGTGATGTTTGTCTCTCATTATTACCTTTAGCATTAATTAATTTTCAGTTTTGCAGGTTTGTGAAATTATAGCTAGTGTACTATGTATAATTTAAGGATTCAACCATTACAAACTTTGCTCAAGCTTTAATAGTACAGTATAATATATAATAAATTTAATGTTTTTTCGGCACACTAATCGTGGCATGACATATTTTGAATACACCCTTGCCTAAATCAAATTGTTCTGGAACGGCAGTAAAAATAATTTAGCAGTTTTTTTCTATTTAATCTGACACAGTGGTGTGCTATTGTATTGAATTAAAGTGTTTGTTATTTCTCTCTCTGCTCCTCTCTCAGGCTGGTTGAGGGACTTCACAGGTTCTTACATGGCTTCCTTTGGGGTAGCCAGTGGATTTCTCTTTTTCGGTACTATGTTAACCATAGCTCTTCCCAACTTCTGTTCCTGGACTGATCCCCCACCCCTATCGCCAAAGATGATCGGAAATGAGTTCACTGATGATGAGCAAATTAAGCAGAATTTATCCTCTTCAGAGGATATACCAAACACAGACTCCATGTTTCCCGAAGCACTTCCATCTCAGAACCACATGATGGAAACGAATCTGGACATTGAAGATGCACTTCTCCCTGAAGATCAGACAGAACATAAGCCTACCTGCTGATCGGCTGATCAGAGGAGCGATATGGAGGTGTCATAGGAATAATATTGACCAAGGATACTGATGTTGTACAGCTTATACTTTTTATGGTAAAAAGAATGAACTGTGGGACAGTGTTTACAGAGAAACTGTCAGTAGCATGTAAATGTCAACCTGACAGAAAGAACCATCAACAAAACTTTTTACCACCTCAATTCCCTTTGGGAACAAAGATCAAGCCAGAAAACACTTTGTGTTGATGGTTATTGTTTGAAACAAATCTGACTCAGATGTAACAGTGAATGGTGGGAATGGAGGAATTCACATTAAAAGTGAACCTCCCATTGGTGAGCGTGTATTGATTGATTCGCTGGCAAATAACATTTAAAGGACATTTTGCTGAACATCTCTCACTCAACTGGTTAGCCTAGCAATAATCATTCTGTAATGCACACAGCATGGTTCTGTATCTTTAAAGAGTATAATATCTTATGCCAACATTGAAGAACAGTTTCACAGTCTCAGGTTATACATGATGGAAATACCAGTGAAATACTATACAAGTGGTTCCCCGAAAGCAGCTCAGACATCAGTCAAGATGTCTGTTGTATGGGGTCCTACCATGGTGTAGTGTTTGCAGTCAGAGTTACATGATGCACTTGTGGGCAAATGTGAATATATATTTGAAGCGAACCTTTCATCATTGAAGGTTTCAGTATTATACTAAACCGGCATCAAGGAAACGAATTCATGCACAACGTAATTTTCTAATTAATTTTGAATATTAGATTTAGTACTAAAAATAGCAACTGAATGTACACTACCTGAATATGACAGCATACAATTGCACTATTTTTCCACACTGAAACTGATCGGCACAACGCCCCCCTACACCTTTAGTTTTATTTCCGGTCTGCTCGAAAAAAAAGAAATGCTGCCTTTGTGGTCAGAATTGTAGGCGTACAGACATGCTTTGAAGATGACCTTTACCCTGGCATTAGTAGAGGCGTGTTCAGGGAACATTAAGTGTAATAGGTAACTTACTAACCTTAGTTTTGTGTAAAAAAAATTTTTTATTTCAGCTCTTGGGCCAGATGGTGGCCTAAATTTCTTTGCCCAAGATGTGTGAACTGCATTATGGTTTAAGCTTCCAAGACATCTTCCATTCTGGCTTAGTTAGAAAGCACACTTAATGCGCATGGCAGTATTTTATGTAATTTAAAATTCTGGCACTATTTAAAAAAATAAAAAATAAAAAATCATGACAAATGAATGTTTGAAGTCTAAAGGTAAATTAAAATCAGTTACTCATTAAACATGTTTCAGCTTCTTTGAGGTTACTGTGACAAATCTGTCGCAATCACTAAATTAAACATTTATATGTGCTGAATGGCCCAGCTAAGCTGACTCTTTTTCAGCAGAGGCATGGTGCATTAAATTTTCCAATCCTGTCTCTTTCTATTCAGTGTAGTCCATGTACTCCCATGATTAAATGACACACATGAATGAAAAACCAGAGTGCAGGTGATTATATGATGTATAGGTGTTGGATACAAGCAGCCCGAATTTCCATGCCTGGCCATAAAGCAAAGAGTCTACTTTAGGTGTGCATCCTAATAGATTTTTGTAGATGCTAACCCTAAAATAATCAGAAATCTGCGTCTGTGTTTAAGTACTTTTAAATACGAGACTTTAATTTACATTGAGCTCCTTAACATATGAACCTTAATCTATTGCTATCTATTACTCTAATCTTAGCTGCTCTACTGGAACAACCATAGAAAATCAGTAAACATGACTGAATCTGGCACACAAACCAGAAACTTGACCAAAAAAAAGGGGGGTGGGGGATTTTTTTTTTTTCCTCTTCAAGCATCCCTCCTAAAGACTGCTGATGGAACATGTGTGCTTGCTACTAGAAATCCTTATGTGCTAAATGATTCAGTTTGTTATCATTTAAAGTTAAGTTTTATTTCTTTCATAATTGATCATGTTTGTGTCAAGCTAATGCATTACAAGGATTCAGTTGTTGACTTTTTCAAGTCCATATACAAACTCCCGGTGGGTGAAATGCAGTTGACATTTGAAACAACCGAGCTGTTTGTTTTGTCCCTCACGCAAGTTTGCTGATTAGGTTTTTCTGGGATCATGGCTACACATACTTGATTACATTTGATTACTGTGCATTATGTTTAAGTTTGTTTGAATTAATAATCAAATGTTACATAAAATCAATTTTTTACATTTTGTATTGTCAGACTTTATACTACAGGGTGCTCTACAAGTCTTCATATATAGGGGTAATTAACACTTTTTGCTAAATCGTTCTAGGTAGCTTTTAAGAATGCCTCAGACGAAGGAAGGTATTGAAATCCTTCTCATAGTTGGTTCAGTAACGCGTTTGGAGCACATTCGAAGTACAAATCCATATATCTCACACTGTATTAACACAAGCTTATTATGATTATGAGCAACAACTCCATGTGTGTCATTTTCATATGTAAAAATTTTATTCCCCCTCTATATGGAGTTTTCTGAGATATGTTGATTAAATAAAAACTTGATAAACATTTGTGTTTGTATTGTTTGAGATGGATAGCAGTGGTATTACTCTGATTAATAACAATTTTGAGGATCAGTCATTTGGAAGGTTGTTGTCTACAAAAATATATCTCCATAATAATAACTTCTGGTACATCTCTGAGCTTAAAGAGACACATAAGCAAGCAAGTTTATTTTTCTACAGTTTCCCTCAGAAAATATTGTAGAAGTCATTCGCTTTGGGTATGGAAACATTCATAGATAATACAATGCTTATGCAAGAGAAAAAGTCAGGAAAATAATTTTCCTGTTTTTCTTTAAGAAAATAAAACTTAGTGAAGGGAATCACCAGTTCATCTACAATGAATGCATGGTTTGGGAAAAAAACTGCATGTCCCATGAAGGTGCAATTAAAACAAACTGTTTAAAAAATAAACCAGTCTCTGAAACTGAGGGATATCTGATATCTCTCAAAAAATACAATAGATTTGCTCTGAACTACTTCAGATAAAAAGGAAAGAAAAAAAAACGAAAATTTGATCAGAATTATGTGATGATAAAACCAAGAGTTAACTGGCTATTGCATAGTCCTGATGCCAGTGCAGTAAAGGAAAACACTGGTGATCACAGAGCAAAGCTAAAACTTCAGCAGTATTTTTTTTTTTTTTGCACTTTTTTTTTTTTTTTTTCACACTGCTAAACTCGGATGATCTGCACCCACTGGCCTAGTAATCATAATGGGGCTCCGGTACAAAGATCAAGGGTGATAAAACAGCTTAACATTTATAACTGTTTTCACTTTTTGTGTCACAGTCAAGTGATCACAAGGCAAAAAAAACCCAATACACTTATGAAATAACATCTTCCAGCACATGTGTGAGAGAATAATAAGAGAACCGGTACAATCTTGCATCTTCTGGTTATGGGGTTTTGATATCAGCACTGCGTCGTTTCAGCTTCTCAGGGTTGTTGGAAGCCATTTGAGAGAAATCCCTAAAGATATCATGATAGGTCTCATCACCTGCAGACAGTCAGAGAGACGAGAAGGAATGGGGAGGTTGGATTGAAAAGAAACAGAAGGGATTGAACTAATTAGCATGATCATTCCCACATTTTGATTTAATATCAAATTTATAATGAACATTCACACACACTTCAGTTTAGCCAGTGGGCTTCACAGCTCTCTTTCTACCGATGCCCCTTCATAGACTTTTACTTCCTCAACTTTCCAACAAACCTTTCCCCATCTCAAACCTGACACCAAGTCCAAAAGCTTGCTAAAGAGTTAAATCAGGTGTGTTGGATGGAGAGACGATTTATTATATATATATATATATATATATATTCCAGCCTCTCAACCTTTATATTGTAGACTTCTGTTACTGACTGTTATGTCAGTACGTCAATGACACAAAAATGAACACATTCAGACACAAATGCTAACACAGACAAAGACACACATTCAACATGCTCTTTAATACAACAGATGTTGTATTAAATGTTAGCGTCAAAGAAGCATGCAACAGAGTGAGTGAGTGGCAGAAAAGCACCATGCAGTGATGTACTAATCTGTCATTTAGTATCATTTCTGAAACAATTCTGGTCTAAAATCGTAGACCAATATTGGATCGGATTTGTTGGTGCACAAATCAACACAGACGTCATCACAAGTTTGTAAAGAATCCGGCCTGGCTATTTTAAGGATGTCAGTACCAGATATTAACCAATATTCAGAGCTCTAATATTAGCATTGTGTCAGTTTATTATTAGTTCAGCTTTTACAGATAAGCTGGAGGAAAAGGAAGGAAAGGCGCAACACCTCGCAGGATTGATTACCTGTGATGCAGCGCAGATGACACACACTGCAAGCATGGAAACTTGGCCGTCCATCTCAGGACAAACAAACATACGCACAGAGACAGCGAGACAAACATTTACACAGAGAGACACTGACATAGGGACAAGCTGCCATTATGAAGCTTCTTAGCAAACAATAAGAAGTCAGCAAAACTGCAAATATTTCCCCAGTGAGTGCTTAAGAAGCATCTGGTAGTAGGACAGCCCACAATGCTTCAGCATGTTTCTCTATTGCTTTTCACCAAAAAACAAAAGTGCATTAGAAGCATGAAACAGCAGCTTATGACTATGTGACATTATCCCTTTCTTGACTTTGTTCCCCTATTCCAAACCTCATGTAAACATTTAATTAGGATTTAATCATATTTACATAATGTACATAACTATATATACAGACTATGTACAACTATACAGGGCTTAAATTATACATATTAAATATTTACATTATTTTACACAAGAACTAAAGGTTCAATAGCTTTCTGTGCTGGTGGAAGGATAATCTATAATATAGTAATTCTGTCCAGCATTCTCTTGTGTTCTTGATTCACAGTAAAACAATGTTGACTTTGTTTGCTTGAAATGTTTTACACAACGCACAGAATTGAAAGACGGGGCAAAATGATTCAATGATATTTTAAGCATTTTTGTAGGTTTCCAACTTGACAACAAAGATGATTACATCCTTGAACAAATAATTTAACGGGAAATACAAACTCAACATCTGGATTTAAAGGAGCAGTGATGTCCCCTGCTGGCTATAATGGGAATTGTATTTACCATAAACCAACTAAACACTTAGCCTTTTCCTTCACTCCTCCCAGCACCAGACACCAGACGGTGACCTGAATATTCCCGGTGTCACTTTTTAGGGGATGGGACCATAAACATTTTATCACCTCAGTATCTTGGAAAATTAGAAGACATTATATGATAGAATTCTATCATGTATACTTGCAGTACTGTGCAAAAGTCTTAGACACCATGTGTTTCTTAGTAGAAACTTTCCTAATTTTTTAATTTTTTTTTTATTTTGGGATAAAATATAAAAAATATTTTTATGCCAGAAAATAATCAGCACATTATTTAAGCAACCACTTCTTATATGAAAAACAAAAAGGAAGCTGCTGGGTTTGCATGCAAAAAAAAGTCCTCAAAAGAACTGTGGATTGTTCTGCAGAATGCTCATTAAACTTGGAAGCTAATTTCCTTAAAAACTTTATAATGAAGTTACAATGTATATAACTACATACCAATGTACCCACCACTAACAGTTCCTCAAAATGCTGACACATCAAATACTGACTTTGTATAATTAATTACTGTTTCCTGGACTTTATAGGTTTTTCCCTTGTTGAAGACATCCTTGCTCTAGGGAATTTATTTGCATGTGCCTAAGACTTTCGCACAGTACTAACAGTACTGATGATAAGCACAATCTTCTAACATCACAGTTTTGATATACCATCATATCACCCAGCTCTTTGCACATATCCCCTGAAGAAGTACGGAACTTCAATCAGCATGGCACATACAGTAATTCTGATTCGGCTGAAGAAATGTGTCACCTATTCGTTCTGCCCTCCTAAACCCCAACCACTAAGATGGTTTTTCAAGGCCTGAAAGCTTTTCTTGGTCTGACCAATAAGATCCCCAGGCCCGCCTCCCCCAGCACCACCCAGACCCTCAGAGAGACCTGATTGAGCGAAGCCGTCCATCTCCCGCATCTCCTTGTTCATCTTGGCTATTCGGAGGCTGTGAGGAAAAGGAAAAAGATATTCAGTCATCATTTATATCCATCAACTCTCCAAACTCAAGCGTGTAACATCTTGCTCGGACTGAAATTATATTCCAATGGTTATGATTCACTTTGTTATTACTGAGAGCTCTCATTTGCAAATGTTAAGATGGATGAGAGTGAAGAGGTGATTAATAACCACAAGACAGGATGAAAAAAATTATAATACTTAAAATCCCTTCTTGACTTACAGTGTAACAATATCAGCGTTGGCGCTCTCTACAGCTATGGTGATTGGGTCTTTTTGGCTGATGTCCTTTTTGTTGTAGTCAGCACCTCTCTTCAGAAACAAACACACCAGCCTGGCACACACACACACACACACACACACACACACACACACACACCTGTCAAATACTAGGAATTGAGGAGGTTAAAGATCTGTTGGAGTACATTAGAGTTAGAGCTTTGTAGTGTGGGTGCATTAGTGGCTGAAAGTATTAAGACATGTCATTTGCACAAAACAGGTGACTTCACTAATAAATTCTAGACAATCTAGATTTGTGTTACTAAAAACTAGTGAAAACTGGTTATGAACTTCTTTAACCATGGACTGGGCCATCTATAGACCTAAACCTAAAACTGTTGGACAAGGATGAAGAAGGCAGTAGCAGTCAAGAAATCATCTTCTGTATGTGATTTTCATCACATAGGCAGGCATGGATTAAGCAAGTGACACCAGAGACCTACAGACGTCTTTTTGACTCTATGCTCAGTCGGATCCAGCAGGTTTTCAAGAATCATGCAATTATTCTAAGCATACTAAATATTGATCTTTTGTAGAGCAATTTCATTGCATTAAATAGTAAAGTATTCTCATTATCTTGATTGCCATCATTAAAAAAAAAAAAAAAAAAAAAAAGTGCATATGCATGTGTGCGCGCGCCTGTGGGCATGTGTGGGCGTGCACATACCCTGTATGTCCCAGTATAGTAGCATGGTGTAAGGGTCCTCTCCCGTTCGAGTCAGCCTGGTTAACATTTGCACCGTTCTGCAGCAGGAACTCACATGCTGCCAAGGAATTCTGCAGAGACAAAGATATGCTCTTAAGGCCTTATACTCTAAATAACCTGATTACACACAAATGTGTGCATTTTAAACAGACACAAACAGCCTACACCACAATACGCACTTTCACACTGGTCAAATGTCAGTGCTACTTCCTGTTACACCACAACTGCAAGCCCACGTTACATTTTTTTCTGCTTTGCTCATGACGCCGACACCTCAAACTGCACAAATAAACACTCGCACACTTTCTTATAATCACTCGCTCCCACATATATGTGCACTCACCACAGTCGCTGCCTGTATGAGCGGTGTTTTGCTCTCCTCGGTTACGTTAACCCAATTAACATCAGCCCCGTGAGCTAGAGCATCAGCCATAACGGGAAAATGCTGAAGTGATGCAGAGCGGTACAGAAGAGCGCCAGGGTGAAGACCACTCAAATCCTCCTCCTCTTCCTCATCTACACACACACACACACACACACACACATACGCAGAGTAAGAGGGAGTTTAGACAGGACGTCTTCTGTGTGATAAATCTATTGGAATATCAATACGTTAATATTATGTGAAAAATGTAATAATAAAATGAACCATTTTTTGTAAAACTGTGATGCCTAAAGCAAACAACAAAGGAATCGCCTCTTCTGTGTTGTTCCAATTGTAACTTTTTAATTTTATTTCTTTTTTTATACACTTTCTCAAATAAGTATAAACATTTCTATAAAACTCAAAAGAAAATCAACATGTATGTGTTAGAACATATAGTGAAACAAATCCTACTCAGTGATATCATCTACAGGAAAGTGTGTGAAAATACACACACACACAAGTTTTTCTTTTGTTGCATTTTGCATAAAAATCTAAAATCCATCTATAATCTGAATCATTTTATTTAAAAAGATTCTCAGTGTGATTTCATCATTATTTGTCAAACACGAATTAATTTCATCTTGATCAGATGAGTATGAAACATGGACATGTGAGCTACAGATGGCTTTGAACTGAAAAAAGGCACATATTTTTCTGGAACTTGCAATTTCTGAGGAAATTTCACAACAAAGTCTAACCAATTTGCAAGTTTACAAATGGTGCATACTTTGCATAAAACTACATAAACTCTTGCAAAAGCCTGTATTTCGGAACTG
Organism: Clarias platycephalus; assembly: GCA_030068275.1. Classification (NCBI taxonomy): domain Eukaryota; kingdom Metazoa; phylum Chordata; class Actinopteri; order Siluriformes; family Clariidae; genus Clarias; species Clarias platycephalus. Next base: position 13,235,522 of record JAQQZT010000001.1, read on the forward strand.
ACCATTTGCACATGGAGAGAAATTAACTAATTCACTTTTTTTTTTGGCATTCAACTGGAATGCAGAGAACATGTACTCATCCTCATGGCATGTCTGACGAATGTCAAATACCTACAGAGATATTTTAAAACTTTATAAATATTACAACTCAAGTCAATATAAATACATAGCACTAATTGTTCTAGTTTTCGGGCTTAACTTTTTTTTCACAGCAATGACTAAAGCATTATAAGTACTATACCAAATGTGTTACTTTACAGACAAAGCAATAATAAAAAATAATAACACAACAAAAATAAAACAATTGTGCATGTGAACATTTATCTGTGTATGTTAGTGTGTGTGTGTGTGTGTGTGTGTGTGTGTGTGTGTGTGTGTGTGTGTGTGTGTGTGTGTGTGAGTGTGTGTGTGAG
>JAQQZT010000001.1:13244403-13258696 GCA_030068275.1 Clarias platycephalus
ATTTATTTTGTATTCAAAGATTTCACAAGATCTAGTTGTCTGACTTATGAACTCTGATCATTTTTGTTGCACATTTTTCTAATTCATTTGAGCGAGGATGATCTTTCTCTTTTAGTGAAACCTATAAAACAGTATCTCAGTGTCCTCCTTTTTCCTGGATATTATCAAGCCATAATATTTTTTTTTCTGGTCTGTCTCACAAGGGCCATGAGTTAATAATAATCGAATAAATCATTTTCTAGCTTGTTACAACAGTCCATGTCAATTTTAGAGTTATCTATGCTTAAAAGATGAAGCACCATAATATAATCCTCGCACTGAGTCTGTCACCATTTCCTGTGTAGGCAGGAAGTTTTGTAGCAGGTTTTGTGGCTTTCACAGGCCAGTACAAGGTGACTGTGCTTCCTGTCTCAAACGACTCACTTGTTAGATAACCACCTCTGTAGGAAAGACTGCAGCAGAGAAGAAATTTGTTGAGTTGAGAGCTCATATCTAATGATTTTATGTTAATTTAGGGCTTTAAATTGATGGCGTTAATGTGGAGTTAACTATTATTCTAAACCTCACATGCTAAATATCATATTTAACAATAATCTCGGAGATGCTTGCTTCATTTTTTTTTTTATATATATATATATATATATATATATATATATATAAACAGGAAAAATATAACTTAGAATAAAGCAAGATTCATGAATGTGAGGCAGATGACAATACATTGTAAAAATGTAACAGTTCCATTGTGTTTAGATGTTTCATGCTGTTGCTCAAAGCCTTCTTTCATAACCATTTCTGATCAGGCAAAGAAACATGACCTCTGCTCCCAAAAACCATGCTCTTGTTGAGAATAAATTTCATACATGCACAGAAATGATGGATCAATAAATAATCTGTACAAAGGTCAACCATCTTTTGGTGATCTTTGCTTCTAACCTCATCGGTTAGTTGTTTGCGATACTCCTCTAGTTCTGCAAGGGAGTGGTGACCCTGCTGGAAGAACATTGCCTGGGTTTCCATCAGCGAGATCATCTGTTTCAATCACACAAATAAAGGAACAGATTAAATTTTAAAGAATTAGGTTATTTCTCTGGCCAGATTCAGTTCCGTTTGTATTTAGGAAACATTACATCAGTAATGGCTTCGTAAAGAAACATACCGACGTCATTATATCAGTCTTCTTCTTGGACTCAATAACATTAATCTAATTTGGGGAGAGAGAGAGGGGGGGGGGGGGGATAAAGAAGGAAAGAGGAATAGAAAAAAGTGAGACAGTCATAACAGCTGCATAAGATATAGCATAATTAGCATAATTAAGACAGCTGAGGTTTTAGCATATGTATATCATGTAGCTAGTGTGACTCTTTCCTAGTCCTGAGACAGAGTTCAAAATGGGTGTAACTTATCTGAGGTTTCCTAACACAACTACATCTACAGTAGGGAGTCTGGCTAATTTTATTATTTGGACATCTGCAAATTGTAATGTGCAGATATTTGGTTAGCTGTTATGAAGGACGGGAGATGGGAAATATGATGTTAAGTATCGTTTCCACTGTAATTAAACATGTTTATGATTTGCTTAAAATGTTGTACATTGAATAAGAACACAGCATGTTCTGTGCAAGCAATAAAAAAAAAAGAAGATGCTGTGTCTGGTCTAATATGGAGTTAATCTGTCATCCAAGTTTACAGGATGTTACAGTAAATGGTTAATTTTTCTTCTGTTCTACAAGTTACAGTATATCAATATATGAAAACTATGCACAAATCTATAGTGGTATTTTTTGTAATTAGTTAACAATTCCCACTTATTGAAGTCTACACATTACTGTGCAAAATTCTTGAGCCATCCCTCATTTCATCATAGTTTGCTTCAAAGAATCATATGAATGTATTTGTTTATTAAGTCACACAGTGGAAAAAAATATCTAACCAGACCCCCAGGTGATGCTGTAGCCTCTAGCAGTTAGAGAGCCTACAGAGCCGATTGGCCGAGATCTCTCAGGGGAGGGATGGGCGCCATTCTAGCACTGTAAGACATCTGTAAGCTCAAGCAAACGAAAGAGTGGATAGCACTCTCTTCCAAGTGTGTTACGCCACTACCTATGGTGCATGAGCAACTGTTTCGAAAACATCTGGTTGATTGGTGTCATGTGTCTCAGAGGAAACTCATGACAGACTTCACCCTCCCTAGTGGCGCTTGGGGCCTTTATGGGAGAGTCCCCTAGTGACAGGTGGGAATTGGCTACGACTAAAATTAGAGGGGGAACAATTTGAAAAACAGGCTTTTTTTTTTCCCTCAAAAAAAAAAAAAAAAAAAACTTTACTGGTGATGCTGAATGGTTGGACCAGACGAGTGGGGAAATGAGGTTGCTGCTGTTAGATAAACAACCAAGTTTTTAATTGTATCTAACCTGTTATGTAACCTGTTGCAGTAAAACATTTGTTCCAATTTCTTTCATTTAATATAAAGAAATGAGGGATGGCTTAAGACTTTTGTACAGGACTCTATGCCTGTAGATGAAAGAAATATAATAAATATGAGGTCATTTTGGATTTAAGCTGAACTATGTGTTGTGAGTTTAAGATGAAACATTGTCACATCCAGGAAATGTAGTACCTGCAATACATAGTCCAAGGTCCCTGATCTGAAGGCTTTACGGGCTTGAATTAGGGCTTGACTGGCTTCCTCAACCTCATGTGTCTTTCCCCGTGGGGCCTGAGCATTCCTGCCCAAAGCTGCCTCCAGAGTCTCACTGCTGCGCTCAAATTCCTTGCGTGCATCTTTAAAGCGTTTCACATCCCTGTAACAGACAGAAGTACCAATTTTATGACCCTATGTAATGTAATGTTCAAGGGCTATTCATATTACTGGCGAAAGAAAGAGTGATTCCACCGAGTAGAGCTGACTGGATAGGATCTCAGACATGACTAGTGAGACAGGATCGAAATGAACCTCATAAATCAGACTCAGCTTGAAAAGGCTCCGCTTGTTATGTGCCTTTGTGCAAGTTGTGCTAAGTAATGCTCTTGTGCATAAAGTTCAGATTTCCATCTCACTGTCAAATACCATGTGTTAATTTTTTACTCTTTTTTCCCCTCCATTTTTTAGCCATGGGTCATTGGGTGACACCGTATATTTCATAGTATGACAAACTTATCGATACATTTAGATTGAAACTAATGCATATGGTCCTTTTGACCAATGAGACAAATCAAACACATCAAACATTTCCGCAAGACCAGCAGCTTGGTCAGCGATGAGATGGGAGAGTATATTACACCAAATCAGCATGAGTCATGATGAACCCACTTCAATAATGCAAAATCGATGTATCTCATATGCTATAGTTTAACACAGATTTTCATTCTTAAAAAAAAAAAAAAAAAAAAATCAAAAGATTACTCACTCTTTCACAAAACTCTGCAGCTTCTGTTTCACTGACCTCTGTGTGCTTTCAATGAGCTCCTGGCAAGAGAGAAAGGATGAGACAGAGGGAAAGAAAATGGTGAATAAACATGGAGACACATCCTGAAAAAATGTGAGCATTTTTGTTAGTTACCATCAGCGACAGTGAAAAGAAGTAATGTGTGTGTCTGGCTTTACCTCCTGAGCCAAGAGGATGGTGGACAGCTTCTTGGAGAATGTTTCCAGACACTTCTGCAGGGTTTACCACAAGAAATTCATTATAAAATGCTCTAAAAATTGCACATACAAGGAGCATCCTGTTTTCATAGCTAATCTACACTGTGGTATAGTTGCTGCAGGCTAGGTGCAAAAAACTTACTGACCAAACATATGGTCATAGTAACATTGTTGAAGTTCCCTTTCTTGCTAATAATGACGAATGATCACATCCTGATATGCTATTGTGGGCTACACAGTGTGGTTAAATTTGAACGAGCCTTTCCATGATGTCTGGATTGCTGTGGAATTGAAATGCTAACTAGCTGTGCATGCCATGATAAAAATTAATTAATTAATTTTAAAAAAAGAGAGACTGCAGCAATTTCACAGTTCAGAATGATCCAACAGACGGTAGTAACCATAAGCAAAAAAATGGCAAATTTTTTTTGCCATGCCTCTCTTTTTCTTCATGAAGCTTCTTTAATACGGAGTTGTATGTTAAACCTGAACAGATCACTCACCCGCACTGTTGTGTCTTCAGGGAAGTGGTATCCAAGCTCCCTGATTCCACTTACAAAGCTCTTACTGCTCACGCAATATGTTCGGCCTGCATCCAGCATAGCATTACACTGCTTCACCAACTGTACACACCCAAACATTAACCCCGTTATATTTTCTATTGAAATCTGCTTTCAGTTAACCACAATGAAATCTGACCATGCATCTTGAACTTATTCACCCCCCACTACCCATGCTTGCTTTTCTTTATTTGCTGTTTTACAACATGATCAGATGTAAGTTTTTTTCTTTCCTTGCTTCTTTAATTTCCACAGAAATGAAACTAAACAAAATATTTACGTCATCAAATGTTTTTTTTTTTTTTTTTTAGAAACATCTAAAAACTGCTCAAATGATAATTATAAAACAACTAGTTCTTTTACACTACTTTGTTTTGAGAACCAGCATTACTAATAATGTATATTAATAATAGTAATAATATTTCACTAATGAAACTTTACCACTGGTAAGTTTATTCTTTGTCTGTGTTCACTATATAAATATTTCCATCCTAAAAATAGTTCTTTACAATGACACCATTATGACACTTATTCCAAACAGTCAGTCTGTATGTTGGAATCTCAATATGGAATGCTTTTTCCAATTGTGGTTTCTTTGGTGACCATTTTTGGTCTGAGCAAAAATAAACAAAATATATGGTCAAATTGTGTCTAAATTGTCAGTTATTTGATATACCCCCTTCAGTACAATTGCTACCACCAATGTGCTTCATCATATAAATAGTTATGATTGTGGTGCTATGATTTATTAGGTTTGTGCCAAACAGTATCCTTTGGCTTTAGACCACAGAATCTTTTTTCAAAATCGTTCATATTTTCTATAGCAGTCTTCCTCAACTCTGTAACCTAATCAGTACTGTAGCTGGACTTGTGGATACTTCTCTAACAAATGCCCAACTCAATTTCGCCTGATCTTTGTAGTATCTGTGTTGTTCCATATTTTTCTGCACTTTGTTATAACAGTTTTCACAGTGCTGCTAACAAGGTTATGATGTATAAATTCTTCCAACAGCTTCATCTTACGGCTCCAAAGGCAGTTCCTTGGCCTTCATGACAGCAAAATTAATCTGATCTGCTATTTTAGCTATGTCCTCTTAAAGTCAGAGATATTTATTGTGAAAGAATACATAGGTACAAACTGTTTACCATATTTAGTGCAAGCTTTAAATTAATTACATTTAAAAATACTAGCCCAGATTTCTAGTGCTAAATGATAAATACTTATCAGTTACACCATTGTTAGACAGTTCTGGAATCACTTTTAAAGAAACAGAAAGATATCCCACTCAAATGTACTTAAATTGAATGTTGCAATACAGCAAAAAAATTTTTTTAATGAATCACTAGAGGCCTATGCTTTCTGCAGGCCCTTTATGTAAATTAAATCGTCTTGTTACATCTGACCACAAATTTCCTGTTTTGTTCCTCATTTTTGATTGAATTATCAAAAAAGCTAGAAGAAATAAATGTTAAGCTTTATTTTTAATTTCATTACAATATCCATCTCAGCAGTCATGGACCACATGTGTTATGATGTAATGTCTTAGGAGGGGTTTTGTTTGTTGAAAGTGGCTTAGGGAGAAACATGCCTTTACAGTTGCATATAACTTGGCTTAAAGTCCTCTCAGCCCCCCCCTGAAGTCTTCATCTGTTTTTAATGCATCTTAGAGGGATTTATACTGGCATTTCTATGTGGAAAATCACTATCCAGGTATAATTCTGAAACTCATTATGATAAAAGCAGTTCTAAACAGACTCCGGACCGATCACTCACATAAGTTCACATAAGGCTCATAAATATATAAACTCAGACAAACACATACCCACCCACAACCACAGACAAACAGATGCATGGGCACACTGATACACATCTTAAATAGTATCCACTTTCTGATGTCAGGCATACAATATCATTAATATACTCCATTGCAAACATAGAAGTTCAGAAAGTCAGTTTATCCTTAGTGAGAACTTTTATCAGAGTCTTGATGAGGAATTGGATAAGCAACTGGTTAAACGCCATTGAAATAGCCATTGAAATAGCCATTGAAATAGCCATTGAAATAGTAATTCCTCTTTCAGTTCATGTAAACATTGTTTGAATACTATCTCTTTTCACCAAACTGGGCTGTTGAAGAGGAACGAGGGGAAAAGTGACGCTTCTCATAAAAGGAGCATTTTGACAATAGGAACACTATGATTCATTAAGTTTACAGTCAACAGTTTTTCTTTCATTTAAATAAAAATGATTTGACTCATTCTGTGTCCACCTCACCTTTTCGAGTCGTGACTCCAATTCATTCACATCCACCTCCACTCCCTCAATGGTCGACCTGAAAACAAAAAAACACAGTAAGCATATAGGGCATGTTTTTTATTCTCCCTCTCTCTCCCTGTCCCTCACACACACACACACACACTTCAGGCAATTCACTACCTTTGCAGTACAATTCCAAACAAAACTGGTAAATCAAGGATGACTGCTATGTGTTTGTTTCTAGGTATAACTTGGATATGAATCTACATGCGTGTTCAGGAAAGAAAGAGAAAAAGAGAGAGAGAGTCAGTATCTTCTAACATCTAACTTGCACATGGGTTTTTGAGCATACACACAGTATTTCAGACCCTGTGGCTTCCGCTAGCACTTTCACGCAGATATACAAGCAAAGAGCAGAGAACAAGAGGAGAAAAAGAACGCTATTTTTCCCCTCTGCAATGTAAAGGCCAGTGTTTAAGGTTTTTAGACAGAAAGAAAGAATGGAAACCGATGAATGATAACTGCAAGCTACAATGCATTGCTTGTGCGTTTGTGATGGCAGCCCTCCCTGCACAATACCAACATTATAATTAATAACTATGGCATGTTTAATTGACTTAGCTTCTTGTTTTTACATACACCAGTGTACTCGAGATGTTTCCGTAGAGATCCACCCCTAAAAACACACTTCCTGTCTCATGTTTATCATGTTGGTATCGCTTTACTTCCTGTCTCTCCCATCCCCCACACTGGCATCACCTAGCAACGGGAGGCAGCACTTTATAGAGAAGTGGCCTGGATTATGTTTAAGTCTGAGGCTTTTCTTAATCACTATCCCAGCCATTCCATTGTCCTATCCAAATTGGCTGCTACAGGATGCATGTTTGCTTAAAATGTCTTGGTGGTTCTTTGGCAGGGAACAAAGAATGCAAGACACTCATATCCATAGAGATAACACAGTAGAATGCATAGAGAGATAAGGAAAGAAACATGGAAATAGAGAGAGAGAGTGATAAAGAGAGAGTATTTCTGGATTTCTTCCTTGCTGTGACCTAGTTCTATAACCCACTCCACCCCATCTCTAACTCTTTCTAACTGCAACATGAATCCACGGGACTGTACACTCACACTTTCCGCTGGGTATGATCACCAGCGAGGCAAGGGTGAATGTGTGTGTGTGTGTGTGTGTGTGTGTGTGTGTGTGTGTGTGTGTGTGTGTGTGTGTGAGAGAGAGAGGGGAGGGTGAGGGGCCTTAAAGAGAACAATTTACATGATTGAACAAGGGCTACTATCCTGCATTTATTGTAGATAATGATCAAAGAAAGCTAGAAAGAACAGATGTCAGTAGTACTGTCACCATCACTTTTGTGCAATACAGCCACACCCGACACGACATCAACTACAACCTAGTATTAGATCTTTCTAGTCACTCTCTCCTTGGCTCGAATGACCCTATAATTTGACTAAGCAGGAATGAGCCTCAGTTTTGTCCCCACCACAAACACGCAGCCAAAACTTTATTTATCAAAATCCTATATGTCCTTCTCCTAAAACAAAACACTATTTAAAACTTTAAGCATACATCGGGGACAAGATCCTCTTCCATGCCATCAGTGTTGACTCAATTTTTGTCCTTACAATCCCCACAATCTCATTCTTTCCTCGAACCAAACCTATTCTTTCCAGCGCCGGGACGTCTGGACCTCCCGGAACATTGTGTGCGTGTTTCACTCCACTGTAATCTTAATAGTCTGACCAACAGCTTTGCAGTCCAAAGTTACAATTTGTTATGATAAAGCCACTAACATGGAGGAACATCTGCACTAAAGATTAACCAAGAACTAGAAGGACAGGGAGGTTTGTTAAACGGATTAAAAACATGCTTTAACTTATCAATTCGCATTTACTCTGGCCTTAAGGAGTGACCTTCTTGATCCTGAACCTTTGCCAATATTTGCCCCAGCAAGGTGATCTTGGTATCATTAGAAAGCCCTTTCCATTGTTTTTCTAACAGAGTTATTTAAAGGCTTACCTGAACCTTGGGGAGTCCTTTAAGCACTCTTCGAAATCCATCTGGATAGTCATTCTGTCAGTGATTTTTTTTTCTTTTCTTTTCAAAAAACCACAGATATGATTACTCCTTCTTGTGTCATGAGCTGTACCAGCCTGTAGCTGTCCTTCTGTATTTCACCCCAAAATCAGTCCTATTTAAACTGTGTCCAGAAATGTCGCTCTCATTATGGGCTCTCCGAATTAACCACACAGAGGCGCGTTTGGAAACTAGAACACAATCCCAGCTGAACCTTCTGATGTGCAAAACTCATACTTATGTAACCTTAAGTACCTGAACCTTACTATCCACACGTCCGAAATAGTCTGGAAATACATACATACATTCATAAAAAAAACAACTTGTTTATATGATAAATAGAAATAAATAAACGCCGAGTGCGAGTCGTCAAGAGAGCTGTCGTTCTCCTATCCGGTGCGCGAGATCATTCGCTCCATTGCGCGCCAAAGTTCCGACTATTTAACCAGACTAATTGCGTGCACGCGCATTTAACGCGCTGAGCTTGATTTTGAGTAATAATAATAAGAAGAAGAAAAAAAAAAACTATAATGACGTCTCCTCGGGGAATAATTACAGTCCTCACAACAGACACTCTTCTCTTTCCTCTCTTTCTCTCTTGCGCCTAAGTTGGTCGTTTGTTGGTCCGCCCCCCTCAGCCTGTAGCACGCGCTCCGCTTCCGGGTTTCCGCAAGTTGACGGTGAACCGGACATCACGCCTCCGAACTTAACAAAACACACAAAAATGTACATAATTTAAACTCTGTTTAAAATCATTGCTGTGTGGGTCCCATAGATCACTTAACTGATCATCTTGATAATAATTATTAATCTTGTTAAGATAGAATGTTTCAACTGTGATTAAAATATGCAATCTCATTGAAGTTGTGACATTGGATAAGGTGCTTATGAGAGGAAGGGGATTCCAGCTCATGATAGGTGACCACACACACACACAGGGGCAAGTTATCTTGACCAATCCACCCACACTGTCATGTTTTTAGTGAGATGGGAGGAATCAAGTAGATTTGAAACAGAAGATGAGAATTTACCCTGAAGGCAGTAACCCAAGTGCAGGATCAAACCTGGAACCATGAAGCTGTGGCAGACAGCAGTGCCAGCTTTATGATCCACCACCCAAAAATGTGGTCCTACTGTGGTCTCTTTTCCTCTAACGGATGTACGTAGTAGACATCTTTGACAATTGTGTACAGGGCCAGCACAGCAAGTCAGCCCACACCTCAAATTAGCAATGCAATAATGCAATGTAATAAAGTGTATGAAATAAAAACGTGTTATACTCATCAATAAATTGTTAGTTCTGTGTAGTCTATTTGGAGATAGTGATCCAGGCCCAAGGTTTTAGCTCATTTTAGCTCAGGCCCTGTTTGACATCGTTGTCATGGGAACTTTAACAGCCAGTATGCTGTTTAATGTCACATTGTTTAACAACTAACAGGATTTCACATTCATATCCTGCGGGTATGTAAAACAAATGAGACCTCAGAGTCTTCTGTCAGTGTACATTATGCCCCCGGTGCTACAAGGATGTCACAGTCCAAATATGCAAAGAAAAGCTCAGTGTCTCCGTCTAGCAACCACACCTTTTATGTACCAAGGTTTAAGTAGTTAACTGAGGTCGGACTGTGTCATTTCTCAAACTAAGCTGTTTTGTATTTAAATTGTCTTCGGGGCAGCTCACATGTTTTACGTGCTAAATTTTGTCATTTTAAATGGAGAGAGTAGAAAGCGACACCTTTGCGACACTCATGCATTTTCCTAGCACGTCCACGCCGCAGCGAGTTGAGAAATCCCAACTTTTCAGAACGCCGCGGGTCATGTGACTAGAACCAACCAGTCAGCTTCACTCTTTCTGTCATCCTGGCACAGCGGGTGAAGTTCTCCATGTTCTCTTCATGCTTGAAGGATGATGGAAAGCGCCACAGTAGATGCCATTAGAGCAAAAGCCCGCAAGTGCTTTTGAAAGAAGGAGAAAGCAGCACGCCTGGCGTATTCCATATGTTTTTAGACATGACATGTGAAAGGATTGTTAGGGCATCATGTAACTTTTACTTAAAAATCATCTTGTTATTACAGTGTCTTGTTTTTTATCAAGGTCAGTTTGTTTAATCATCAGTTTGTTTATTCTGGCATAAAAATACACTGGAATGGATTTTGAAGCTTTATGACACTTGAATGTAAGTTGCTTTAAAGTTAGAGCTGCTTTGGTTTAAGCATCTGATTTCAGTCAAACTGTTGCATTTTTTCCTACTAGGTTTGAATGTATTTTGTCTCAGAGTGCATTAAATGTGAATGTAAGTTTCTTGTACAGTAAGTTATAAGCAAGTTTAATAAAAGTTTATGGCTAACTGTTCCAAACCTTTGACCTTTAAAAAAAATCTGATCCCCAGATGGAGAACCCCTGCTGAATGACAATCCCTGGTGTATAGCAACAAATAAGCTTTACAGGAATTACAGTAAAAGAAAAAAAAAAAAACCCACCTAATATTACGTTTACCTGGTGAAAGAGCAAGTGAGTATATACAGAAGGTATGTGTACCTATTACTTAGTAAGCAGTTTCTGTATTCTGTCTGGAATTATCCCTATTCAGAAGCAATATAATTGCTTTAGAAACTGTTGAGGCAGGTTGACTAGCATCTACAGGTACAAGTGTAAGCCTACCGGTTAAACCTGTTGTGCTGCACCTGACACTATGCGCAAAGAGCTGACAGAGGCGCTTTAAAAACACAAGGAAGTTACAGCTGTTTGGACCATTTAAAAACGTGTACAAATGTAAAAGACAGAAGTCACATTAACCTGTGTCATCATCATATTTAGTCCACTATATGCTATTTGCTATATATTTAGACATGTCTATTAAATGTATGAGAAAGAAATGTAAATGTATCTGTGTGTGTGTGTGTGTGTGTGTGTGTGTTGGATATTTGATAGACTATAATAAATAATGTATGTCCTATTCACGATGTGCAGCTGTTATAATTGAATACTTAGTTATAAACACGACTGCATAGTGGTTAGCACTGTCGCCTTGCACCTCCGAGGTCGGTTTTCGATCTCTTGCCTCAGGTTTGTGTGCATGGGGTGTGCATGTTCTCCCCATACATGGTGGGTTTCCTCTGTGTGCTCCGGTTTCCTCCCACAGTCTAAAGACATGCAGATTAGAGGCTAATTGACGTTCCCAAAATTGCCCCATAGTGTGTGAATGCACGTGTGAGTGCTTATATGTGTGTGTGTGGCCCTGTGATGAATTGTCACCCTATCCAGGGTGTACCCCGCCTCGTGCCCTAAGTCTCCTGGGATAGGCTCCAGGCCTGTATACAGGATGAAGTGGTGCAGAAGATGAGCGAGTGAGTGAGAGTCAAAAACGCAATTAAGTAGCTCCATCTGGTGGCCATTGGGCAATTTTACATTTTTTCAGCATTCTTAGCCACGTGACAAGCAGAGCTGACTGATTTACTTTGGTTTTCTATCAAAATAGATTATCATTCTGTCAGAGGGGTCTAACTACAATCTATTCATATTCGTTTGTTTCTTTAATCAATGGTTCGGCATCAGTGTGACGACATTATATTCATATAGACTATTCACCATATATCCAGGAGCAGAGTTTATTTTCAAAACTGCATGGTGACTTCTAAATAAGCGATGGAGTGATAAACATTAAGCAGTAAAACGTGTCTTGAGGATCACACTAGATATTCGGATGAAAAGAAAACCGAAAGCGTTTCACGCCCAGCTCTATTGCGTTACTCAATTGTTTTTGGCAGCTGCAGCATCCTGTTGCTGCTCGCGCTGTTTCGCCCTGAATATCAGCGCGCGGATTTCTGTCCTCACATCCCTGTCACCGCTCCAGCAGATCGTCGTGTCTTCGTGGAAGGACGGGCGGGTTCTCATCGGCTTTAACCATGTAGTAACACGATGGTCATGAATGCGTGGCAAAACGCAACACCACCACAGCGCAGGACAGGTTTTAGGTCTGGATTTGTAATAAGGCGCGCTCTGATTATGGACAGCAATGGATATAACTAAATGTGCATGGATAATAATAGTAATAAAAACGAGAAAAACTCAAGTGGACAGCACGGTGACTACGCCTCTGAAATATGCATGCGAGATCCCTGAGATAAATCGTCGGAAGATTATGCAGTCGCGGAGTGGCTTTCAGAAGGCGGACGTGAGAAACACGCAGGAGGAACCGAGTGCAGACTAACGGAGCACCAGTTCACGTCTCCCTGCTGCAGACTAGACAGGCGCTGTGCACGCGTGTGTGAGTGTTTGAGAGCGAGAGAGAGAGACAGAAGTGTGTGTGTGTGTGTGTGTGTGTGTTTTCAACCAGCACAGGAGCATGTCGAACCGAAAGCACCGGGATAACCAGGAGATTTGCGCCCGCAAGGTCCGGGAGCTGGCGCAAACAGGCCCCAACAAACACTGCTTCGAGTGCGGCCAGCCTGGGGTCACTTACACCGATATCACGGTCGGCTGCTTCGTTTGCACATCATGTTCCGGAATGCTGTAAGTACCTGGATATCGTGTTATGTCATCTTTCAGATCGCTGTTACCACCACGCACAGGCCCGATAGTGTAGCAGCATTAATATGCGCATGTTAACTTCAGTGCTGTAAGGCAACAGATCCGTCTGATCAAAAACCTGATCATCATGTAGTAGATCACAGTATGATCATAGATAGCCGGGACAAGCCCACCTCTCACCCTGCCTCACAGCGAGCTCCAACAGACTCGGAGGATGATTTGTGCGTCTTCATTCAAGCGGTAATTTACTACATTGTCATCTTTTTTTTTCAGGCGTGCCCTCTCATCGCGCCTGTGCAACGTTTCATTTCGTCACGGTTTCAAGGTTTTGCATCATTAAGCCCTTTTTCCCTGCATGTCAGCAAGCTCGCACAAGATTAGACACGCAGGTTTCACATTCCCCGTGTCTGATAGTGCCATCTCAACTGTTTCACCAACATTAATCACATCATAGCCGTAATGCTTTCTGTTTTATTTCTGTATCATATTCCGTTATTGTATGCCAACATTTTCGCTCCATCTTCTCCACACATCCCCCACTTGACACTTTCCTCCTTTAATGCACCTTCTTCTGTTTCCGGCTAGTCTAACAATCCAACCCCAGCGATTTTTATCTCTTTTATTTCTTCCAGGAGGGGGCTCAACCCGCCCCACAGGGTCAAGTCAATCTCCATGACAACCTTTTCCCAACAGGAAGTAGAGTTTTTGCAAAACCATGGCAACGAGGTAAGTGGAGGGCGCTCTCGCGCGCAGACGATGGGTTGTAAATTGGAATGGGCGTGGTCATGTTATAGGCACGCCCCATATGGCTTAATTATGATTGCATAAGATGAACCTTACATTAAATCTAAGGGCTGAATGGGAAATAGGAAATCTTTTCTTAAAAATAAAGGTGCTTATACTGTGTTGTCTTTGTAAAAACTGGTTTAGCCTACTGCAGTTGGCAAGATGTCAATCTAAAGAACATCTTGTAACCCTATAATACAGAGGGCACATTAATCCGTGTAATCATTATATTTAGTCCGCTATTTGCTACTGTACTTACTTGCTATATATTTAGACTAGGGCCTGGACTTTAACGCGTTAATTTACATTAATTAATTAATTACACACAAAAAAATAACGCGTTAAACTTTTTAACGCATTTTAATCGGACTTATTTTTGCACCGCGGAACGTTTCTCACTGGATGAGTTTCGGCGGACCGATTA
>JAQQZT010000001.1:13258796-13282790 GCA_030068275.1 Clarias platycephalus
AATGGATGGAAGCGTCGATAAGAGCATGGTTGTGTGCAAGCTATGCAACAAGGAATTCACATATCACCGCAGCACATGGAGCCTCAAGTATCACCTAGGGCGATATAAAATGAGGTCAAATATTTATATGTGATTTAAATGCGATTAATTAATTACAAAGCCTCTAATTAATTAGATGAATTTTTTTAATCGAGTCCCGACCCTAATTTAGACATGTCTATTAAATGTATGAGAAAGAAATGTACATATACCTCTGTGTGTGTGTTTGTGTGTGTGTGTGTGTATGTATTGGCTATTTAATAGACTATAATAAATAAAGTATGTCCAAAATATAATCTGCTAATCTAGTATTTACCTATAAACACGGCAGCATGGTTGCTTGGGGTTAGCACTGTCGCCTTGCACCTCCAGGACCGTGGTTCAATTCCTGCCTCGGCAGTGTGTGCATGAACTTTGCATGTTCTCCACGTCCTTGGTGGGTTTCCTCAGGGTGCTCTGGTCATGTTGTGTAAATATGCTCCATATGCCTTAAATAAGATTGCATAAGACAAACCTTAAATTAAATCTAAGGGCTGAAAGGGAAATAGGAAATCTTTTCTTGTAAAAAGTGTGTCATCTTGTGTTTTCTTTTTAAAAACTGTTTTAGTCTGCTGCAGATTAGATTTAGCAAGATGGCCATCTAAAGAACATCTTATATGTTCCTTGGTGCAAAATGGATGATGAGATTATATAAATTCCTGATGAAAATTAGTTCCTTTTTTTGCACAGCTTCTTTACACAACTGCCTCATCTAGGTTTTCCTTACATTAACACAGCAGGATCCAGTTGCCACAGAGTTGTTTCTCCTAACAAGCCCATACTGTATATTTTTTTAACACATTTTAATACATCTCATGTTGTTTTATACTATATACATTTATAGTTTCAATACAGTATAGAGGCGGCACGGTGGTGTAGTGGCTAGCACTGTCGAGTTGCACCTCCAGGCTCCGGGTTCGATTCACGGCAAGGCTCGATTCCCGTCTCTGTGTGCATGGAGTTCCCCGTGCTTGGTGCGTTTCCCTTTGTACTCCGGTCCAAAGATATGCAGGTTAGGCTAATTGGCGTTCCCAAATTGCCCCTAGTGTGTGAATGGGTGTGTGTATGTGTGTGTGACCTGCGATGGATTGGCACCCTGTCCAGGGTGTACCCTGCCTCATGCCCTAAGCCTGAATACAGGATAAAGCAGTAAAGATGATGAGTGAGTGAGTGATACAGTATAGAGAATATTATGGGATAATATTTGGCTAAATAGGCCAAAGGATGTGTTGGGAGTTAAGGTGGCAATTGGATTGGAAGGATTATGCTTCCCTGCTAGGGTTAATCCTGCACATTTTAAAGCATAGTGGAATTGTGTCAATAATTATATAGTGTTCTTTGATTTGATTGAAAGTGCTTCCGTCCATTTCATGAATTTGCACTAATGGTGCAAAGCATTCTCTGGTCTCACTATGAAACCTGCTGTTCATGCATTATGCATGAGAAAAAAAAATCCACACTACGAGAATATCCTGTATAAATTACATGCACATGGTCTGTGAGCCTGTATAGCCTGTATATAGTTTTGAGTGTAAAAAGAGTTTGTTTCATCATGCTGAAAATGGATTTGCAGGATGGTGTAAAGTATGTTTGAGGAATGTTGCAGTTACTTGCTCTGTGTGTGTGTGTGTGTGTGTGTGTGTGTGTGTGTGTGTGTGTGTGTTTGTGTGTGGTCAGGAGGGTATGAGTTCTTAGTCTGGCCTGGTTAGTGCATGAATTTTGAGAGAATGGGAGAAATGTGGGGTATTTGTCAAGGCCCTGAAATACTTTAGAATTCTCACACAACATGCACCTGCATCCGTTTACTGATACACACACACACACACACACACACACACACACACACACACACACTGCACATAATACCACTAAAAGCTTTTCACTCATTACGGCAGTAATCCCTTGTGAATATGCAAATGATTTATCGGTGGGAGCTCTTTTTGTTAGAATACTTCTGAAATGCAGGTCTCAAATCTCTGAGTCATTCAATCTCCTTTGCCTGAATAAAGAGCTGGTGTTTGTAGCTGATATGGATTGTAGATATGATTAAAAATGACAAGATGATGATTGGATGGGTTTGCTGTCGGTACTGGATGAATCATATTGGATGTATGTATGTACAAAACTCAATATTTACAAGGATGTGCATTATTTACTGAGTCCTTTACTATACTGCATGGTTATATGAGCTGAATGTCAATCTAAAGAGACACTATTCTGGTTTGTGTGCATGCAGGTTGGGAAAAGGATGTGGCTCTGTACATTTGACCCAAAGACTGATGGCTCTTTTGACTCACGTGACTCACAGAAGTTTAAAGAATTTCTTCAGGATAAGTATGAGAGAAAGAAATGGTGAGTTTGGTTAAGATGAATCTTTAAGTTGTATTTCATCTCTGATCTAAACTATGACTGCAATATGGGAATCCTTATGGAACATAAATTCATTTTGTAGGCATTTCTCGAAGAGTAAAGGCAGAAGGGATGTAGAGCCTCCATGGAGTACAGGAGTTCAGCCTCCTGCTCAGACTCCATCTGGACACCCACTGAACCCTGCAGCCCGGCCTTCACGTGCTTTGGTGAGAGAGATGGACTGGGAGAAAACCAGAGATAATCCTATAAATAAAAGAAAATACCATAATGTGCAAAATTCATAAGTACATCATGTTAAGAAATTTGTCAAGACCCTTAAAAATACAAAATAAAACATAATTATATGTTCTGTATAGATAGCAATTCTATAAATTCCTTTTATAGTCCTCTGACTGTGCACTCATAAATATCAATAATTTCTCAGTGGTGCAGAGAGATTTCTCACCTGGTTAGAAAGAGATGTGCTTCACATACAGTATGTGACACATCATGTGAAATCAGGTATTAAGTCACATTTTGGGTGATTTGAGTTATGCATATTAAATAAGCTCCATTTTGACACAAGTTTATTAGTGTATCATGTCCGGTTGCAGAGATATGACCAGTGGGAGGTTGTTTATAAGGAGGGTTTCTGAAAAACATGTTGAGACCTATTTGGGGAATATTTAATTGTGGATTCTGTGACATAATAAGAAAAAAGAAATCTCATCCTCATTTTGACACCAGAATTTCCCTGTTACCAGCAGAGTGGATTAATAGTAAAAAAAAAAGAAAAGAAAAGAAAAGAAAAATAGCTTGGATAGTGTTTTTAAATAATGTTTAGGATTAACACTTTCTCAGTTGTTCTTTAGGATCAGGATAATAAAGAAATTTTAAAATGTTATACATTTCAGCTACTGCATTCTATTGGCCATAGCGCAAAACTAAACTTTGTGGCTTACTACCTGACTTGATGTTATAGGGCATATATTAAAACAAGCTGCTTTGTTTAATGTGCGCACATGCATCATTCTGGAACAGGTCTGAACTAGGCACTAGCTCATGTGAAGGGAAATTGTAATAGAGAACATTCTAGAAAATTGTGTGCTTTTTTTCTTTATGGCAACAATTTGATTAAGAAACCATATATGGGGAGATGTCCACATACATGTGACTATAAAATGTACACTGATCAGCTATAACATTAACACTACTGACTGATACATTTAATAACAGAAATTATATATTATCAAATGAAAAAGTAAACTGGAGACAGGATTATGGGGACCCAAGGCTCATCTATACCCATGGGGACCAAAGACCAGCCCGTCTGACTGATTCCACAGAAAAATCAATGCAGCATGAATCACTAAAAATGTCAAAACCTGTTATAATCGAAATGTACCAGAACATCCAGTGCACCACAGCCTGTCATGCACAGGATTTACTGTAGCAGGCAAAGTTCAAGGTTGTTGAGGCAAGGTATCTGATGCAGCACTCTCCCCTAGAGGTCCTATGAAGCCAAATCCTAAGGGGCCAGAGCCACCCCAGAGGAGAACCCAAGACCAGTGCTCTTTTAATGTTAATGGTTGATGGTTGATCAGTGTATCTGCATATATTATAGAAATGTGTATGTTATTTATAATGGGAAAACAAACAGCATGCATCTGTTAATTTATAAATTTGAAAGTATATGTGTGTCTGTGTGTGTATTTTGGCAGTCCCAGGCTCAGTTACCATCATGGGATAGAGTTCCAACTGTGTCTCCAGCTGATGTTCGCACAGAGGTTTTCACAGCTCGCCCCACTCGATCTCAGAGCTTCAGAGACCACACTATTAAAGGCACTGACTATGCGCTCTAGTTTCCTCTCCTTTCATCTCTTCTCACATGTTTTCCTCTCTTTCCATTACCTTTGTCACATTCTTACTTCTCATATCTCCTCACCGCACATGTTTTTTACACTTCTCTTGTTTCTTCTTCTCTCGATTACACTGTTCTCCCAGCTTTATTCCTCACGTTCTCTTTTGTTCTCTCTTCTCCTGTGCTCTTTTTCTCTCTAGGGTCATCTCATCTCTCTTCGCTCTATTTCGTTCTGTCTACTTTCTTCCATTTATCAACTGACAGCTTTCCCTCCTGTTTCTCAGATTCCCTGTTAAGTGGGATGGAGCGGCAGAGACCAGGAACAATTTCTCCAGGAATGGGACCCCAGAGTCGCCTTCCTTCTTTCCCTGCCCTTCCACGCCCTTCAGGTACACACATCCGTTTACACAAATACTAGTACACATAACCATGCAGAACTTTCTCTATGCTATTTCTGAGTTTTGTCTTTTTAAACCTTTCAGCAAGTAGCACTTTCAAAAACAGCTTTACACTAGGTAAGCTGGTGAGCTTTGACAGCATGCCTGCATGTGCACGCATTACCATGGTATTTATCTGTCTGTTGACTATTAATATAAAGCTGATAGCAGGTTGATTTTTTTGCTAGAAAAGACCCCGCTTCTGCATATTATACTCCCCGGCCAGAAAAAAATATTTTTTTATAAGTAAATACAAATGTGCCTTTAATTGGACAATTCCATCACTTTTTTTAACTCTTACTGATTCAGCAAGTAGCTTCTCATTTCTCAAACAACCATGTCTGATGATTGCTGAAATTACTGGGATTGCTTTAAGAACTGTATCTAATGAAAACCCACAAGACTGGGACTAAACAGCTGTGTGACCATAAGAAAACCACATGTTAAAAAGGGTAAAAAGTTTGCTAGGAAGCATAAAGTTTGGATTTTGGAGCAATGGAATACAGTTAAGTGGTCTGCTTATGTGGTTAGTCTAAGCACATGAAGTAAAAAACCCATCATGCATACTCCATACTCCATACTGTACTGTAAGTCTCTGGTGGCAGACAAGTCCAGGTCTAGTCTCAGCAAGGTAATGTGGCAATAAAGTAAGTCAGCCCGATGACCTGAATGTGCTGAATTTTCTTCCCTGATGGCCTGGCCATATTCTAGGATGACAATGTTAAGATTTGTCAGGCTCCAACTTTGAAGGTAACATGAGGAATCTCTTTCACTTTGGAATGTGCTAGAGAAGACATTACGGCAGGGGTTCTTAAACTTAATATTCAAAGGTCCGGATCTGAGTTCTATTAAGATTCAAAGGTCTCGAGATACTGACCAACTCTTTACATATTTGGATCGTGACACCCTCACCTTATAAAGGACACTGACAGAAGATGCTGAAGTCTTGCTTTTTTGTGTCTTCAGGACAGAATGTAAAAGTCTGTTAGCCGTTAGCTACCTTGCTAATTTTTAAACAGCGAGGCACCTGTTAGCCAACCCTTGAACTCTCATATGCGCGCAGGCTGTTAGCATCGCCATGAAACGATTACATTTACCTTAATCTTGGGCCAGCGTTGCAGGATCCAGATAGACTACAAAACTGATAATAGGTATAACACTTTTATTTAAAAGTAGAAATTATACACTTTATTACATTGTATTATTGCATTCCTAATTTGAGGTGGGCTGGGTCCTGATTCCCCAGCCGTGTGGTTTCAGATCTGGACTTTGAGAAGCCATGCTTTATGGAATGGGTAATCTCTCCCTATCAATACAAGGTCTTGGCCAAAAACTAACGCAATCCTGGACAGAAATAAAGTGGCAAGAAAAAAAGTGGTGAAGCATTTTTCATTTCCTTGTTTTCTGCATAAATTTAAGATTTCTAAGTTGATAAAACACAATCAGTTACTTTTATGTCTTTAGTGAACACAAACATACAAAGTTATGGAGCAAAAGTAAGTGAAACACTAGGCTCCTGATGTTACCAAACGTCAACTGGAGTCAGGTGTTAGCAATCATGTCCAATCAATGAACTGTGAATGGAGTTGTTGTTTAGAGCTAACTCAACTTATAAAAACACTCAAAGAAATGTCCGTGTGCTGGTCACAAGCATCATCAGCTGATGCCTCACAAAAAAAAGAGATCTCAGAAGACTTAGAATTAAGAGTTGTTTATTTGCATGAGGCTGAAATGGCTTACAGAGTAATCTTAGCCATCAGTCCATAATTAGACAAATTGCCTTCAAATGGAAATGATTTTGTACTGTGGCTACTCTCCATTGGCATGGCTTCACAGCCAAGAACACAGCAAAGGCACAACACAGAATCCTGAATGAAGTAAAAAAAAGGAAAAAAAGAAGAAGAAGCCTAGAGTAACAGCTCTAGTCTTGAAGGATTCATTGCAGCGGGATAACATCGCTGCTGGTAAGTCAACATCTTGCAAAACATTGAACAGGCCTTGGTATCCATGGTAGGACATCCTGGGAAAAGCCACTGCTCTCCAAAAAAACATCTGAAGTTTGCCAAAGATAACCTTGAAATTCCACAAAACTACTGAAAAAGTGGACAGATGACACAAAGATAGACTTGTTTTGGAAGAACCCACAGCAGCCATAAAAATAGAAGCTGCATACCAACATGAAAACGTCATGCCAGCACTGACGTATGGTGGAGGGAGCATCATGGTTTGTGGCTGCTTGCTATTGTGGAGAGGAAAACAAATTCCTAAGTTTATCAATGCATCTTACAGGATAATATCAGGGTGGGTGAATGCAAGCTGAACATCAGAAGAAGTTTATTGATGCAACAGGACAACAATGCTAAACTATGAAGTAACTCTACTACAGATTGGCTTCAGAGACCCAAAATACTGTATGCCTTTTGGAGTGGTTTATTCAGAACCCAGACCTTAACGCAATAGAGATGCTGTGGACTGACCTCAGTAGGTTACACCAGGCATCCTAACCAGTTCTATAAGGTAGAATGGTAAAAATACCTACTAGAACATTGTGCAGGTCTAATCCTCAGTTACAGGTAGCACTTGCTAGAGGGTATTGCTGCCAAAGGTGTTTTAACCAAATATTGAAATACTGTTTGACTTTCTTTACCACAGTCACTTTGTATGTTTAATGGGTGTGTTCACGTTTATGTCTTGATTGATAAGCATGACTGTTTGTGTTTTGTCAGATTGGAAATATTGTTCTTGTTTATATTTGTGACTTGCTGAAACTTTTTCAGAGCCAATTTATGCAGAAAACCAGGAAATCGCAAATGGTTCGCTTACTTTTTCTTGCCACTGTAAATGAATTGAATAAAACAAAAGCACACACTAATCAAAGCTAACAGTCCAAACTATTAAAATATTTGAATGTGCAATTTTTTTTGGCTGGGTGGTATATTTACAGTATATGCTGTGTTCCATGCATGCTCCCATAGTTATTATTATTATTATTATTATTATTATTATTATTATTATTATTATTATGTATCCTCAGTCAGAGGTTCTTCTAGAATGTCACACTGTGCTCTCTATGTGTTGATGTGTACCATGTTCGTTTTGGAGAGAGTTAGTGATATGTGAATCAAGATCTAAATGCCAGTGGTGTCCTAGTCAGCTTTGGAATGTCTGCCTTTGCACGCCTCCACCCTCAGACTTCAAAGCACTGCATCCCAGCACCAACAGGTCAAGGACACACACTCTGTTCTTTGACAAAAAAAAAATGAAAAAAGAAAAACTGGCACATTCTGCAGGTCACTGACGTGTGTGTGTTGAAGAGGGGCGGAACAAATGATGCTGCTCTGAGATGTCTAAATCGAAAGAATTTTGTGATTAATAACCTTGACACTGCTACATTTTTCTTGGGCTGGCACATTGTTTTGCTGCTCTTACGTTCAAATATGCAAACTGAAGCTGTAAAGGTGGCACTGCATTCTATAGTATTAGTCTGACTTGTATTAATGAGGCTTTGGTGCTCTTTCTGTATGCAGATACAGGTGTAACCCAGTGCTATAACACCAGTGTACTCTATTGCTAATTTAGTTGGATGTTAGCCAATCTTTTCCTGTTCTTGCTCAGTTGCTATTTTCGTGGCCAGAAATGAATCATGGTCGACAGGTTAATATGCACAGAATCTCATATATTTAATCGAATCAATATACTCTCTTGAAGAATGAATTAAATCCCTGGCTCACCAAATTTACTGCTTTAACAGGGAAGGGAAATTGGCTGATATAATGCTATTTTACATATTAGAGTGCCAAAAACAAAAAAAAGCTGATTTAGATTAGCAGAGATATCACAAGACCGTGTAACGACACGGGTCTCACGAGGGGCAGAGATGCGCAAAAATGCTTTGCACTGTTTGGAACGGGCAGACCCGCAGGCTGCTACCACGCGAAGATCTAAACAGGCAAAGGCGTGGACATTTATAGACACGCGGTTGCCAGGCAACGCCGCAATCAGCCTGGATATGCCGTACCTGGCGGCGTGTCTATATAAAGGTCCTGATACAGCCGAACTTTGTGTAGCACCGGTAAGGTATCAGGGCCAAAGACAAAGACCCAGCCTCTGTCTCCTTAAAACGCCGGCGAGAGAGAGAAAGAGAGAGCGTCACGCATCCGTGTAGTGTGCGCTCCCAGGTTAAGTATAAAGTTTACACAAAAACACAAACCCTCTATCTCTAATAAATTCTCGGTAAAGGCATAGGCCCCGAGAGGATATTAGTTTTTGTTTTAGTTTCCTTTTTTACAATAAAAAATATGCATTAGTTTTCTGCTTTCATTATTTGCAGCATCTGGTTCACCAGCATGCAGCTTTTAGCAGTTTAATATAATATAGCAGTACGTCATGGTATAGTGTAGTTGCTTAAACAGAACCTGATCTGAGTCATTATGCTGTGACTATTATAGGTCGCACGGTATCCTCAGGAGGTGGAGCACCATTTAGGACTGTCCCTAAATCTCTAAGTTTGGACTTTGGAGGTCTTGGTTCTACCCCTAGTGCACTAAGCCCTCAGGCTCCACCACTTGTCTCTCAGGACAGGTATGCTGCTGTGTCTCAACTCGACCAGGCCTTTTCTGACAACACATCCACCACAGGTACAGTTGTCTTATGCGAGTGTTTCTTTTGCATATCATTTCATCAGATAATGTTTTTATTGTTATTATTATTATTTTTTGCATTATGTTGCTCATAGGATGGTTCCGAAGTAAATGAAAGGGCAATTACAATTTTAAGGAATTCTTTTTACAGGGGAACATCAGGTCTTGTTTACAGCATTACTTCCAGCATAACTTGATTTAGCTATTGTTGTATTAAAAAGAAAAGCAGCAGATTTAGGGAAAAGCAGGTGATTTGTAAAATACTTTACTCCTGTACAAACAGGCTTGAGATGCATTTCAATGTGCAGTTGTAAGGTTCAAGCGGAGGTGGAGTACCGAAGCAGAGCTTTTGTAGGGAAGATTTTTGAGACAAGGCCATTCGATGACTCAACACTGATATGTCTTTATAGTTGCATCCACAGCTCCCTCGAGTGGCCCTCCACAACACAGCACCCTGTTCGGCAACAGACTCTCTTCTAGTTCCACACCTGCAAGGTACATAATTACTGGAGTGAATTATTCGCTACTCAGTTATGAAAGCTTCCAACAAAGCAGCTCCTGTTTGTTTTGTGATGATGCAACAGATTTAGTTTTTGCATTTGAATCTAAGGTTACATTTTCCTTTTCAAGCTCTCCAGGTGTCCCAGAGGTCACTTCAACTGCTCAGACATTTGCAAGTGAGTGAATTATTTTGCAGTGTGCATATTTATACTATTAGAATTCTTTTTTTTTTTCTTTTTTGTCCTTGTATTTGCTTATCTGTCTTTACCTTTGTTGAATTTTTGTTCGAAGCTCTCCTCTAGGTTTGGTTTTGCCATATTGTTTTTCTATTGTTAATAATGGATTTAATGGTGTTCTTCATATTTTAGAAAAGTTCCAATCATGATTAAGATTTTTTCTTAGAACCGAACCCTGACTGACACTTAACTAGACTTTTGCCCTAGAGTTGTTTTGGTAGCACTTTAGGATGCTTTCACACTAGGGACTTGGGCAGGAATTTGAGAACACTTGACCCCGATGTTTTTTATATTTGCATAATGTGAACAGTATACTGTGTCCAGGTACTCTGGCACAGCTTGAATAAAATTTGTACCTAAACACTGTTGTTTAGAACCCAACATCATCAACGTTGTCTGTCTCCTCTGATATCTGCAGTGCATGCCAATCTCATCCTCTGAATGGCATGGCCATAGCTGATACAGTAGGCAAGGAGGCAAGAGGGTCAAGAGTAATATTAAGCTTAGCATGAAGGTTGCACTCTCTTTTGTCTTTATTGAAGGATTGCAAACCAAGGTGCTTTTTGCCACCTGCTGTATGTAAGGGTGTAAATACGCAACTGTATTGTGCTGCTGTGTATATCCTGAATATAGGAATGTTAAAGATTTCTTAATATATGTTTTCTTAAAGTATAATTTCTTAAAAGTCTGGTGCTGGGAATTCCATAATGGCGATGTTTGTAGGCAGTGACGGAAAAGTGACAGTGATACACAGCAGTGATTTCTTCATGTAGTATAAAGATTATTCTGAGCTCATTCTGATAGACTACTTACTTCACAAAAAACTTTCTTTACAAAGAAAAGGTTGAGTGGTGTTAGGTCTGATTCTATTCAATCTGCTATTGTTAGGTTCAAAGTCATCTTGGGTCTAAAATAAAAAGATTATTTTCAATATAAAGTGTCAGGAGAAATACTGTAATTTATTGAAGGAGAAATGTCTTTCTATTTAGATACGGATCCAGACTTTTGGGCCACCCGGTATACTTTAGTCACACATTCAGCTGCAAGCTCTTCGAGACATGCATATATGATTTACTTCTATACAAATATAATTGATATGAAATGAGATGTAAAATTATTTAATCAAGTTTTTAAGTGTAATCATTTTGCCCTCTAGGATATTAGCTCTATTTTATGTCAACAAATTATGTAATTAGACCCAATTGGATCTAATTAAAATCTAAAAAGTCTAATTTAAAAGTCTAATTAGTTAGAAGATACTATTTTAACCGAATGCAGTACATATTTCTTTTTATTTTCCACAGATTTCCCAAACCCGTTCTGTTCTACAGCCAGCAGTTCACAGCCAACTTTATCTCCCAGTAACCCCTTCAACAGCACAGCCAGCGGTGAGCCTTATCCCAGCTTTACTTTAGGATTGATGATTAAATGTGTAACAAATCTCTCTCTCTCTCTCTCTCTCTCTCTCTCTCTCTCTCTCTCTCTCTCTCTCTCTCTCTCTCTCTCACATACACACACACACACTCACACACACACACACACACACACACATATGGCTAGAGGGTGCTTGTTGTGTGTCATACAACTATTACATTAATCCCAGATTTAAGATAAATTGGATGTTAGTAATCATTTTTAATCCAAGTTCAAATTTAACCTTGTGTACTTCCATGACACAAGAACATCAAACTGAATTATTTTTCAAGCAAAAAATATTGCACATATAAAACACAACGTGATTTTTTTAGTCTTAAATTGTGAAATCATAGAGATTATGTTCAGCGGCATGGTGGTGTAGTGGTTAGCACTGTCGCCTTGCACCTCCAGTGTCCAGGTTTGATTCCCGGCCAGGCTTGTTTCCCGTCTCTGTGTGCATGGAGTTTGCATGTTCTCCCTGTGCTTGGTGGGTTTCCTCTGGGTACTCCGGTTTCCTCCCACAGTCCAAATACATGCTGATTGGGTGAATGAGTGTGTGAGTGTGTGTATGTGTGTGTGCCCTGTGATGGATTGGCACCCTGTCCAGGGTGTACCCCACCTTGTGCCCTAGGCCCCCACACTGAGTACAGGACAAAGCGGTATAGATGATGAATGAGAGATTATGTTCTTTTTTCATACCAATTAAAGAATTATCTTCCAATAATATTTTAAGAAAGAAATAGTGATGTCTTTTAATCACCAGGAATGGCTGTTAAGAACCCGAAGTGTATATCACAATGAAATAAATGTCTAAAATTCATGCGGTCATGCATTTTATGAGATCTGTATGGAACGTAAGAGACACACTACAACTACAGATGGACTAGCAATATGTATAAACCAAGCAATAAGGAAATAAATAAATAAAAATACTAATAGAAATGAGTGCATGCTATGAAACCTAATTTATTTGCATCCCCAGTATGCAAGTAGTCAGTAGTCTGAGTACCGCATGTAAAAGTGATATGTGGCAGCGGTGCTTTGGCAAGTGGCCAAGCCAGTGGTCAAGAAGTACTCAGTGGGAAAATATGGCAGCTGTTTTGCCTGATGACAGGGCAGTTGTTCTTGCCATCACCATTTACTTTTTCCAGTTGTAACTCATACTGTAGGTTCATAAAGTAAAATCCTTACTTAAAGTAAAGCAGAAAATTCCATATTGTAGGGTTGCTTCTGATCAGCTTAGAATGAAAGCCAGTGGGACAAAATTAATATTTTTAATTTAAGAGGCCACAGCATTTGCTTAAATGAAATGAAATTGTGATCAGTGAAACATTCTGTGCACGTCATAATGGTGTAGATGTACACATCTTTATTACATAGTAAGATCATTGTAATTGTGAACACATTCTAATACACATCTTAATATACAGTACTTACATTAACCAAGCAGTTTGCCAAACACACTGATTCAACCAGTAAAGTAAAAACATAGTGACGGCAGTATTTTGTTTAAATTCTTTATTGTAAATTTTTCTCCATTTTAACAGGTGATAGCAGCACGCTCGTGTCACACTCTCCTTCAGCTGCCTTCCCTCACTCAGCCTCCTTTCCTGCTTCCACCTCCCAGAATGCTTTTCATCATGATCCAGCTACTAAGCAAGAGACAAATGGTGAGCTGGGACATTTCTTCTCCGGACTGTCAATCATGAGCTAAATTGTTAATCTGGCCCTAAATGAGCCTGAGTCTAATGCACTTCCTCTCGAAAATGCACAGTAATGCATCTTCCAGATGGTTATGTCAGTCATACTAACTCATACTCGTACATTAGAAGTAGCTATTTTATATTCCAATCTCTGCTGACCATTTACATAGAGAAACACACCTATAATAAAAAATAAATAAATAAATAAAAAATAATTGTAGCTCATGCATTGTTAAAAAAAAACTATTAGGCTGTTGCAAATATTATAACTCATACATTTATGAGTATGAGGCATAATATTTGCAACAGCCTAATTGTATTTTCAACTATGCATAGGCTACTTTTATTAGTGTAATATAGGGGTGTAATATACACCTATTTAATATCTCTATGTAAAAAAAAAAATCACCAGAGATTGAAATATAAAATAGCTGCTAATAAAGAGTAAAGACTTTTAAAAAAAAAAATACAAAGTGATTTTAGTACACAGAGAAGTATTTTAAATTTAGATCATGTCAAAGGAAATAGTTAAGACTAAAGAGACTCCAACTAGTGTACCAGTAGGTGTCGCTAAAGTGTTGATTTGGAGACAGTCTATGAAATGTAACATGAAAAAAAAAGTGATTTAATAAATCTTAATCAATGCGTGTGTGTTAATGTTAATAATCTATAAGCAGAAATATTAACCATTTAACTAAACCGTTTCATTTTCAATACAATCTGTATAGCCATAGAAGTACTTTGACACTTGAGTAACTTAACCATGGGCATGCTTCATTTAATACATTAAGAAATATGCAGGTCAGTCACATCCCAGACCTTCATACTTCAGCCAGATTGTGAAGATGAACATGTGCAAAAATAAAGCACACTGCATGATTGGTGCTTTTTGCATGAATGCTTTGCATGTGTCTGTGTTTATTTTCAAACAGCAATTGTTATGTTCCAGAGTCTGGATATATTATATAGTATATAAAAATTATATTTTCATTATTAATTCAGTTCATTAGTCCATTATTAATGGAAAATTAATCTCTGGCATTGAATATAATTGGTAAATTGACCAACTGCAGGTTTCACGTCTTTCACTTCACTGGAGTCATCTGCCTCCAAAGTCCAGCGGCCGATGTCCGTCAACCCGTTTACTGTGAGTCGACCTCCGTTCTTTGATGCTGTCTGTTAATTGTCTGATATTTTTTCTATTATGATCCTTTCTGCTCTATATCTTTAGTAAGACCCATTTTAATTGGTTAGTAGAGTTAGTAAAGACATTAGTCTAAAGGGTTTAATATGCAGCTCATTGATTCATTGATGCAATGTCACTTACTGTATGTACTGTATAATTAAGCAATATCATGAGGAAGTGTTGCATTGCTGCATATAGCACGGCTGTGCCCGACTCCTGAAATTCTCATACGTTTCTCTGTATGTTTTCACTTATTCAGCTTTACAATGTCGAGTCTGTTAACTTCTGGGTTCTGGGGTTAAATCCAAGATAGAGTTGATGTCAATCCATTGTCACACACCACAAGTAGTGCCCTTGATCAGGTGTTGGAGAGCGATTTGGAATTCAGCCTTGTGTTAGGAGTTAGTTAGCTTTGTTGCCATAAAACACTGATTTGGTACGACTTAGAAGCAATTATTAAGAAGTCAAAGCATTTTTTAGATTTCATAACGTTATCAGATGTGTTTTTTGCTGAAAGTGCTTCTTGTGGCAGGCAGTATGGTGGACCATACAGACCTACTTTCACCCATGCTCACTGTTAATGTCATTTAAAGTTATTAGAATATTTGGGATTATGAGTGATATATATATTACTAATGATACTAATGCTTACTGATGCTACTGTCTATTATCACCACTCGTGGAATGCCTCTTGTCCAATCAGGTTATTCAGTCGTAACTAATTGTTGTATAATGCACAGTACATAATTACCATAATGGCATCTAAAATTAAGCCAAATGTACTCTGCAAGTAAGTCATTTATGGGTGAAAGCATGTAGTGTATATCTGTGGCTTACATGTTACTGTTCTGTTCATTTGTTCTTTCAGGGGATGGTTTACCCCACCAGAGGAACATCATTGAACCCTTTCATCTGACCCCATCACCGATTTGACAAGAGAATGAGAGAGAGAGAGTGAGAGAGAGAGAGAGAGAGAGAGAGAGAGCAAGGCAGGAAAAGAGAGCGGGATTGTGGGTGTGGAAGTGAAAGAGAGACAGAAAGCTTGATGACGTTTCCATGCCTTGAGAAAAATCAGATAAGGAAGGAAAAAAACATATGGACTGCCCATTTTCCAGAGTTTAAGTTAACGTGTGTGTATTAAAGAGTGTATCCCTTTCCTTTGAGTCTGTGTTCGTATTGGTACATGTGAATTTGTTATGTGTACACCATTTTGCATCACACACTACAAATCAAAATGTTTGTAAGCATGTGTGTCTTTGTGTTCATTTTTTATGTATGTTTGTGTGTGGGCGTGTTCATGTCATGTCATATGTGTTTAATCAAAAGGGTATCTAATGGTGCCGCATAGCAAGTGGCAATAGCAGGAATACACACACACACACACAAACACAGCTGCTTTAACCTCCTGCCCTGTACTCTTGATAAATCATTGCTAGCCTTTAGCCTGCTCCAAACTGGCTTGCATTTTAGCAAAGATACTTGAGTATCAAGTTAATGTAATTAAACGCTGAAAGGGGCAGCAACTTGAGCTTCAAATATTATTATATTATTAATATGAAGTGTGCAGTTTGATTTAGCTCTCATTTGGCAGCCAGCTCTCCAAATGCATGTTAATAGGAGAGACAGACTTAATCATATGTTTGTATATGTATGTATGTGAGGCATACACTTATGTACGTCATCAGCCTGCATGCGCTTCATGAGTAAGAAGCTGCCTGAATGTACTGCAATTTTGGTAATTTTACACAAAGTGTTATTTGCATTATTTCATGTTTACGGACCAAATAACGTCAAACTTCATGTACTTTTTTCCCCCCCGATATTTTTGCATTGGCTCATTTAGAATATCTTTGTAACAGGAAGTATACATATGCATAAAAAAATCTATTCATTTGTTTGTGTCAACGTGTATCTAATTGTGAAAGTTACATTTAGGAAATCAGTTTGAATTATGCTGCTTCAGGATTTCATGCAATATATCTATTTTTAAGATTTGCATTTATATTTTTATCTGTGGAAAAAAAAGATCATCCCTGCGTTATGAATGTAATTGCACTTCTTTACAGCTTTAAAGTGGAAATTAAAAAAAGAACGCTATCACTTTCATCTTTGCACGTGGCCTAAATTATTATTCCTGCATGACTGCAGTTCTCAAAATAGACATGTCTGTAGGGACTTTACTCTCCGGCAGAGGTCGCAGTCCAAAGAAACAAAGACTGAAGGAAACTCATTCAGGAGGCTCGTAAGTTAAGTAAACTTAACTTTTGTTATACAGATAGTTTTGTTTATTCACGGTATGCGGTACATGCTTCATAAACAACAGACGCCTTGATTATGGACTTATCTATCCGGGGTGTCAATAAATGAAGAACTTAGCACGGTTTTGCAATATTTTTGAGAAAGTAACTTTAAGTAAGATTGTTAATTTAACTAAAAAAAAGGGCGATGGGATTTGTGATTGAAATCTGATTCTGGATGGCAAGCTCGTCTTGAAGTGAAGCTCGTCACCCCTCCTCTTTGGTGCCCACACACACACGCTTACACACACTCACTCGCATGCACACACACACACACACACACATGCGCGCGCTCTTTAACTAGGGGGACGGGCGGTGAGTGACAGGCCGCGCAGTAGGAGCAGAGGCGATGCAGGCTGTCTGTACTACTGTACACTCGTGCGAGTCACACATCGACACAAGAGGCTTTCACACACTTTAACGAGCCGTGCGGTTGATGACTTTCCCTCCCCTTGAAACAAGAACGAGGACACATAGTGTGTGTGTGTGGAAGCAGACGCACACGAGCGAGTCTCGCATGCACGACGACCGACTTTTTTTCCCCGAAGGGAAGAGAGGGACCGAGGAGAGGAAAACACCGTGAGCCGCGCTCCAGTCGGAGTGAGTGAGTGAGTGAATGAATGAATGAAGACGGGACGGGATTAAGAGAGCGCGATGGAGAGCGAGGCTCCGAGCTGCGAGGACGTGCGGAAGAGCGGCTACCTGCGCAAGCAGAAGTCCATGCACCGGCGCTACTTCGTGCTGCGCGCGGCCTCGGCGCGTGGTCCGGCCCGCCTCGAGTACTACGAGAGCGAGAAGAAGTTCCGCGGCGGCAAGGCGACGGCGCCCAAGCGCGCGCTCGCGCTCGAGACCTGCTTCAACATCAACAAGCGCGCGGACGCCAAGCACAAGCACATGATCGTGCTGTACACGCGCGCGGAGAGCTTCGCCGTGGCCGCGGAGAGCGAGGAGGACCAGGACGAGTGGTACCGCGCGCTGCTCGAGCTGCACTGCAAGAGTGAGTCCACACACACACACACACACACTGTCCTTAACCACGTCAACATGGTACACCGTTGTCCTATTCCGTTTGGGACACAATGTGGTCCCACGAGCGGCTGTTTGAATGAGGTGTTAACGTGGCAGGTCGTGGCGCCAGTCTCAACCCCGTCCACAGTCTTTCAGTGGATTAAAATAGCATTTCCGAGTCAGACTTACTGATTTAGTAAGTGCAGTGCACTTTTTTTTGGAGCATTGCTCCTGTACGCTACACATTGTCAAACACGTGCTTTATAAACAATGCTGCAGGATCAGTGCAGTAAAGTCTTGACTGCAGGGCGTCCTCAAAATCTCCATGCATAGAGGAGACTGTAAGCTCATTTCCAAAACATCCTCTACATGAGTGCCACGAGTGAAAATTCACTTCTTCTTTTAAAGTAACCAGTTTCCTGTATGGAAACTTTTGGACATCTTATTTTGTTTTAATTCTGATTGTTAGAATCACATTCATGCTACCAGAGCATTTAAAGTGCATGTGTGTTAATAAGACTTCTCTGCCATGAATTGCAGATGTATAAAATGTCATGAGGACCAACAAACTACTGTAGAGGTCAAAGCATTGCTTTACATTTGGTCAGTGCACCAGGACTGACCAAATGTAAAGCCAACAACAAAGGCCTTTTATAGGCTTATTAAAGCCAGGCTAGTGTGTCACAGTTCGTCTCGGAGCTCACTGGGCTATTACTGGCATTAAACATGCATCTGCTGAGTTCACTGACACCTCACAGTGAGGTTGAAGTGTTGTTGTGGGATCATCTTTTGGCAAACAAGGGCAAAAGTAACTGCGACCCTGATGTTATGGCTTTTGGGTTTCTTATCTGTCCCGCCATACCGAGCCCCGGGGTTTATCTCGCAGCTTCAGTGATCACTTCCTCACACACTTAACCATGTGTTCAGTTTAAATACTTGTTTTTAAAAGACAGGACTCAAATCTTTGAGATAAAAACAACAACAACAACAAAGTCCAGAAAAAGCCAATAAACTATAGCTTTCCTCTTCCAAGGGGTGGAACTTTAAAAAAAAAAAAAAAAAAAAAGCTTTTCACTGAGAAGAGTGATTACAGAAAATGTTTAAAACTGATTTATTAATTAAAATGTTATTCATGTTATGTTAAATTACTTTTGAACATTTCAACACTGAACACTTTGCACTGCATTAATTTTTTCAGGAAAAAATATACAGAACAAGTAGACGACATAGAACAACATACTTGACTTTAGAGATTCTGACATGTATATTATTTATTTGTTTGTTTGTTTGTTTCAGATAGTGCATTGGCTGTGTGTCATGGGATGTGTGTATTTTTATACCAAAAATAATATCAAGGAAAAAATGATAGAGTATACAAATACTAAAAATGCTTTATGTGTGTGTGCAGAGGTGAGTTGTACAGAGTCATGCACTTATGTAATAATTTGTTGCTCCACCCTGATTAGAAAAGATAAGGCTCCTTTTTCATATTTTTTCACCATTACTCTGAGTGTATGAAATACCCAACAACGCACGTGTCAGAAGGACTGTAGTTGACTTCGTAAAACACTCGATCTAAAGCTAGTGTAAACAGAAATGAAAAGATCAGTGCACATGACTTCCATAAGTAAGGCGTTCCTCCTGCCTGTTTGCCCCTTGGCCTTAAGAGATAACACAATTGAACCACATGACACAATGTTGGCAAATAATATTTTTTTTTTTAAATCACAGGTCAAGGTGCTGCTCCATGGCATGCGTTATATAACAGCCAAGAGCCAAAGAACGGGTCTGATCAGATCTATGCTGTGAGCTCTAGAAGCTCTGTCAACATTGTTGCACTCTCTGTGGACTTTAATGGATTGCAGTGAATGCATAAAATTATCTCAAAGGAATAAAAAGAGAAAAAGCAACCAAGGAGTAACAGGAGACTGGTTGTGGGGAGGGTGAAAGAAGGGAGATCCTGCAGTTGTTAGTCATAAACTATGATGTCTAATGAGCAGTTAAAAAAAATCCAGGCATCCTCTGATCTGTCTCTCAAATGTTTTGGCATCTCTCATGCACTTATTAGGTCTTAAAATGCAAAGGTAATTTCGCTTAAATTTCTTTGAAAAGTCATTAGCCGTTGGTGAATCATTGATAACAATGACCTAATATATAATTAATATTTTTTTATGCTGATTCAGTTAATGGCAAATTTGCAAGAAGACCACATAACCTATTCATTTAATTCAGCTTGGTTTAAAAAAAAGAAAAAAGGAAAACTTTTTTCATTCAGCAACCACAGTTTATAGGGTAACTAGAGACATGGGTATGTACTGTACTGGTACCAGAGACAGTATATGCACCCCATGTCCCTGAAGACGTAACAGTAAATTATGGCTTGGGGGGCATGTGAGGCGATATTTGGGACAAATATTTTCCCATTGACGAATATTTTGAAACCCAGGCACTCTGGCTATTACTTCAGTAACCACAGTTTGAATATACAAACCACATTGAGTTGTTGAAGGGTTTAAACTGTGGAAAGGTTTGGAGAAAAGAGGAATGGTCTGAACCAGCATGTTTGAACAATGCTGAACAATCTACTTTAGATCACAGACCAAAAGCTGCCACATACACAGCGATCCACACACACACACACACACACACACACACACACACACACACACACACACACACACACACACACACAGTGCAATAGGCTCACCTGTGCATAAGGAGGGCATGCAGGACACAGTAGATGTTCCAGTCCTCTCTATTTGTTCAGCTGCAGAGAAATTTAATGCTCTTCACACCACTTGAATGCTCCACACACATCTAGACGTCACCGAGACCGAGACAGCATGTCTGCTCTACTGGTATTCTGCTTACTTTTCCGTTAATGACGAAATCGTTCAGGGATATTCCATATAGTTGCACATTGTTTAAAAAAAAACCTGTGAAATGAATTAATTACACTGTCAAGTTAATGATGAAAGGTGATATTCTGTGGATCGTGCATGTGCTCCCTTCTCCTGTATCTGCAAGTCAGGTGCAGAATTTTACCAAATGACAGCTTGGCGCCAGAGAGGTCAGCTTGTTTACATCACACATTACCACCACATTGCCACCGCCATCTCATGGGATGTGTGTGAGAGACTCCATTGAGGCGAACTCTTTAACGGTTATACTCTTTTAGATCTTGCTCGTGTCATTAATGTGGCGGTAATTACCATCATCGTGAGTTACTCCGGGTGCGCTGCACACATACGCACAAAGACAGGCACTGAGCTGAAGGTGGGACAAGGCTGTACTATTATAACTACTTGCTAAATCCTAAGCTTGCATCTGCTGCAAGGCTGTTTGCTATAGTTTGACCCTCAGCAATAGCACATTAGTGCACACCATGTCCTCATTCACAACTAAAACACGGGCAGTTCCCACTGGGTTATCTTGTGCTGGCTCTCTGTCCTGTCCGGTGCTGTCCTGTCTTAAGATTTAAATCATACCCTTATCAAGGCACTTATTTGATCTATCAATGCACAGGTAACTTTGCTTAAATTTCTTTAAAAATTCTTTAGCTGTGGGTGAATCATTGATAACAATGACCTAATATATTATTAATATTTTTTTATGCTGATTCAGTTAAGACTCTATAAACCTCTAAATCTTAAGTTGAAAACTAGGTCTGCTTAAGTTTAGTACTACTATATACTGTATATCTCTCTCTCTCTCTGTGTACAGTATGTGTGTGCATGTATGATTATGTAGTAGTAACATTGGATAATGAAGAAGATGTTTTTCTATTAATGTATTAAACTAAATCTCAAGTCGTGTACCTAATAATTATATTACAATGAATTAGACCTTGCATTAGCTCACACACCCACATTAACAAACCGGGCCATGCTCATGTTTGTGCGCTGCCACACTCACACTCCCGTGTGCATATACGTGTACACATCCTAAAACTGAGCTCATTCGCTCTTTTTTTCTCTGCCAGAAAATTACAAAGACTTTTCTTTTTCAGCTGGTCTATACAAGCCAGTGAGGAAAGTGAGGTCACTAGGTTCGTTTGATTGTAAGATATTTCTTGCTTGCCAGCTCCGTCCAGGAAGACCATTTTGAGGTTAAAAACAAATGAATAGCTACTTTCGTTGACTGGGCACTTAAGGGCAGCACATTTCTGGGAAATGATGCCCGTGCTTACCAGACAGAGCTCAGCGATTAAATACTTCTGACATGTTTTACTGCTTGAGCACAAACAGCCTGTTCTCAGGAGAATGCACAATTCTGGTTCTTCTTTAGGTTTTTCCGAATATACAGTGCAAAACACAGCCAAGAGTCCAGATTATCTGTTTGCAATTGAGAGTAATTGTGTAGATTATGGAATGCGGTGTAACATATGAAGATACAGAGACACACAAATTGTTTTACCCTAGGTCTGTTCAGAAAGGACAGCTTAGATTTTGAACCCACTGCAGCTGAAGCACTTGCCTCATGGAGTTTTAAAAATTCCACAAGCACGTAATTTTACTAGTCTTATTTACCCAGGCTGTAAAACAGTATGTTTTGGCCAGCGCTTTACATGACATGCAACATTCTAAATGACCAGAATGTTTTTATTAAACGTATTAATAAAGCCTTATTAAATTGACCATCAAACACACACACACATACACACACACACACACATACACACACACACACACATACACACACACACACTCACACACACACACACATACACACACACACACTCACACACACTCACACACACACACACTCACACACACACACTCACACACACACACACACACACACACACACACACAGAAAGAAAAGGTGAACTCTGACTCTCACACAGCTGTTCCAAGCCTGCACTGTCATCAATTTTGTCCTGTATGTTTAATGAGTATTCACAAAATGTAGATTTTTTATTTTTTTTGTAAAATATATTTTTCAAATTTGGTACACAGATTTATCATGAGCTCAGTTTTGTGGAGTTTATTCTACTAAGCAGTGGTACATATCATAAAGAAGGCTTACTCTTGGTGCAGTGTTAGTCTTGCAGAATTTCACCGTTGCTGTTGTGACTGCGCCACATGTGGGCGGGGCCACTGGGGGCATAAGGTCCTTGTGCCCCCTCAATTGTATAAAATGAAATTTATTTGGTACATTTAAAAAATCCAGTTACGCTCTTATTAATGTATAATAATAATAGTTTTATGCCTAGAAACAGCAAATAAAAGCCATTCAGTTATTAGCTATTAGTGTTTAGTTAACTTAACTTTTTCCATTTTTAAATTGATTTAATGTCTCCCTAATGTGACCTCATATAAGACGATACCCTTCCTTCAGCTTGTTGCTCAGCTCTGCCATTCCCTGTTTGGCTGAGATGCGGTAACCAAAGTGTGAGTTAGGAGG
The DNA here is from genome assembly GCA_030068275.1 of Clarias platycephalus. NCBI lineage: Eukaryota > Metazoa > Chordata > Actinopteri > Siluriformes > Clariidae > Clarias > Clarias platycephalus. The sequence continues at coordinate 13,281,915 of JAQQZT010000001.1, forward strand.
AGGAGGAGGAGTAAAGCAAAGGGAGGTTGAAGTATTAAAAAAATGCAGGTATTTTTTGCTTGAGCATGAACACACATTGTGAGACCTGTGTTAAATTGTTAAAGAAATGGTACAATATGAATAAGAACAACAACAAAAAAAAACTTTACCAGTTTAAATACCGGTTACCAGTTTAAGATTATCAGTTTTTTGAGGTTAGGAGGATTTTTTAAATGTATGTGTAGTTGATGCTGACTTTGTGTACTTTTTACTTTGTGCGTAATTTATGACACAACAGTCGTACTCGGATGGTAAAATAATAAATTATGAATGAACCTCTTGCATAGCTGGTGGTTTTGATGGCCTTATGCTTGGGATCTAATCTATTAATCTTCACTTCGTTCAGCCAGAAAGTTGAGCTTAGGCTTATTTATATACCTTAAGAGAATATAAATTCCTGATCCTAGTTAATAAAAAATATATATAATAATAAGGGTTAGGGGTAGCTCAGAGATTAAGAAGTTGGACTACTGATCGAGAAGGTCCCTGGTTCAAACGCCAGCACCACCAAGCTGCCACTGTTGGGCCCATGAATATGGCTCTTAACCATCAAGTGCTCAGAGGTATAATGAGATAAAATCAGATAAACATCGCTCTGGATAAGGGTGTCTGCCAAATGCCTTAAAATAAAAAGAAGAAGAAGAAGAACAAATGGATCCCAAGTAGGGTTGGGTCGATAGACGATGCCATCGTTCATCGGCGATGGCCGATAGACATCACGATGCTGAGTCGGCATCGCGTTCCTCTGCCCCGCCCGCGTAGCTCGCGAAAAACACACACTTAATCACACTATATAGCCAAATGAAATGCATGCTTTCAATTTCCGCATCTTTACTT
>JAQQZT010000001.1:13282890-13299523 GCA_030068275.1 Clarias platycephalus
TTGACAGGTGGTAATTTGTGTGTAACTTATCTTTATTTATTTATGGTTTGGTTATGGGTAAAACAAAGACCATGCGGTCAGGTAGTGGAAACGGTAGGCTACAATGAATTAATTCGTTCCGAATTAATTATTTAACAACAACCAACACCCCCCCCACCCCACTCCGCCTACGACGATGATCGCGATGTTTCTCATTAGACATCGTATGATGCCAAATTGGTCGTCATCGCCCAACCCTAATCCCAAGTCTCACAACAGAAAAGCATTTGCCACATTATCAGAAGATGTCGTGTTTGAATCCTGACAATTTCAAAGCCATCTGTGATTAGGACCCATACAAAAAAATGGCCACAGTATCTGGGTAGGAGAGGGGGCTCTCTCTCTCTCTCTCTCTCTCTCTCTTTCTCGTCAATCACAGTGACAATAGCCAATTGTAGGAATGTGAGACCGCATGTACTGTATGTGACAGAGGGTAGATAGCGCTTTCCTCCTAGTGTACTACGCTGCACTAAGATGCTGCATGAGCAACACTTCCAAAAGATGCGGTTGGCTGACTTCACTTATTTCAAAGAAAGCACCTTGTCTTCCCTTTTAAATGTTAATAGCAGCTTCTGCTGTATGACTTGGTGCCAAACCCTGCAGGTAGATTTGCATCTAGAGCAGGGTGTGGTAACCCAGTATAATTTCCCAGTTAAAGTGCAATGGGGGTGCTTTGTGTGGGTGTCTATTGGCTTTACTCTGCCAGATCTCACTAGTGGACAATGAACAGCATGTTGTCAAATGACAAGAAGTTTCGTGTTTATTTTAACCAGCCAGCTTTAGGTTTGATTAAGCAGTGCCAGCTTCTGTGTGTGTGTGTGTGTGTGTGTGTGTGTGTGTGTGTGTGTGTGTGTGTGTGTGTGTGTGTGACAAATGTTGACAAAAACTGTGTGAAATGAGCCTCAGAGTCTGTGCATGTGTGTCCTGTTGAAAGAGGGAGGTGGGAGTGTGAGACAGACGGGGACACTTGGCAGCTAAGGAAAAGCTTAGAGCTCCCAGGGTTTTAAATGGAACACACACTCCTCCTTTCTCTCGCTCAGTTGCTCTCTCTCTCTCTCTCTCTCTCTCTCTCTCTCTCTCTCTCTCTGCTCTTGCTAGCTCTTTCGGTTACACACAGCTGTTTTATTCTCTCTTTGCCACTGACTGACTCCTCTTCCTAAAAAAACCTGAAATGTCCAGGAGAGGAATCGTTCCGCTGTACAGTTTTTAAGACAGTGCCCTTGTCTCACACAACCCTCTCTCCTTTAAACACTATGTGAACCAGTGTACACTGATGGTTTCTATTCTGCACTGATTGACTGACTTAGACGCCTCAGAGTGTTAAGACCTAGTGATTCAGGTCTCTATGGCTTTTATTCAGGGATCATTTACTTTGTCTGACCTGATTTTTCGGCAGTTTTTTTTTTATGACTATTACCCTATGGTCTTCGCACTTTGAAACGAAGCGCTTATGTAACCGTTTCTCTGCTCCCACTCCTTCGCTCCCAGAGTCTCTCTGCCTTCCTATGGTGCTGTACGGTAACACACGCACAGCTTTAAACACTTTAGCAGCACTCAGCCACTTTACACAAAAAAACCCCCAAAAGACATTAGGTTTGTTCTCAAAAGCTCATGTCTGTTTTTATTTTTTTATACTTAAGTTTTAAAACATCCATAAAAATTCCACCATTTCAAATAGACATGGGGCGTTTTATTCATTTTCCACACAGATAGGATGATGACGCACACAGACCTGTTGCTGAATAACTAGACTTTTGAATAAGACTGAATACAAAAACATGACGATTGGTCAAAGGATCTTTATTTGAAAGCTGTGGAGCAAACATTATACAAAAATCCCCCACAATTTGTTCACTGCTAAACTCTGGGACAAATCGCAATTTAAAGTAAGCCTGGGACGCGAATATATTCCTGAAATATCACGTAGTATGTAAGATGTGATATTTCATGGCTTGGGTGCCATCAGGCAAGAGAGGCTGAGATGGATGCAAAAGCAAGTTAATAATTTTTAATAAATCTGGCACAGGTAAGTCTATATTGTAAGCGATTGCCAGAAACAGGGTTAGGTAATCAGTCGGGCAATTAACAAACAGAGTATCAGAGGCAATTCCAAAACACACAAAACCATGAAACAATACATGACTTTAAAAAAAGGGGGCGGAGAAAATCAGACACAAGATTGCAAGACTTGGCAAGTTGAGATTTGTACAAACTAAGTGTCACTTTGCAAGAAGGCAAAGTCCAAAGTCTTTTCTCAGTATGTAGGCTGCCAGGGCGATTGGGAACATGTGAGTGATTAGTATTCTGGTTACTATGAACACGCAGGTGAAGTGTACCACTAAGAAATGTAGTTTGTGTCGACTATGTTTCTAGGCCGTAGTGTTGTCTGACATGAAGTTTAGTGTGGCATACACTACCTTGAGGGGTTAAACTTCTGTTCAAGTTAGTTAAAGCAAGAACGTAGTTCAAACAAATACTTTCACTGAACTCTTCAAAGCCACAACCCTAAAGTACTTTAGGGCTGTGGCTTTGGAAAGTCCACTGAAAATGTTGTATTTGTGACGGTGACAGTTAATTTCAGTTCATTTCAATTCATCATAGTATGTCATATGTAATGCATAGTCAGTTCGTAGGTGGTTTAAGACCCGAGGTGTTACAGTGTCAAATGAAATCGGAGCAGGTTTTGGCTCAGACGGTTGAAGCCCTGGGTTGCCAATTGGAGGATCAGTGATTAGAGCACCATGACCGCCGAGTCACCATTGTTGTGTCGTTGGACAACAGGACTCATACAGCCTAACTGCTACGTGCAGTGCTGGTCCCAAGCCTGGTTAGAAAAATGGGAGGGTTGCAACAGGAAGTGCATCCAGTGTAAACCCTGTGCCAGATCTTGCAGATCAAATGAGCCGATGTGGCGACCCTTAGGATAAAAGGGACAAACCCCAAGGGGGGAAAGAAAGTCAGTGTCGAGTGACCAAGAACCGTCAAGAATTTCAGTTTGGCACGTTCTCGCGAACAGTTTGGGAATGTGGGAAAAAAACCCGCAATATTTTTGTGGAAACTATTTTAACAGTGGTGTACATAACTGATTTTCTATATACATACTGTATGCCATACGCTGACAAAATGTGCAGTAAAACTTTTTTGCAGAATCAATTAAATTAAATTAATCATTTCATTATCGTGATTCATTTGAGCCTTACCTAGACTTTCGGTTACATATATAAAATCATAAGTCTTTTCAAACTAAAATCTGCTTAAAATATGCCTTCATTGTACATTATACGAGACCACTTTTGCATACAAGAACTAAACAAAAAATGAAGGCTTCTGGGTTTTGCATACAAGAAATGTGACAGGTTCTTCAACATACCTGGAAAAGAAAACAGCCAGCCAATTTCCTTATTAACGTGTACAAATTGTTCCTGAGACTATTGATGGCTTTTAAGGGTTGTCACTTTTTTTCATATTTTTTAATGTAGAATAATTAAATGCTTTTCTTTTTTAATATAATGCTATTCTTTTTAAAGTACAGGACTTGACAGGACCTGAGTCTTTAGCACATGTATATGATATTAAAATAGTATAGCTAATGTACTCTTGTCGTAATAATCAGAACCAAACCCTATTGCACTATTGTTTATTTTTTTTTTTTTCTTTTCTTTTTTCTTCTGGTTGTGTGTGTGTGTGGTCACGTACATGGCATATATGTGGGTTATGAGAGAGAGAGAGAGAGAGAGAGAATATAAAATACCAGCATGCCATGGTGAGATAGTCCAGCCTGAATGATAATCAAATATTTAATCTGATCTGGAGGTAGAGGGAGATTTGCCTTGAACATCTGAAGAGAAAGCAGTGGTAGAATAATTGGATAGAAATAAACCAGCACAAAACGAAAAGTTGTGTTTGTGTATGTATGTCAGATTCTTTAACCTTTTTAATCCTTAAGTGATGCTTTACAGCTACCATAATTATATCTTTATACTAAATAGACCGAACCTGTGTATATGAAGGTTGATGAAATGAGACTGTTTATTATTGTATTGTCCAAGAGAAACACAAATATAGTCACATATCATTATTGATGCTCATAACTCATCCTTTCACTTAGCGTAGTTTATGGTAAATAGCAATTTGTGTGTGAGCATACAGATTAGCAAGATTTATGGATGGTATTTAAGTAAGACCTCCTCTATGAAGTGAATCCTAAAATGAGTCACTGTTCTTTTTATAGTTACTATGAAGGGAGTATTTATGTTTTTTTTTTTTAGATTTCCAAAATGATAAATGACGAATTTTTAATCACTGCACAAATCAAAACTCTGACCTAAGGGTGCGTCCATATGAACTTTTTATTATATTTTCCAACCTTGTCTAAACTGTTTCTGCACAGTACAGTATATATTGTATGTAGAAAAGGAACAATGTTAAAACTAATACATGATCCAATATATGTTACTGTCATCTTCACAAAAATCAACTCCTCATACGTTCCTTAAAAGAAAAAAAAGAAAAAAAGTTTCTCGCATATATATATATATATATATATACACAAGATTTGATTTCATTTATAAATTTTAGCAGTAGTAAGAACTGACAGATTGATACTCTTTGTTGTTTGTTTAGAAAGCTTATCAGAAAGGTTCACGAAGGGTCTAGTTGAGACTAGAGGATCTGGGATCCCATTAGATGCAAGAAATAAAGTGAAGGATTTTACTTTCATGTGGGAGCAAGCGAGTTGTCAGGTACATGGCTTGTGTGACAAATGAAAACCACATTTATTAACAAACATACAGCACTAAACAATGCATTTAGAGCATTTAATCATTTATTACTGCCTGGTCATGCTCACGTTTTTGTATATTTGGTAAAATGGAGCAAACAGAACTAGATTAGCTCAGTACCTACAGGATTGTTTTGGAAGTGACTCCAACATGCTCTGGCATCACCAGCTACAGCATAACAACAAAGTGCTACGGCAGAGCTAAGAAGAAATACTGTACAATTTAATATGGTAAGACCATGAATTAAGTCTAATTAAAAATAGATTTACAGTGCACTCTAAGGGTCTGTGGAGAGACTGATGAAATGCTATAAGCAATAGTGGAAGTTCCCACTAATTCCTAGTTCATTCATTTACGGATAATACTTCTTGGTCTTTAGAAAATATTCAAATATTACATTGCATACTTGAGGAAAAGTCAGGGGCGGTATTAGCAGAGACACAGAGATTACAGGGCCATCATGCTATGGTTCATCCTGGGCTGGGGCGCCAACCCATCGCAGGGGACAAGCACACACACTCCCACAATCATTCATATAATATGGAAATGACAGTCAGCCTGGAATACAGGTCTTTGGACTGTGGGAGGAAAACGGAGTACCTGGAGGAAACCCATTAAGCACAACTCCACGCACACAGACAGTGGGATTTAAACCCCCAACCTCGGAAGTGCAAGGTAATAATGCTAACCACTAAGCCTCACTGCGAACGGGAGAATTCACAAGTAATTTAAAACAAACAAAATCTCTGGTTTAGGTCTGGTAAGGCCATATACACATTCAGTATAAATTTGAATACAGTCTTGTCTATTGGCATTTGGAGGATTAACAGATGGTTGCCGATAGTGACAATTTCTTACACTGTTAAATTTCACATGTCCATCTTTGAGACGAAAGAGCCTCTGTACTGGATAAAAACTATGCCATGAATTTCAGATGTCACAGCCCTATTGCACTGCTCCACCCATGTCAGCCCGGTTATGTTTATTTTGCCCAAGAGCAAATGACTGAACAAACTTTTTTTATTTTTTTATTTTTTGCTTTACTCCCAAATACCAGCAAATAGAGCCCTACATTTTATACATTCTGGTGAACTGTGATATTTTTAAATTATTACATCTAAGCCAACTTCTCTTAAACTGCCCAGTGGGTATAAAATGACTACAGTGGTTTTCTGTTCCACGTAAACTAGTGGCACATTACGTTCTTAGATCAAAGTTGCTAGCCGGGAGCATCGCCAGCTTCAAGTGGTGTGCTTTTGCAGAAGGATGTGAAGGAAGCACTTATTAGGTAAACACTGCACACTCTGTTAAAGAGCTCCTTCAGAATAACAGAAGAGTAGAGTGTTTGTGTGAGGTCCATGCTTTTACTGCTAGGGCTAAACATGGACCTGTCCATTATTTACCCAAACTTTTTCTGTCCCTCTTCTCGTTTTCTGCCTCACTCTCTAGAAACTCCGACCGGTTTTAATGCCCCTTAATATCACATTCTGTTTTTTAAAACCTTTGGAATACCAGGTTTGAAGATTTCTGCAGAAGAGAAGAGGGAGTAATGAAAAAGATTTTCATACAGGCTGCTATCAAGCGGTCATGTAAACATGATTTGAGTCTATGACTCAAATAATGTTGGCTGCAATCGTAACCCAAGTTCACCAAAAACTACTCACAAACACGCGCACACACTATATTACTGTACTTGTGAGGTCTTACATTGACTTCAGTACCATCCCACACGTAAGCAGATAAAACACGTTTGAAAAAGACAGAAAAGTTAGGTTCTTAATGTTTTTGGAAAAGAAGTAGGAAATAGAAAACACCTTGCAGGTTTGTTGTTTTTGTTCACGTAACTGAAATGTTCTGGCAACAGCGACGGAAGGGTGAGTCAGAGCAGAGAGCAGGGTGTCCTTGCAAGTGCGTGCCTCAGTACACTTTTCTACATATGGTTGTGATTGTCTTACTCGTTTTCCACTGGAGACGGTGCGAGGTAAAAAACATGAATGTATTGAACAGTGTTTCACGTTTCTCTAAAATGCGTTCATACAACAAAATGAACATTCAGCCCAACAAACACATACACACACACACGCACACACCCATTCACACACAAACACTTTTTATGGTTTATTTAATGTGTAGTACTTTCAGTCAGTCTCTCTTCATCTCTTTTCAATCTCATTCACAATCATAAACAAATCAATCTAGTTTGAATTTAATAAAGATAAAGTGGGACCACGCTGAGACAAAAACAAAAATCTTATTTCTATTATTATGGCATGTCACAGACTTGTGGTCATAACTATTTTCCAGTAAGCCACTGGAAGTGTGTAAATTGACACTTATTATGCCAATTATAGTATATTACTGCATGGTAATAAAAATGCTTTTTTTTAATTAAATTGCTTTATGTTTGACTTATCTAATATCTTTACATCAATATGCAGATACAATTTATTGGGATTTCCTGTCTTTATATGAAATATTGAACCATTTTTCATTCTTAATTATTATACCTTTCTGTGTGAGCATTTTTGCTGACGTATATTTTTGGTTTGTTTATATTTTATATTATATGAATGATTTGTATGTTTGTGTTATCATGAATACAGAAATGAAATAGAAAACTATTTAATTCTCACTTAATAAACCAGCCCAGTGCCATAGAGATAATGTAAAGAAAAGAAATCAGAGCCATCAGGTGCTTAGTTTAGAAAGAAAGGAAATGGAAAGATGTCAGAGCGCTGAAGAGGAGTTTTTCCAGAGCGTCATACAAACTAGAATGGCTACTGGCGGTATTACAATGAAACACGGCCTCTGATAAGTGGCTAAATAACTTAACAGTTCTCAGAATTTTTTTTTCCTATTACAGGATTGTTTTTTTTTTCAGTCATTCTTAAAAAATACCCTTAGGTCTTGCTTTTCCATGCAGGTGGTAATCAGAATATTACTAGAGTGGATAAGAATACCTGGTCCATGCAGGAATCTGATTTTTTGTGCACAGAAATGTACAGTACCTTTTCTTTAAAAAATAGTCAATGCAATGTGTGTGCATGTGTATTTGTGTGTGTTGGTAAAAGAACAGCTTACTGTTCATGGAGCTGGATTATCAATTTTCCTGCCTTGGAATAATACACAACTAAATGTTTGGTCTCATCAGCCAAATTTTAAAGTGGCCCCTTTGGTCATTGTTGGCTGCATTTACTGATTGTTTAGACAATACTGGCTATCTAAATGTGAAATAGTTAGCTTGCTTGGCTCCAAAGGCCAACGGTCAAGTGATTATAAATGCCTTTGATCAGCTGTATAACTGTATCTAGTTCAAGTCTGTGTGTTATCAATAGTTAATTTCCTCACAAACCTACTTTTCACTGAACTTTGTCCTTATTTGTGGCATCCACTGTATTACATAAGTAGCTCTAAAATGAACAAACTTAAGAAAAACCCTGGTACTAATCAGGTTGTAAATAGGTTGTTTATGTTGCATCACCTTTAGGATAAGATTTCGGTATGGACTGTGTTCGTAACTCCAGTATATACTGTATGAATATCAGCTTACTTTGTAAATTGGTGTGATCTTTATAAGCTCTAATGTTTCAATGTAGCTCATTGCATAAATGACTTGTTTGCTTTCTCACCACACATACTTATTTATTATACTTTAAATATTTAGAAATACTAGAATATATATTTTTTACTATTTTAATGAGATTTTGATAAAGGCTTGTGGTTTAAACTGATTTCTGAGAAAAATGTAAATACTGATGATAATGCTTATATTTAACTTTATTTATTATCAACTTGTATTTAAAATATAGGTTTTACTGCACTGCTGTTTTTGTGTGTTAAGTTTTTCATTACTCTCCTAAACTGGCAGAAAATAGTGAAATGAAGAACACATTTCTTTGAACAATGAATTTATGATTGTTTGTTTTTATTTACTAGTGTTTTTCCTCTGCTTTTTGTAGGTAAAGCAATCTGTGATGGTAATTCAGGAGACTATGGTGTGCCATCGCCTGGACCTGCGTTTAAGGAGGTCTGGCAAGTTAAAGTTTGGCCGAAAGGTCTTGGGCAAGCTAAAAACCTAGTGGGTATATACCGACTCTGCCTTACAGATAAGACCGTCAACTTTGTCAAGCTCAACTCAGATGCAGCAGCTGTTGTATTGCAGCTTATGAATGTGAGACGTTGTGGCCATTCTGAAAATTTCTTCTTTGTGGAGGTTGGCCGATCAGCGGTGACTGGCCCTGGAGAGTTCTGGATGCAGGTGGAGGATTCAGTCGTGGCACAAAACATGCATGAGACTCTACTTGAAGCCATGAAGTCCCTAAGTGAGGAGTTTCGTCAACGAAGTAAGTCACAGTCTACTACAGCAGGAGGAGGTGGTGGGGCTATTCCATCCAATCCAATCAGTGTTCCATCTCGTCGCCACCACCCAAACCCTCCACCCAGCCAAGTGGGATTCATCAGACGACCTCGCACAGAGCCACCCGGAACCACTGGAGGAGGAAGTGGCACTAGCAACAATGCCTCACCTACACCTCGGCATGGGTTATCGAGACCCTGTAGCTCCAGTGATGGCACAAAAGTAGAAGATGGCATGAATGCAGGGACAAAGGGTGTTAATTCCTGTTCAAGTCCCACAACAAATGGATCCTGTTCTAGCACACCTATTCTCAGGTCTACGTCTGTACGTGCTCCCACACCAGTCAAGCCACAGCATGCTCTAATGAGGTCCATCTCAAATCCAGCCCCTTCACCGGCCCAGAACCTCTCCTCCTACTCAGCCAGTGGGTCAGAATTTGTGGGCACAGGTCCTGGAACTACTGCTGCTGGTGGGGATGGAAATGGAAGCACGTACAATCGAATGCCTCTGCGCCAGCCATCAGTTTCTGGTTCATTCAGTGACTATGGTTCTTCAGATGAATACGGTTCCAGCCCAGGTGAGCATTCTTTGCTGACCGCAACTGTTCAGACAGGTTCTATAGGTAGCTCAGGTGGGGATGAAGCTGCCAACTATATCCTTATGGCACAGAAAGGGGCATTCAATTCATTGCCAACTGACAACTCTGTGCCTCAGATTAGAAGGGTTCTGCGACGTTCTTCGGGACGTGAATGTGACAGTGAACGTAGGATGATCAGTAAAAGGTCATCTCTGCCTCCCATGGCTCTTGAGAGACTTGGCACTTATCGCAGAGGAGCAGATGTAGAGATTGAGGAGGACAACTATGCTATAATGTCTCGAAGTACTAGTCGTGAGTCTTTCAGCTCACGCCAGGATTCTGATTCAGTTGTTGGTGGAACCAGATATCTGGATGTAGCTGCAGAGTCTAAAGCTGACACAGAAAACTGTGGATCAGATGGATCAACTGTTACCAGTAATGGTAATGTAGGTAGTGACAATGGATACATGTCCATGTTGCCAGGGGTAACGTCTCCTCCAGTGTCCCTCTCTCACTCGCTGTCAGTAGCAGTGTCAGACTCAAAACCTGCAGATGACTATATGGCTATGACTCCCAACAACAGTATTTCACTTCCTCAGCAGATCCACCTTCCTTCTAACACAGAGGGCTATATGTTGATGTCGCCAAATAGCAGCTGCTCCCCAGACCAGCGTGTGGTTTCTGGAGCCTGGGTTGGCAGGAACAGTGCAGACAGTAGGCCAGGCAGTGATTATATGAACATGTCACCTATCAGTTTACGTGCCAACAGCACTCCATCTCCTCAAGAGTCCCTTACAGCATCTGAAAAACGTCCTCACCAACCTCCCCCCAAAATGGTATATTCTTACTATTCCCTACCCCGTTCTTATAAACACAGCAGCACTAAACACTTTGAGGATGGTTTAGGAAGAGGAAAGTGCACAGGTACTGAACATGGAAATTGTGGGGGTCAAGGTTTTGGCAGTTGTAAGGGCACATCTAATTATCAAGAACCTGGAGTTGGACGGAACTTTTCTTTTTCCTCCTCATCATACTCGTCTAGTTCAGCTAGCAGTGAAAGTCTGGGCGAGAGTGAAGAAAGGACCCAGGTGAGAAGGAGAGCTGCAGGGGCCCAAGTAAAGGGTGGGTCTGGGGCAGCTAAACAACCACAGAGCCAGAGAAATCGTCCTCTTAGTTTGTTTGTGGATGTCTCTAAAGCCAATACCTTACCTAGGGTCCGTGAGACACCAGCCCCACCTGAGCCGAAAAGTCCTGGTGAATATGTCAGTATAGAGTTCAAGAGTGAGCGAAGCAGCAGAGAAGTAGTTAGAGGACCTAGACAGGGTGGTTCTATTCTTGCCAGCTCACAACGCCCCTTGCCTAGACCTACTTCTTGTGTGGCTGGGTTCTTGCCACATCCCAGCAGCCCCTCCTCTGCTCTCCCTCCATCTGTTGCTTCAGAATATGTCAACATGGAGCTAGGAGCCTCCACATCACCATCTTCCTTTTCCCTCACTCCCCTTGGTTTCCCTTCTTTTCCCACTCCTCCAACCCCACCTGCAACAACACCCAAGTCTTGGGATGAGCAGATAACACCACAGCATGAAGAAGAGAGTGAAGTGGAAATAGGACGTACTGGGCATCAGCCTTCATCACCTTCTCAGTCAGTGGACTCTCCTTTACAACGTGCAGACTACACAGAAATGGTCTTTGGATTGAGCTCAGACACAACCACTAGTTCTACAACACCTAAAGAATCTCTGCTGGACAGACAAGAATCCATGGTTCCCACTTTAAGCCTGGGGCTTAATTTAGATTTTCCTATCTCCAAAGCCCCAAATCCAGATCACGGTGCTAAGGTAATAAGGGCAGATCCTCAAGCTCGCCGGCGCCACTGTTCTGAAACATTCTTGGCGCCTTCTTCTTTGTCCTCATGCCCCGTAAGTTCCTCCTCTTCTATGTGCATGATCAACGATCACACCCAAGCCATAGCACGACGACTTGGTTTAGATGGCACTTTGGGCAGCAGTGGAAATTTGATAGATATATCAAATCAACAAGCCAGCCATGGATTAACTAACACAAATACTACTCAGATCTCATCCACAGAGCAAGGCCTCAACTACATAGACCTAGACTTGGCTACGAGAGAAAGCTCACATCTTGCTGTTGATGCACAGGCTCCTGGCCAAACAGCAGCACGATTATTTTCAACTGTTTTGGGTACTGGAGCCTCTGGAGGTGCTGGAGGAACAGGAGGTCTGAGCAGCAATACTTCAAATCTCAACACATATGCTAGCATTGACTTCTACAAGTCAGAGGAGCTACGGTCACACCAGGGCAGCAGCAGCAGCAAGGACGGTACTGGTAAGAGAAGTTTTTTTTATTCAGTTTTTACTATTGAATAGTCATCATTATGGCACAGCGGAGTAGTACTTTTAATTCCTGTCCACCTGCTGCTACTGAGTGCAGTAACCTACTTGACTTCTTGGCTTCAAGCTGGTAGCAATACTGACTACTAAGCCACGTAAAGTTCAGTATATTAAATCTTTTAATATTGTCTATTCTGTTTTCTGTCAATCCAAGAAATAGGCATAAGAATTGTTGTTTTCCATTTCTGACTTTTTATTTTTGGGGCAGTTTCACTCCGTCATATTTATAGTAATGTATATATGGACTGCTCAGACATGCTTCACCTAAATGCTTCCCATGACTTTTTGTGTGAGGAAGTGTAACTAAACCTGCTACTACCGAGCTAAAATGAACCTATCGGTTCCCCTAATGTTGAATAAGATTGGGCCTGGGGTTAGAGACAGTAGTTATCAATAGCTGCAAGTAGTGTAGCCTCTTCTGCAGCAGTGCTCTGTGCTGGCTCCTTCTGCAGCAGAGAGCAAGTGTGTAAGATTTTCAAATCGGCAGTGTGGTTGTGGTGCTCGGGGACTGAAGTGTACTAGCTGTGAATGTTGAAACGAAGCTAGTCTAGCCTTGACAAAGGTCTGGCCCATAGTCTTTTTATCAAGAGGTCATGGCACCTTGTAGATTTGCTATAGTGTGTGCCTGTACATATTTATGTACATTTGAGATTTGCTCCTTTTAGTCTGTAAATAGTTTTTTTTGGACTTGAATACATAATTGGAAGAGTGCCCAGCTCAGTTTGGGAATGGAAAATAGAGAAATACACAGACAGTAATACAGAAAGGCGGTAAGAAACAAAGATGGCACCAGAAATGAGCTGAAGTGGATAAGAGGTGGAGAGAGATAGACAGTGTGTGAGACATGCAGATGGTGGAGATAGAAGAGAGAATTTGGGTGACATTTGGCTGTTATTAGATCTGCATACATTTTTCCCTTCCCTCTTTACCATGAAGATAATAATGGCCAGCGTTGTGGGGATTTTCCCAGCCGAGACTCCAGACTGGGTCTTCATGGTGACATCTGATATGAGCCAGAGGGGGAGGTAGAGAGAGAAAGAGTAGGGGGAGTAGAGAATAGTGAAGTGAGAACAAGAGCAACAGAAGAATGAAGCGAGTATGAGGGATTGGGCGGGATCTAATGAGGGATGCCAATGAAGTAATCCTGTCTAGGCTAGGGAGGGTGATGTGTGTAGGTGTTTGCTTTCTTTCATTCTATGTGTCAGAGTGTGGATGTGTAATACAACTGTTACCAGTGCAGTCTCCATGCTTCTGTAATTATCTTTCATTCCCTCCCTCTCTCTCTCTCTCTCTCTCTCTCTCTCTCTCTCGTATCTTTACTTTCTCCCCTCACATTACTGATCTTCTCTAATGCATGTATATGTTCAAGAACATATTTACTGTCAGGAGATTCCGCATCCAAATCCCAATTATGCCTTTCCCTGCACATGAGCAGTGGGTAGGAATTGATGAAAGCCCAAAAAATTGTGATACTCATACCCAATGTTGCAGCAACGATGTTCTGTGTTAACTTAATATAAGTATACAGCAATTAGTTACGACCAAGCAATCTGATTGGATGAGAGGCTTTCCACAAGTGGTGGTAACGGATGATAACAGCATTTGGATGTTTAACTATGTGTATCAGGGCACATCAAAGGTGTTCTACAATAGTTCATTACACTAACTGTTGGTTGCAGCATGAATGAGAGTAGGTCAGCTATCTACTGGAACTCACACATCTGATAATGTTTTGTCATCTTAATGAAATTAAAACAAAACTTTTTCTACTTAATAATTACTTTTAAGTCATTCAGAATAGTTTCTGTGTTGTTTTATTTTACACCTAAGACAAACACAAAGGCTGAATCCCAAATCTATTTGTAACCCCTAATCAAGGTGTGTTGAACAAGTGACTGTACACTCTAGCACACCCGTTTTCAGTTTAATGCTATTTGGAATTTCGTCCTAAAACCTGAAAGTTAACGGAGTTGATATTCTGAGGCAGAATAATTGGAAATATAAAGAGATTTACAAGATTACAAGATTTACAGAACTGTCAACCACATTCATGGTTTATTCTTATTAACCTTTGTCTGTGTAGTTCCAATAAGAATTAAAAACTACCTTCACCTCTATTAAATAAATTAACTGGTCACCAGTTCTGCCAGTCACAGAAGGATATTTCTTGGCGAAGAAAAATAACTAGTGAAATAAAAAAACATATAATAATTTTGTTGATAATAAACAGTGTTTGTGGAAGTATTGTATAAAAGAAATATTACACTCGAGGTCATGCTGCCTAGCTTGTTATTAGCACGGCTGTGATGCCTTCCAGCCTCATCAGAGCTATGCTACATCCAGCACAACAGCACTCCCTCTCACATGATATTGCGTTAATTACTTCGCTAATGATCTATACTGCGCTATCCTGTATGAAGGGTCGCAGGGGGCACGGAGCCTATCCCAGTAGACTTGGGGCACAAGTTGGGGTGTCAATCTTTTGCAGTACTTTCTTACATATAATCAATTATTGCATAAAATAAGGTACCTTAAGGGAGTACGATTTTAGTTGGTAAACCGTATACACATATTCTAGTCAGCTAGTTAGATCAACACCATGAGCCGAATGACATCCTTAAAGTAATATTGTAAAGATGGCATCAAGGGGACCGCAGGGCTGCTGCCTCAGGCACCAATCACTTCACTGCATGCACGTCCTTTATCATCCTATAATATTTGCTCGGACAGCCATATTGGGTGGCAAATTATTCCTGTATAATATGATGTGAGCCTTTAACTCTTCCAGCTCATTGACATGAATTAGTTTTAGCTGTAATTTTGAAGCATATTATCTACACTGTAACTTCTATGAAACTCGTATGTATTGTGCTGTCCACACAAAATATCTGCTCTTAATATGCAGGAAAGGAGATATATTTTGTGCATTTCTTTCCTCTAGAATGGTATTTTCTAACCACATTTAAATATGTTAGGAACTAAATCTGGCACACGCACACAAATACACTCACACGCACACAGAAGGAGACTGTAAAGTTCTGGCTGGTCTCCACCTCACTACAGCACACACACACACACGTGGCAGCAGCACTGCAGTGGTGGTGCCACGTGTGTCCTCTCAGTGTATCCAGGATTGCTGTGGTTACTGAACTACTGGCACTAAGGGGGTTGATGCCACCACAGAGGGGTGGAGAATGTGCCAAACAGATTGACAGATGTGCCACAGCTGTAAGAGTGCGGTCTGAACCCAAACCAGGTCGAGATAAGTGAGGCAAGGTGAAGGTTATACAACACACACACACACACACACACACACACACACACACACACACACACACACACACACACACACACACAGTGCATTTAGTTATTTTGGTATATTTGGTATATAAAGTGAATCAGTGAGGTTGACTTGCAGTGTGCCAGCTTTAATTTGATGGTATCTTTATAGGGTGAGCGTTATAGGAATTTCTGCCAATCAACTGTCCATTAGTTGCAACTTTTGGGGACACAGATCTACACGCATACATATATACATTTTGTTTTCAGAAGATGACCTTCACATTGTTTCATGTAGTCTTAACAGCTCTCTCACCAATTTGTCAAAATTAAGTGTAAACTTAACCAGCTTGGCTACAACAGAATTTTGCCGCAAGATGCCACCCCATCTGGTTTGCACTTAGCGGGACCATCATTTGTTTTTCTACCTGGACAGTGACCCCAAACACACCTGTGTGTGTGTGTATGCTGACTTGCCAGTTGTCCTGTTTGTTCATAATTGGCACCCTTCACAAGGTGGATAAGCCACAGAAGATCATCGCTGAAAGGACTGGATGGTCTCATTGTTGTATGAAGTCATATTCATGGAAAATTGTCCGGAAGGCAAAAGTATGGTAGGCAAAGGTGCATAAGCAACACGTATAACTGTAGACTTAAAAACATTGTCAAACAATGCTGATTCAAGAACTTGGGAGAGCTTCACATGGAGTGGTGTGAGGCTGGAGTCAGAGAATCAAGAGCCATCATGCACAGAAATCTTCAGGATTTTAGATACAACTGTTTATTCATAGTTTCAAGCCACTCCCGAAACAGAAACAACTTCAGAAGCGTCTGGACTGTTGCTCAGATAAAATTTTATTTTGCATTTCATTTGGTCCAAGAGTCTGAAGAAAGCATGGAGAGGCACAGAATCCATTTTGCTTGATGTCAAGGGGTGAAGTTTCCACAGTCAGTGATGATTTGGGGTACCATGCCATCTGCTGGTATTGGTCCACTGTCCACAGTGTGTATGTACTGTATGTATGTACACACACACATGCACACATTATATATTATATTATTATTATATATATGGGCTTGACATTGACACCCGCCCACCCGCCAAATGCGGGCAAAATTCGGCTGTGGCGGGTAATAACTTTAGTCTCACTAGCCACTTTGGCGGGTAGTTTATTCTTTGGTATTGTAA
>JAQQZT010000001.1:13311644-13330901 GCA_030068275.1 Clarias platycephalus
TAAGGCAGTTCTGAAGGCGAAAGGGGGTCAAACACCGTATTAGTATGGTGTTCCTAATAATCCTTTAGGTGAGTGTAGTATGTATATTGTATAATTGTAAATAACTAAATATGATTAATTAATTGTTTATGTTCACTTTATGTACACTTAATTGTGTCCAGTCTTCAATTGCATGAACCAAACCAATATGAAATAAATTAAATAAAGCAAAAAAACATTTATAGAAACCTGAGTTTACTTCGTTTGGAAAATGCATGAATGTGAAAAAGAACGGAAAAATAGGTTTAAAAATATATATAAATCTGGATAATAATCATGATTAGTAATATTATTGATTATTGATCCAAGCCCAAATAAAATGGGGAGATTGTGTCAGAAAGGGCATCCGACATAAAACCTGTGCTGGGTTGCGTGTGGATCGGATGATCCGCTGTGGTGACCCCTTGACGGAACCATCTGAAAGACAAACAACAACAACAACTGTAGGACAGTGTACTGTTCTCATCTCCTCTGCATGGCTACAATATGATGTACCAGACTATGCTGAGATAAATGATCAAATCCATCTATAGGCAGCACTTATTTTTTATGAGGATAGTAGTCTTAGACTGATTGAGGACATGTGACTCCTGAGGCGATCATCCATACGCACATACACACACACATATTTTCTTTGTAAAGTATGCCTCAGAACCTCAAAGCTGATTATATCCACTAATTATCCATTGGTCATATGGGTAGATGTTTGTAATGTGTGCCTATATGCATGCGTGCATACATGCAGCATTTATTTAAATTAACTTTTAGAAAAGACCAATACATAATTTTTTCAACATAATCTCTTTGCTTTCCAATATACTTTGTCCTCAGTCAACAAGCTTCGGTTTTCCCTCATTAAAAATGTTTCAGGCTGAGCTGCGAGCCACAAATGCACTGCTGTCCTCACTTCTTCATCAGAATCTTCATCCTCATAGGGCTTCTTTCAGGGAACCAAACAGGTGAAAGTCTGATGGAAAAAGAGCAGAACTATAGAGAGGATGTTTTAACGCCTTTAACAAAGTTTTTGTAGAGTGTCGACGGTTCGTGTAGAAGTGTGTAGCCGTGCATCGTCATGTAAGATTACAACACACTTGGCTAGCAGTCCACTGGTTTTAATTCGAAGTTTAGGCTTCAGCTCTTCAATAAGCGTTGCACTTTAATTGTGCAAAAGACGCAATTTTCCAGCTGAGGGTTGACTTTTGAATTTTTTTTGGTTGACGATTTACTCTTAGGCTCGTGGTAATAAATCCATGTCTCGTCACCAGTAATGATTCTCTTTAAGAAACTTTCACCTTACTTGGAGTATTGGTCCAAATGTCGGTTCAAATCACAAGCGGGACATCCTTTTTTCTGCATTTTCACAGTTACAAATGATCTCATCGAACATGTTCACATTTGCACAGCAGTGACTGGGGAGATAGCCTTGAACAGAAAGTGCTTATAAGACAGTGCGGCCAACAGAAGTTTTAATATAATCGAAGTGCAGATCATTTTTGACTCGTAGATAAGGTAAAATAAGAGCAGAGAAAATAAACTGCATAGTAAAAGTTGCAGCATTGACAATCCTCACACAGCCTGAAGCATCCATGTACACATCAATCATTTCTAACTTCACCAGCCAGCTTTGAGACACTTTGAGTGTTCTGTTCAGAATGCTGTGTATGTAAGTGAATTCAGGGAATACCCCTCGGCGGAACTGGTTGTATCTTGTTAAGAGGTTTACACAAGAACCACTGAGAACAGGGTGAATTGAATAACACACCCCTGTATTTGATCAAGCAGGTGACACTTTTGACTATATGCACTGATTCCACAGTCAATTGTTTTGCAAAATAAATTGCTAAATAGAATTAACACCTACAGTGGCAGAAGAGGTTCCGTCTGGAAAGCATTCATGAAACAAACATCATATTTATATATGTATCATAATTACTGTTCTGGATGTTAGGTTATGGGTTTCACTCTAACCAAGCTGCATTTCATATTTAGGTCATGTAGCAGATGCAGCATGAATATGAAATTAAACATAATCCATGACTATTGGATTTTGAAAACTTGCTGTATTATCTGAAGGTACACACGTCATAAATGTTCTACTTTCTGGATTTTCGAGTTACTCTACTTCCTTTCCTGAGCAGCCAGAAAATCGCAATGTTTTGTCTTACCCTTAAAGATTGGTTATGGCTTGGGTCTACCCTCCTGATCATGAGATAAATAATTAATAAGACAGATGAACATAAAAATGTATCAGCATTTTTTTTTTTTATGTCAGCTACAGTATGCAGCTTTTTACACATTGATCTGATATACTGTAATTTAGATGTAACACAAACTTAATGCTACCACAATAAGTACAATCCCATCTATGTATTGTTTCAGTTTTTTCATAGTTAGCACATTGCAGATGGATTGCTTTCACTGCTTCTGGCAAAATCACAATATGTTAAAGATCAGATTTTTTTGTTCCACTGAAAATTTTAACTAGCAATATTGTTCAGTGTAATATGGTGCTAACAGACCAAAAGAGTCAAAACACAGCGGTGAATTTATAACGAATTGCTAATTATATTTTGCTTATTAATTTTACCTAGCTATCTAATTGTCAGACATGTGATTTATTTAGCATATACAGCAAGGTTTGGACTTTATCGCTTGGATGTCCTTGATAGGAATCTATATATTTAGCATATTGTGTTAACAATATATTGGCCAGCAAGCACTGCAGATGAATTTAGCTTGCTTTGCTAGCCAGGCACAAGGCCAACATGCTTTCCACAAATGTGCTGTAGCGCTCAAGTAATCTTGTGTTCTCTTTGAAAGTTGCCATGCTCTTGCTTCGGGCTGCCATGTCTGTGTCTTTTGTTTGTTTTTTTAAAGTGTGGTGTGCTACGGATCTCTGAGTGAATACATATGAAGTTTATGTAAATGCCATCTCAGCAGGGAAGAGCTGAGCGGAGAGGGGTGGAGAGGAGCTTCCACTAATTACACAGAAATAATTACACAGGTATCTGATCCAAATGACTAAGCAAGGCTTCAAGACAACACATTATTTTGAGACATTACAGTTATAAGGGTCAACATGCTTACATGGTTTTAAAAAGGTTATAATCATTCAGACATTCATTTTCATACTGTTTAAACAGTATTAGTACAGTCTTAAATTTCACAAATACACTATGTGCAGATATTATCTCTTTATAAAAAATTAAGTCAGTAAAAATAAAATAATAAATCAGTTATCTGAGGAAATGTGTGTGTAATCAATTACTCACGTACTAGAGTAATGTGGATAGTACATGTACATTATTGTAACGTACAGTAATGTTTATTTGTTCTGCAGTAATGGGAACAAATATTTTATTGAAACAAGCTGCAAGTACCTAAAGATTAAATTTTTAAATGTTTATATAACAACCTCAGCAGCAATCTCGTTTCCCCTCTTGTCTGTTCCAACCATTCAGCATTCAATATTAATAGTACTAATTACCGACCTGATCATCTGTCATCATCTGCTCCTGTTTCTCAAAGGTTCATGCCATAAGTTAGATTTGTTTGTGCTTTTATGATTCATAGGACACGGTACAGACAAAAACATTCCTCTGAAACTGGTCAGTTACAGGGACTGGACTGACAATGAGAGGCAAAAAAGTCTTTCAGGATGGCTGAAGAACTTGGAGAAGCAATATGAAAAAATGACATGTTGCTCAAGACTTTTGCACAGTATCGTGTTGAACAGTTTATAAATTACAACTGGTGTTCACATCTTGTTGTACATGATTGTTTCAAGTGACTTAATAAGATATGAGATATTGCTAATATTTTTATAATAATGGCAATTGTATTGTTGAAATGTTCGAGACAAAACAAATGTAAGGAATACTGGATAAGTGAGTCTAATTAAACAAAGTGGACTAGTTAGAAATGAAATTCAGGTTACTTACTAGTGATTAGTAGTATGCATGTATGCATTATGCCACCTGTCTGTTTTTCCGCATCATGCATTAACCAGACATAATCGTGCTGACCTCATTTAGTGTCTGAAAAGTGTTGAGATAGCAGAGCCGCCAGAACAGCTCCAGCTTGGCAATGATCCTACACATCTCTGGAATTGTATTAGAGAGATAAACACCATTCTTCCAAAGATGTTCGTTCATCTGTTGTTTTGGTCGGGATGGAGGTTGTGGTAAATTCATTCGGAGGAGCCCTTGTGTCCTGTGAGTGGGGTTTTAAGCATTTTGTTAGAAACTGCGCCAATACAACATGTATTTCAGGATAGAAAAAAGAACAACATTACAGCGCCATTTAGTTGTCACCTTTCTGTATATATGTTTGTTTGTCCACTGTAGGTCATAATGCTGAGTGCAAAACAGCAGCAATGAAGTGACTTTGAGATGCCCTGACCAAAGCACCTTCTGTTACCATCTACTCTTACATGCAATTAATTTACAATCACATTTAGGCTTTTATCAGATGCCCTGTTCTCGACTGACTTACACAAGTGCACCTACAAGAACATGCTGACAGACACCAGTAACATGTCTCTTTGAACAAAAAATATTGTTGTGTAAAAAGTAGGAACTGTCCTGCATTAATAAACATTTACGATGTGTTACCAGGCATAATGCTAGTGTAAACATGTCTTTGCTTAAAGTGTTCTGTCTAGTGGTGTCACTGTCAGCCATCGCTTATATTATAGGGATTAGAGTGAGATACAAAAAGCTTAGCAGAGGAAAGGAGGACAGAGAGAGCAGCAGGGATTTGATTATATAATTCACAGATAATTGGCATTTTATTATAGTCTGTGTCTGCGTGCACATGTGCATTTGTGTGGCTGTGTGAGAGCGCCTGGTGAAAACGCTTTTTATCAGTGAGTCAGATCATTTGGCTCAAGATCAACGACAGCAACCTGTATGACAGAATATGATTTTTAAGATAATGCAAATGACAAATACAGTAAGCATCCCTAAATTAATGTTGTGTCTGCAGTGTCTGTGCTTTATACCTTTTAATTCTTTACAAATCATGGCCTTTCCCCAGATATCTGTAATGCACTCCTTCAGGTTTGTGATTTAAAAAATATTTTATAGTGGTGGAAATCACAATCCACCATAATAAAATCTGCTATACTTATTATGGTGCGGCCCTGTGCTCCACCAGGAGTCTACAGGCTTAAAGAACACGTATTATGGAGTTCTCACTGTCACTTGAATTCAGTGAATTTAATTCTTATATATAAAGGATGTCAAAGGTTTAGGAATAGGAAGCTAACATTCAAGATTACATTCATAATAACAAACCTTGCCAGCCGGGCTAGTGGTGGCTTATATGG
Organism: Clarias platycephalus; assembly: GCA_030068275.1. Lineage (NCBI taxonomy): Eukaryota > Metazoa > Chordata > Actinopteri > Siluriformes > Clariidae > Clarias > Clarias platycephalus. The sequence continues at coordinate 13,317,013 of JAQQZT010000001.1, forward strand.
CTGAGGGTCTGGTTTGCTGATCAGAGAGTCAGTGGTTCAAGGTACACCACTGTTGAGCCCTTGCACAAGGCCCTTAACCCCAACTCATGACAAAGGCCAAGAAAAATAAATTAATCAATCAGTCTTTCAAGGAATGCAGGAGGTCCTACTTGTCACGCTGCCTACATGCGACAAACAGTTGAGATACAAAAATAACTTTCTGGTTAAATATAATGTATAATTATATACTAATATACAGAAGGGCCTAAAAAATATACACACTTCAACATGAAAAATATATGCACAAAAAAAAAATCACTGTGACATGATGGCATCAACAATAGTTTTTTTTTATTAAAAGAGAGCTAAAATTGGCAACTAACTTGCAAACAACATATCACTAATGTGTGCATAGTCTGAAATTGAGAAGTCCTTATTCAGCATTTCTTTATCATGTAGTTAACCAATAGCGGACACACTTTAAGCTCAGACCTTGCAAAATACCATCATTACTATTAAGCAACAGGGCTATTTTCTTCCCAAATCAAACGAGCTCCTGGCAGCATACCTCTGCTGACTTCAGCATTGTCAACACTGAATGACACAAAGCATCCCGGAGGCACAGCAGTGTCAAAGCATGGAGACTTTATGTTGAGCTGTGCATCAACTGCTCTCACACACTGCACTGGCCATGTAAAATAATGCGTAATCTGTCCCATGCATTTGCATGATTACGTGATTTTGTGCACATTATGATAATTATATTATCTTATTATCTTATTATTATTATATTATTTGTATAAAATATTTATTTTTACATATTTTAATTATTTAAACTAGAGGCATGTTATTAAACTAGGAATTCTAACTAATTCTACTCCTTAGAACATTCGTCCGAGTCCACACAGTCTAGAGCTACTCGTCCCAAATGTTTATAAATATATTTGTTTCTATTTTCCAAATTTTAAAGACGTTCCATGTGAAACCAACCAGTGTCCTCTTCTTTGGAACATTATTTGCCAACTTTTGGATGCACAAATTCCATGATTTGCTAGCGCTACTGTGAATAAGGGAGGAGTGAGATTATTCCATCCCTCTCTCCCACAGAGCAGCTTTCCTGGACTCCTGGCCACAGAGGGCTGAAGCATTGTTGAGATTTTATCTTGCGATCTCCAGCTGAAGGGGCAAATGCTTTTTTTTTTTTTTTTTTTTGGCTGATGCTGATGCATGCTTCTAGCTTACACTGTAAGCTTACACACATATTTTGTCCCCAGACCTGCAAGAATAATCAGACACCAATAGTTTTTTTTTTTTTTTTTTTTTTTTTAAGTATGCAATAAAGTGGGTTACAGTTTTTTTAAAAAAAAAATTTTTTAGCTTTATCTTTTTATCTTTAAGCATGTTCAAAGAGTAAAAAAAACAACAACAATAAAAAGGTTGTTGGTGAGTCTGGGAGCAGACAAACGACTACAGTAGAAATCATGAAATGGTCTTTTCTAACATTAACAAAATTATAGTTCAGTTTAAATGGAAGGGTAAAGCATAACAGAGTCATGACCTTCTCGACCTGGCCTCTCTGAAAGACATCTTTGTGCTGTCTAAAGATCTGATGTGAACAACTCTCTCATTCTATGCCTATGCGAGCAGTTTCTTTCAAAGATGCTAAATTAAAGTCAGTTAAGTATTAATACTTTATTAATAGCTAAATCTTACTCACAAAAGAAAAAATCAACAAATGTTTGTGCAACCATGTCTGTGTATTTCTATTATTAATGTGTATGTGTGTACACGTGTGTCTTTTTTAAGAATGTGCTACATGGACTTCTTACCCACTTTTCTTTACTCTGTTTGGCTCTTTCACCACTCACTTGACGCCAAATAAGAACATTGCATATTAGTGAGCATAAAAACACACACACACACACACACACACACACACACACAAAGTACATTTCATACGCTGTATGGTCAAACTTGATCTTGTGTCAGTGTCACGACTGAGCATGCATCCACACAACCTCTCTCACACATGCCAGAGTAAACACAAAAAGGTATACGTCATATACTGAAATGCCTTGTTCATGCCAGAGGTCTGAGGAGAATGGCCGGATTAGTTAAGCTGATAGAAAGGCAACCGTATCTCAAATAACATTTCATTACATCCCTGGTATACTGAAGAGCATCTCTGAATGCACGACACATTGAACATTGTTGCAGATGGGCTACAGCAGCAGAAGACTACCCTTGGTCCCACTCCTGTCAGCTAAGAACAGGAAACTGAGGCTATAATTCACATGGGCTCACCAAATTTGGACAATAGAAGATTGCAAAAACATAAGGGACCCTTAGTACCAGTTGAACATACCTGCCTACCTGAGTACTTTTGCTGATGGTATCTATCCCTTTATGACCCCAGGATAACAGATCATGTTACAAAACTAAAGTCATCTTAAAATAGTTTCTTGGATTTAAAATTAGTTCACTTGAGGCCTCCACAGACCCCCAATCTCAGTCCAATAGAGCACCTTTGGGATGTGGTTCACATTATAGATGCCCAGCCAACAAATCTGGAGCAATAGCATGATGCTCTCATACCAATATGGACCAAAATCACCATGGAATGTTGTGCCACGAAGAAATAAGGCAGTTCTGAGGTTAAACGTGGGTCCAACGCAGTACTAGAAAGGTGTAATTAATTAAGTGGCCAAAATGAAATTAACACTGCTACACAACAATACTTGGGACATTACAGTTATGCAAGGAAAAAATCAGCACTGTTACTTTATGGCTTGCACACACACACACAACTTTGGTAATTAAAAGGCAGACATATAAAACATGTCCCAGGGCAGAAAGAGATACACAGACGCTTACAGGAAAAGCAAGCGGGAGGATTTAACCACTGTAGAGACAGTAAGAGAGGTGGCTCTCAGGGGTATTGTTATATTGATCAGTGCTTAGCTTGAAAAACACATAAGGAAATGAAAGCAGTTGATGCAAAGATGAATTGAGAAAGAAAGGCTTCCATTTCAATTCTCATAGCTCTTAAGGAAGGAAGTTAATCCTCCTGTTGAATAAAACCCCACGTAAGTGCCAAAAAACACTACAGCTGCTCTGTAGACGTGTAATCTTCAGCTGTCCAGTTTCTGTGAGCGAGTGCCCACTGTACCAACAGATTTCTTGGGTGGAACCCGATCTTGTCTTCTGTTGTTATAGCTCATCCAAGAAACAACCTGTCGTGCATTTCTGCTCGGCACACTTATCGATCTGCTCTTATCCGAGTTATCAAAGACATCCTGCTAGCTCGGACCAGCCTGGCCATTCTCCTCAAACCCCAGATTAAGAAAGTGTTCTGTCTGCAGAACTATTAAGTGTTTTAAAGATGTTTTTGATTGAAGTGTTGGCACATGTTGCAGTACATATGTGTGTGCCAGTTTTATCTGTCTTCTCATGATTGTGAGAGTCACTAAGTTGATGTGATTTGGATAGTACAGCGTGTTCTGATCTGACTAAATATAGCATTGTAAGAGAAGGAACAGTGGTGGGGGAAGAGGGGTCTTTTTAACATCTAGATGAGAGGGCAAAGCAAAACAGAACATCAGTTCTTAGTTCATCAAAATAGTCTTGTTTATTTCCCCTCTCTCGGGACTAATTGATCTGTTTTCCATCTTGCATAAGCACTTAGGAGGTGATAGGCTTTTAAAATCTACCCCCCCTTGTGCTCAGATTTATTGGTAGATCAATCAATATACATCATTTATTTGACTCAACATGTTGGCAATAACCTATTTGCTTTTTGTATGCAAATGCTATTTCCCCAGATCATGGCTCTGTTTGTGACAGAATGAACTCAAAGGAATGTACAGATGCTTTAAGGTTTTTGTGTATTTTTTCATTTTTATTAATTGATTAATTATTATTGTTTTCTAGAAAATGTCCTTAGTAGTTTAGTCTGGCCTGATGAGGAAGGTCGAGAGGTCCACAGAAGCTTGATGGAGAAAGTATTGATTTTATGATTGAATGCAAGTACAGACAGGTTTTGACATGTCTCTCACTTCTGCTGAATGCATGTGATCATGTGATACAGTGGTAAAGTTCAATACACCAATGGTTTGTCTAGTGTGATTGATGTAAACTAATCAAGTGTCTGTAGGACCTTAAAATGTCTGAAAAATAAAATTAAATAATTCAATAAAACAAAAATGTGAAATTTAAAGCCATTTAGGCTCTATTTTCTCCCTGAAGTCAAACATTCATAAATAGGAGGCAAACTCGTGTTAAACTGGTTAAACTGAGAGCTATCTTCTGGTGAACTGACATAGACAAAGACACAGCAGGGTGCTTTTACACAGCCCCAAATATTCCACTAATAATCAGAATAATAGCCCAATCGAAAGAGAAAATGCGTCATGTAACCACCATAATCAGAACATTCTGACCCAGTTGGAAAGAATTTTCAATCGGAATGAAATGGGTGGTGTAAGCCTTTGATAATCTGTTCAATTCCAGGCATTTCAGGAAAGGACATTTAGCTTCCATTGCTGATCAGTAAATTCCATGAGAACAATTTTCTCCCACCGGTCTTTATTTCAAACGTATATGCTTTGTGTCTCTGACTTGAGAAGGGGCAATTATTGGCTCAGATTTCAGACGTAGTAAAGCGTCTAACCAATCTGAGATGAGACTGAATTCTCGTAACCAGTCATAATGCTGAAGGCGGGAATTGTTTAGAAAGATGGGAAATCTAACCTCAAAGTTGGAACACTTTTTATTCAACTTATTATAATGTTCATGAAAACGTAACTACGGTTTTACTGGAAAACAGTAAATACGGCCACTGGTTTCATCATAGCACTTCCAAAGCTCACTGAATGCTTTGAGAACCTGTAGATCTTACTAGAGTTCTTTTAGAGTGCTGTTATAATATTTGGTCCAATTCCAATATAAATTAAGTTTTAAAATCATGAGTGGCATTTGAAAAAGTAGCAATTATTGAAGTGTGTAAATTAGTGTGTAAATTAAACGTCCAGTGTGCACACACCCTGGACGTTTTGCATTAGTAGCCTGGTGAAAATGTTCTGATTTGTTTATTGTTTATGCTATTTTTTTGAGTTCATGTTTAAGATGAAGTAAACATCATCAGTGTATTAATATCACAAACCCAACCTTAACTGTAAACAGAGAGACCAACTCTATTTCAATATCACATAATGTTCTACACAAATTAGCCGACTACATTCCCTGCCCTTGGTTTGTTTGTTCGATTTTGAAATCACTCTCACACAATAATGAGAGAAAATGACAGGATATTAGTCACAGGAAAAATAAGGAGCGGTGGAGTGATAAAACCCACACTGTTCTTTTGTTTAATGAAGTTTGATATTCATGGATTTGGGTTTGACCATGTTTTCAGTCATTGTAGATTTTTTAATGTTCCTTTGGTGACGTCTGTGTGCTTATTGCCCCTGATCTTTTGCACGCAAGTGCATTCAGAAACGTACAAGCATGGTCATGGTTTTATGCTCACCTTCAAGTACACCTGTCGTCAAATGTAATATTCTTTCTGATGTTGACGCAAACACAAACTCTGGATTACACGGTTAATGTGTGTCATCTTGGCCATCTGGCCATTGGCTTAATGTGTACTTGACCCTTGTTTGTTCAGGTTAAAGATGCTATGAGAAAATGTTGATGCTTTCTATTGATTTTTATAATACAGTTCTGCTCTTGATAAAGGTGATTATGTGATGTAGGGGAAAAGAATGGCTCTTGCGCTTGACACAAAATCGTTTCTTTCTGTGTTTACCAAGACCATCAGCTCAGTACATTTTATAGATATAATCTCTTAAAGATGAGTCTTAAAGATAACCTCAGGTAAAGCTGATTTTAGCAAAATAAAAATGTGAAAAATCATAACTAATATAAACTTCGCATTTTAGAACTTGCCATTTTTGTTTCAGATGCTAAATCTAACCCAAACCTTTCTCTTTTCTCTTTTTGCAGAGTGTTGAAGTATTGCCCTGGTCCTCTTGGATACCGAGGAATGAAGTCCCAGAGTTTTTCCTTGACTGTTGAAACAAACAGGCAGCAAGAGGCATGAGTGTGTGTGCGTGCGCACAAGGTCCAGCTGCCTCTTTGGCACTTTGGAAAAAGACTGATAAACCATTTCATTTCTGTTTTTAGTTTGACTTGTTGCAGCAACCAGGAGTGAGTGCCAAAAGAACTCTTCTTGCTGCCCAGATTGGTTTTGTAACAAATAAAACCCATAGCCAATCAGAGGATAGAATTAAAAAACGCCTCCCTAGAGATAGCCAATCAGGTACGGCCATCAGGCAAGTGAACACTTTGGCAAAAGGATTCAGTCGAACAATGGAATGGTTCTTGAATTATGAATAGCTTGAAGACGTGTCTTCACTTGGTTTGATTGTTGTTATTTGAAAGAAGCTTGATTTTGACTGAGGAATTGCTGGGAAGGCAAAATCCCCAAGAAAAAGATGTCTAACTACAATTCAGATGACGGTGATGCTCTAAGAGTCTGTGCTGTGATGTTTAGTTAATTAGTATAGCAGCTTTCCCAGAAGCCTCAGTACTGAACTCTCTCACTACTGACTGTGTCTTGCTGATTTCTTCTCACAACCCTGTCTATAGATCTCACCTCTCCCAGTTTCCTGACAGTTTTCTTCTCTCCGTTTGGCTTCATTCTTTGATGTTGTTTCGTTACTTCTGGCTCTTTATTTTACGTTCAATTTTGATGTGATTTAAATGTCTCAACTATGCAGGAGTACTTCAGTGCCTATCTGTAATTTTACACTTCTCTCATGTTCTTATTCAGCCTCTGCTCCTACGGTAGCATGTAGCCCAGTGCGCTATTTTTATCTGTACTCTTTAGGGGTGATTCTCCACGATGGTACCTGCTGTTACTTACCTCATGCAGACATGCTAGCTGATCCAGTCCATGGTGGACTGTACAAATTATGTTTCAAATAGGAATGTGAAAAAGATTGTCAATCTTAAAGAGTTCTGTAGATGTTACGCTTTGTCACCGATTTCAGACCTTTGCTGGTTTTCTTACAGTGTTTAAAATCACCAGTGTAAAAGGTGGTGACATCTCTGTTGGCATGAAATACCAGCCTCCATATTGGTCGATAATCAAAGGCAAACAGTGCCAAAGTTCGAGTATATGGAACTCTGCTTATAGTTCTCTAATGTCATGAATAATTTTATAATGCTTTTATGTTTTTCATTTTCTGACATTATTCTCTTTTTAATTCAGCTTTTAATGGTGGCTAACTGCCTTGTGACGATTGTTTTCAGTTTCACTATATTTATGTGTAGGGAGAAGGCTGTTGTTGCACAATGACCTGCCTCTAAAAAGACATTTTAAGTGTAAACCTGAACATCACACGCAAAATATGCTTACTAAATCATGCTTTATATACACCGACCACACAGTATGCTTATATGTATACAGTTCATTTACTAAAGAGTACACAGAAGAATTCAGAAATCTAAAATGTATACATGCATATTGTAATATTCCTGCCGTTTCCTTGAGACAAACTGTGAATGCCAAAGTGTTAGAGATCGCCTGACCTGATATTGAGTATCAGTTCTCTGATGAACACGCAAAATGTTTAGCCAGGGACCCATTTGACTGTAAAATAAATTTTACAGGCTCTCTCAGCACCAGTTTATTTTTCATAAGAATACTCCAAGTATTACAGTATAAGACATACTGAAAGCATGTTTTAAATTCTTGAACAGAACACCATAAGTCCAAGTTAACTTTATTTATATGTGACATTTTTGAGCTATTAAGACTTGAATTTAACTAATTAATTCAGCTCATCAGTCAAATAGACTAATACTAGAAGAACACAGTCATACATATAATAACTGATAATGGTGGATTGTGATTTCCACCATTGTAAAAAAATTTAAAAAGCACATTGTTATTGAGCTTCTGATTTTTATCAGAGGCCCAGTGATTAAACAGGTAGCATATAGAGACTATTACCGAACCAAACGGAGTGCCCTTATAATCAGTATTACATTTTGGTAACATGATAGGGTCATACAGGAAAAAAATGTCAAAAAATGTCTTTCAGCGAGGCCAGGTGTGGAACAACAGACATCTTCTCTCTCTATCTCTCTTGAATTCTACAGCAAATCCATATACAAGGATATACCTTATTGTATATTGAGAGTAACACAATTGATTTTGCTACATCACAGTGTAAAATATCTTTTTGTATTTTCGGAGCATTCCCACAATATGTTTTGCTGCTGGTTCTACTAGTTTTTTTGGGGTTGGGAGTTAGAGCTTAGCACCTGGGTTAATGTTGATTTCATGTGCTAGAATTATGTTTCCTGTGAATTAGAGTCGCTTGTGTCATACTGCAGTGTGAGCTGCCCATCTGTGTTACTCATGTGTTCATGATTCTCTGTTCAGGAAATTATAAAAAAAAAAAAAAAGAAAGAAAGAAAGAAAGAAAGAAAAATGCGTATTGTGAATGTGTTTAGAGTAATTTATTAGATATATTAGATTAAATATAAGATTTATTGTGGTCTACATACTGCCATTTTGAACCCAGTGCGTTAAAAGAGATGTACATTTAATATATTTAGGTTCATGGCAAAGAAACCGTCTTTTTTTTCATAAAAAATTATGAAAGCTAAAAGTTATTTTTTACAACAATTATTAATAACAATTAAGCAAGGCAAATCGCAGGTTACAAGTTTACCAAAGACCAATAACTAAACACTCTAAAACATCCCATTGTTCAAGACAAAACTAAAGTATCATTGGTAAATTTAAAGTGAAGCTTGTTAACTTGTAAAGTGTCATTAACTAATTAAAATCAAGGGAATTATCATTTCTAGCTGCTGTAATAGAATAGTTTGATTCATGACCCTTCCACAACATTACATAGTACAAGTATAAATGAATAGAAAAAACATATTCAATTAAAGAAAAGGGAAAAAACATTGTACTACTGTGGTAAAAGGGGAATAAAATAAGTTGGAGGTATGTTTTGTATGAAACCATACCGAGTAACTCTTTCACCATCTCCCCAGTATTCCTTACTTCGTGAGTATTAAAATGTATGTATGACAAATGCTTTTTGTTTGTTAGACCTTAAAGTACTCTATTAGGATAAGCATAGAATGTACTGTCAAAGTTTTGCAATTGCATCATTGCTGGTTTGCTGCTATTTTAAATATTATGATTATAATATTATTGAGATGAAATTGCACTGATATTAGCAAACAAGTAAAAAACATTACAGCTACATTTATAGAAACTGTTCTCTACTTGCTGCCCAATCTCAGTTTCTCTCTTCATAAAAACGATAAGTGCATGTACAGACATATATTAACGTGTGTGTGTGTGTGTGTGTGTGTGTGTGTGTGTGCATGTGCGCACGGTTGAGTGTGAGTGAGTGTGGAGTGTAATGTGCCAGATGGCATTCTATGGACAGAGATAAATTGGTATCATGTCCACAGTTGTAACAGTATCTCAGGTGAGCTGCACACGGCAAGAACACCAAGCAATCAAGCAGTAAACACCTGGACCTGTGTTTATGCCTTCTTTCTAACCCCAAGTTTCCAAACCAGTGCAAAATTTTTGCAGTTTGTCTCTTGAGAATGTAAGATCTAGACAACACTGTTAGGTCTAACTTCCCACCAACAAAATAGCTTCTGGAAAAATTATAAGAACATGTACTTAAACCGCCAATTTCAAGGCAGCCACTCATTTTCAGAAAACAGCACCTTGTAACGCAACACACAACATTACAGCAGCAGCAAAAAGCTGACCCAGGTATTTTTACCCGGCCACCTAAGAGGACAGCATGGATCTGAAGGGATACTGCCTTTAACCTGATTACACACATTTCTCCTCCTCAAGGTGCCTTACAGACCCTGAGGCCTCTTGATGGTAGACAGTTAGTCTAGAAGATAGCTATTTTTGCAATCTGACCAGCAACTTTCATGGGGAATATCAGCCTCACATCCAGTGAACATGAAGAACATGAAGACATCCCAATGAAGATGCGAAGGGTATATTTCTATATATCCAGGGAGTATTCCTGTGGGCAAACAAGAACATGAACATAAACCCTCAAAATGATTTGCTCACGGTCAAGTTAAGTGTTTTTAAAGTCTAATAATCAAAGTACAAAAAGATAAAAAGCAATACATGAATATTTGTGACAATATAAATTGTTTCATACTGTAGTTTGTGTTTTTATGCAGCTTCTAAAGACATAAAGCTGTTTCTAGGTTTGTGGCACAATTTTTTTTAAATCAATCCCTTTTACCTTTGTCTCAGTTTCTTCCTGAGTCTCTGAGCCCTATACATGTGCACATACAGCAAGTTGAGCAATATTGTTAGAAATTTAAAGAAATGCTAATCACATACATTACAGATTAGACTAAATGTGTATGAAGTAAATGTAATAAATTAACCATTCGTGTTCAATTGTAGCATTGCTTTCCTAAGAATATTTTCTAAGATTTAAAATCTTAGAAAAAACATGAAGCCCAGACATTCCATAAAATTCTAATCGTAGTTTAAATATACAATATGCATTATCAAAATAATCAGTGTTAATGTTTTTAAGCAAATAAAAGTATATTAATCTGCTGTTTCTATTTCTAGCAATTATACATTTCTGTGATTTCTTTTTAGATATATATGCACCAAAAATTTTATAACACAAGAGTCCAGTTTTCATATGGAAGCCATAAATGTATTTATTTTATTATTAAGGGGTAGAGACTGTTTGGAACATACAAATATAATTAAAACAATCCACACTTTGCCTATTGATTCCAACACTTACATAACCATTTTTCTTTTATTATTTCTTGCCTGTCTATATATCCAAACTAAAGTTTGTTTTTTATCTAATCCACTGATGTGAAAATTTATTATTACTATTACAATATACAATATAAATTATTCAGACCTCTAATATACTGCAGACATACAGTACCATTCAAAAGTTTAGACACAATTTTGGATTAATCTTTTCACATTCTAGAAAAATACTGGCTTTTATTTAAAAAAAATGTAAATAGTACATATGGAATTAGGTAATTAAGTAACAACCGTCAGTTGTTATTTTAAGACACGAAGGTCAGCTGTTCTGGAATAGTTCTTGCAAGAACAGTATTGTTAAGTGTATTTGCAAAACCTATCAATCACCATGATGAAACTGGCTCTTGTGAAGACCTTCCCAGGAAAGCAAGACCAAAACTTACCTCTGCTGCTGCGGAAAAGTTTACTTGCCTTCAAAACTGTTATGAAGGCTTTATAGAGCAAAAGTAACAGACACACCTCAATACCAATTGTTCAAAGAAGATTATTGCATGTTTTGGACACGATTGTTTTACAAGATAAAGACCTTGGAAACAGAAGGTGTGTCCAAAATTTTGTCAGGTATTGTAGAATTACTATTAACGTCCACTTTTCAATTTTAATGCTGCTGTTATCTGTTATTTGAGAAGAAAAATTATAGCCGTCATTTCAAGCCACACAACAGCACACATTTAGGACTAGCTGTACTTCAGGAAGTCTTCCTGCTTTATTGCTTCCGTTTTGGCTTACACAGACAGGAAGGTTACAGTGTATTTTCCTGCTTGTGTAGGTGTATGAGCTGGAAAGAACCCAGAACATATTTAAAACAAGTCTACATCTTCAGTTTATATATTATTTTTATATCTAACTTGTTGGCATGCTGTTTTGCAGAGACTTTGAGCTACTTTCTACCAAATTCTACCTATTTTTCAAATATTACACCTACCACAAGCTAAAGAAGTTTCAGCAGTCACAGGTCAGTAGAGAACAGCAGCCACAGAGTGCATGGATATTGACTGTGACATTAGCCGCAATCTTATTCTAATGCATTTCAATACCTGATCTTTGGTGCACTTAGCTTATCTTCCTATCTTTGCAGAAGGAGACACATAGAAAGGTTTTATGTCATGTGAGTCTCCTGCTGAAAAATACAGCTTTGTCTGATCTGTTACCAGCTGCCAAAGCACTGGCCAAGCTGGTGAAACAGATATGCCATGCTGGCCAGATGGTAAGTTTCTACCTTTCCGTATTGTATCGATATTTATCAATATGTATCAATAAACTAATGTTTAGAAATGTTTCATCATAATAATAAAAAATACTTAATAGATTGCCTTTTTAGAAGCTTTAAGGATGGTAAATAGGTTTTTATTGCATGTAGAGTCATTTCAGGTCTCACTGTAGAGAGAGAGAGGCATTTAGGCCTTTATTTTTCCCCCCAGGAATTGCCTGAGAACCCATAGGCACATGGTGCAGAATCCCCCTGCAGTTGTGTGTGTGTGTGAGTGAATAAGAGAGCATGAGAACATGAAGGAGGGGTGGGAAAACGACAGCATGAACATGTTCTTACACACACCAGAGGGAAATACGCGATGAGCCCTGTTTCAGTCCTCCAACACATTTCTTCTTTCTGCACAAAATCCCACCATTCACTTCTTTTTTCCCGAAATGTCACGCCATCATTCTCTAACTCCGCACATGCACGCGCTTTTCATTGAGAGGGCACGCACACAAAACTTCTCGAGGATCTGGAATGTTCCACTTTCCAGGCATTTGTGGGGGAGGGGCCGTAATCCATCGTACAATGTATGTAGTCATGATTGACAGAAACACCCCCAAACACGTTTTCCCCTTCGCCTCGGCCTCACGCTGAGGGACTGCGTGTAGAAGAGGGGATTTCTGCAAAGGCTTTCCCTTCTGGAAAACAAGAGTCTCGGGGTCACACTGATGAATAGGGGAGGAGCAGCGCTCACTCAGCTCACGCGCACACGCTTTTACCCGCCGTTAATGATCAACACTTCAGTTGTTTGATCAACTGATTTTCTGAGGGGGATTCGTTCATTGTATTACTAGTATATTACCGACTATACACGCCGCACATACCAATTTATTCTTCTTATTTTATATATCTTGCACTCATAAATGATCTCTTTCCCCAGTTTATCTTCTGATGTATATATTTTTTGTGTTTGTTGCAGAAAAGCCTCACAACGATGTTCTCACTGTGCAATCGTCCGTATGACAAATAAATCTGATTCGTAAAACTATAAGCAATTTACACTAAACATACCTTTTTTATTTATTAATGAGTCAACTCTTAGCTTACATTTTAAAAAAAATCCTTGTCATTAGTTCATATTTGATTTCTGCACATATCTATACTTTTCAGAAGGTACAACAAACAGACCCATAGTAATGACGAAAAACAAAAATGAACCCAAAGACCTCTTTCTTTTCCCTGAACAGTACACACACGCCATCTAGTGGTCATGTCAAGAAGTATAAAAGAGAAAATCACACATCTCTGTTCATCCATACTGTATATATATTATTATATATTTATTATAATATTTTTTTTATTAAAAAGCTGTTTTTAAAAATAATTTATATTAGTTTTTAGTCTTTAGTTGTATATATCTGTAAAGATATACTGTGTGTGTGTGTGTATATATATACACACACACACCGTTTTTTTAAAAGGCTCCCACGCCAAATAAAGTGATAAAGTGATTGATTCAATGTATCACAATGTGAGTACTGTTACTGTAAACAGCAATCATGTTTATAAAGCAAAGAAAAACTATGTTATGCTTACTGCACTGACACCTGATTCAGGGACAATTAGTAAAGATAATTTTAACAGAGAGCACAACTTGTTCATTGTCTCATGTTTCAGTACCCATTAATCAGAAAGTGAAACTTTTATGCATACTCAATCAAATCCCCAGTGTTGATTATACCCTCTCAGAATGTTAGGGTTGCAGGTCGGGGTGGATCCAAGTGCAGTGGAGCAGCTTCTGGGAATTTATTATGTTGGATGTGAGAT
>JAQQZT010000001.1:13331001-13344810 GCA_030068275.1 Clarias platycephalus
TGTGTGGTTTAAATAGGTAGAGGGGAATGATTACAGATAGTGCACAGGTGTGTGGAGGGCGGGAGGTGAGGCGGAGACATGTAAGGAGTGGTAGGGAACGTGGAACAGGAGTGCTTCTGAAATCATGGTGGAGCTGTGGCTTGGCGGGTCGTGACACAGAAGTCATCTTAGTCAAACTCGACCTACAGTATAAAAACACTATATAGTGTTAATCCAACACTTTGGCTGTTCATCCAACACTATAGATTTTGTTGCATTCAACTGAGCTTTCTAAATTTCTAAATGTATAGAAAATAATTCGAATTTGGAATTGGTGTTTTTTTTTTTTTTAAATACTACATTCATTTATTTATTAATAATTAATTGCATAAACAAAAAAATGATTTATGTTTCTTTTTTGGTTGTTGGTTGTTTGCCCCCTAAGTTTTAATTTATTTGATTGTATTATTTGAAATGGTTACTGCTACATTATGTTATATGATAGTTGCATTTGATTTTACTTTTGTAGTCAAAAAATAGTGGGTTTTTTTGTTTGTTTGTTTGTTTGTTTTGTTTATCTTTTATTTCTCTAAAAGGTACGTTCTCAGAGCTATTCTGATTTACTCTTCTTGGTTATTTGACACAGTCATGGCATTTTATACTGCCTTTTTATAGTGTCTAGCTGGTTGGCAACACTGTTTGCTTGGATGTTCGCCTAGTTCTATATTTGTACATTGCTGATTTAAAATTCTGAATTTGGACAATATTGAAGTAAAGAAAGGAGATGTATATAATCTGTTACCACCATTGCAGATATCCCAGAGCCCTGGATGATTAGATGCTGTTCTCGACTACCAAAGTGCTCAAAGCGCCGATGAAGCATTTGCTGATGACGTCAATGCTGATCATGCATTGTAAACTGAATTTTTTTCTCATGATTTTCAATAATTGTAGTAATTAAAAAAGTTTTGTGTGCAATAAATCTTCTTCCAATATGCTGTCAGCATGACTACAAAGTAGTAGTATTGTATATTTTTTTATTTAAACCTAAGTAAAATCAAATTTTTTCAATTAATCAAGCTGATTAATCCATTTTGAGAAATCTGACGGATTTTATAGAATTTTGCAAAAGAATAATACAAATATTTGATGTGCACCCTGTCCAGGGTGTTCCCCACATCGTGCCCTAAGTTTCCTGGGATAGGCTCCAGCCCCCAGCGACCCTGTACATAGGATAAAGCGGTATACTGTAGATGATGAGTGAGTGATATTATATTTTGAAATTTGTGCCTTAAAAAAGTTTGGTCTTAATTTGCAGTGAAATCCTATATTTGTTGTTTACTCTTGTTTTTATTTTGGTGGAGGGGCAGTGATATTACTGAATGTTCTTGCAAGATGATGTGCTATGTCCTTGAGTGTTTATACTTTTTGTCTGTATTTTGTGCCTTCTTTGTGTCTCTGCCAGTGGTGAGATGGACGTGCAATTTCCCCCACTTCAGCATGATGTGTTCTTTTGTAGCTCCTGGTACTAAATGTTCTTTGCTTAATAAGGGTTTAATTTTACAGCAACTGTATTAAAACCTCTAGATCCTGTATTAAAACCTGAAGATCTAACACTGCGCTGACATATGTTAGCTTTTATCCAGCATTGGCAAACTTTTTAATCAGCATCAGGTGTGGTATATCAGGGTGAAACCTACTAAACCTCTGTAAGTTAGGGACAGACATGTGGCAAAGATACAAATGTGTATTTATTTGTATAGTTTGGCATTATACCCATACAAACAATAATTAGTTTTATTACTAAGAGCACAATATATGTTTTGTATATTGTTCCTGATTCGAGGAAATTCCCAAAAGTTCTTTCATGCTCGGAAACCTTGACATGATACTGATTACGATCACTGATCGCTGATTACTGGTGTGTAGGGGTTACTGGGATCTTCCATTTAAAGTTTTTTTTTTTTTTTTGTAGGTATTGTTTATTTAGTTACTATTTATAGCAGTAAAAAACCTATTCTAAACAGCAGTGCACAAAAATAATCTAAAGATCTAAGAAAGTAACATACATTTAAAACTCTTATTTATTGGAATAATTCATTCTCTTATTATTTCATGTAGATTATAAAGAAACTAAAAGCAATAGAATTGCGTATGTTCGACTAAACAGCATTCCATTTTAGCATCTTACAAATGCACAAAAATGTGACTGTCCTACTATACTCACTTGTTATAACATGCAGCACTTGGAACAAGCCTGCTTCCAAACCTGCTGAATCATAAATTGAAACTTTCCAGTAAATAAACACACGCATCAATCACTTTGTATTTGGCAATCAACCATGGCCTCTCATTATTAAGCATTTCTTAATAAATATCAGAATTTCTGCATTTTTAAGAGTCAATCTGTTCCTTTTATCACCCACAATCCATCCAGCCATGGGGAATAGTCACTCACTATCGGCCCACATGTGTGGAGGAGTAAGGTAAACCCAGGCTGCCTCAGCCAGAGCTATGAACTGCTTTTAATTTCTTTCTTTATTATTATTTTTTGGTAATGGCCTTTTTGCGCTTTTACTCTCTGCAAAGTAAGGCTCATCTTTTTCGGGGGCTTCTGCTACAGGTGCTTAAGTGAGGGTCAACTTGCAGGTTTTAGCTGCTGCCTTTGCGGATAACTGTTTATATTATGAATGAATTATTCATGTGGGTCGTTCTTAAGTGGCGAAAAGGTTTGCTGCATCCAAGCGTTTGGCAGACGTTTCCCATGTGGTTTTGCTTTGGAAAAAACTTTGTATATTGCAAATTTGATGTCTTTTAGAGGGACTTGGTATTTTTCCCAGACTGGTGACATGTTAATGTGGCTGTCAACATATCAAAATATATTTTGCGTCATCACAATAGAATCAGTTAATGTGATCGACCAAATGAGAAACAACCGATCTGCAGCCAATCGATCAGAGCAGCCTTTAAAAATATGTTGCCATCCTTGAGGACAGTGCTAAGGCAAGGAGTTTCTTGACACATCGATTAACATACTCAATAGGTTTGAACAGAACTGCTGACATAGGCAAGGTCAAATTTTGTAAGAAATTGATTCTTGTACTCCTTATTAATTATTTTGTGACATATATCAGTCCATTTATGAGCCAGTGCAGCATTACCACTAACTTGTCCCTTGTAAAAGTCTTGAAATAGTGCTATTGAATGCTTAAATGGACTCTGTCATTTATATGTTCTCGGTGGTAAACACGGATTAGCCAGAACATTAAAACCCAAAACATTAAGCCCAATATTGTGTGGGTTCATCTTCAGCAGCAGAGGCAGCTCTGACTCCTCCGCCTGTTAAGCCCCATACATGGTGGGCTGTGATGCACTGACCAGTATTGAGTTTTTTCAGCAATTTGTGCTACATTGGCTTTTGTGTGGTTTCAGACCAGACAAGGTTGCCTTTGCTCCCTATAGGCATACATGAACCTTGAGTGCATGTGATCCTGTTTACTGGTATATAACTGATAACACTAATAACTTTATACTAATTAAGACTAATTAAAAGTCAATTAAATGCATATCCTTTGGGGAAAATCCTAAAGACATGAATGTCTATGTGGAAGAGAAAATCTCTGCAGAACAGTTTTTCAGTCCAAATAGAAACACTGGTGCTTTTTGTAGACATTAGAGCTTTCTGAAGATTTGACATGATTGCTGACAGATTAGAAATGGTGCCAGCTGCATGAATATACATTACAGGAATTGTGATAAGAGTTTTCTTTCTTTCTTTTTTTGTACATTATGTTTCTGGATGATATTACAGAGTAAATCTTACATTTCAAAATCTCTTACATTATCTCAATCCATATGCTGTGCTCTGCTGTACTGAGAAATATATTGAGCTAGTTGAAGCTTTCACTGAATACAGGTTCTCATTCTTCAAAAGATTACTTTAAAAGCACTTAATGCTGACATACAGTTCAAGAGTTCATTTAGCATTGATTAAAATTTCCTCTCCCATGTGGATATTTGCTGGTCAGCAAAAATTTCCCCACAAAATGTCACATAAACCATTGCCAAACAATGTTAAAGAAAGATTGTCACAATACTTAAGAAACTTGCTAAAACACTGTTCGAATGTTGTCATTAATTTCGAAAAAAAAAAAAAAAAAAACAGAAGCTCAGCATCAGATACCAGACTGTAACTTGCAAAACGGGAACAAAAGAAAAGGCCTACTTTTTATTAGCTCATTATTGGCTGTCTTATCAATAGCTGGTTCCTGTATATGGTTGTACTTGTTCTTTCTGTGACGGAGAACATGTACTTATAAGACGAATGTTCCTGATTGTTCTTACAAGATGGTTGTCTGAATGTTCTTTGTTTAAAACGATTGGACGATTGGTCACACATTTTACACCTTTTTAACAATTTAACATGGGTCTCAGAGGTCTCTTAAACGAGTGTATTAATGGTCCAGATGAAATGCCATTCAGAGCATGCATTCTGGAAAGCTTTAAAATCCCTTTGTTCCACTCCTGTTTCAAATGAACTATTTTAGTAGGCATAATGACACAAACATTGAACATGTACTTTGAAAGAAACATTGAAAGTTACTAAGATCCACATGCATTACACTGAACCCAAAAATCCAACATAAAACCACGTCTAGTGTGACATATAATGTATTAGTCAGATATACCATACAAACCATTGCTTCCAAAATAATACGAGCATATGAACTGCCTGCTGAAGTGTTTTTGCTAGATATAAACATTATCATCACTCACATTTCACATCCAGTAAAGGAATTCTTGTAACCATCCAAAATGCAGAAGGTGTGTTTTGTCAGAATATATATATTTTATTTTACCGTATCTATTAAATCTAGAATAAGGCCAGTGCTGTCAGTAGCACTTTGAAACACTTAAATATTTTATGTGAGCAAAAACTAATGTACCTGCACTGATGATGTCCAAACTACTCTATATAAAATATCAATGTTTTAGCTGCTAACTATTGACTGTATATATAAATTATATATATTAATTATATATATATTAACAAGCCAAGTTACCACCATTGGAAGGTGGGTTACTACTCCTCTTAAATACTTAATTACTACTACTCTTAAATAATTGGTGTAAAATATTTCACATAAATTCCCTGGTACATTTTGATTATTCCTTATAATTATTCTTAAAGCCTAAAGATTTATTCTGCTTCAACAATGGTAAGTTCAACAGGCTAAAATCGAAAAAAAAAATCTTGGGTGGAGCTGAGCACCAAGCTAAAGGATGATTTATACAAATTAGTCATTTCTTTCTTTTTATTTTTTCATGTTTTCATATGATTTTATAAAATTAGGGAAAGTCTTACTCATCTCTTCAAGCACAGCTTACATGGATTGTGTTTTTTTTTTCTTTCTTTCTTTCAGATTTTGGGTGTGTACACACATTGGAGACATTTAAACAACCACCATGTGTTTAGAAAAAGAATAAAAAATGAATTTTAAAAAATGATGATAAATAGATGGGGTTTAAAAGTTTACGCCAGCTGTATTTAATACCAAACATTACACTGATATTTGCTAGTTTTTCCATGTGAGGGTCCAGAAATAATAAAAAAATTAAAAAGTGAGTTTTGCATTACAGATGACCATTAAAGGTTCATGGCAAGTGTATTTAAAAGTAAACTCTATACTGACATACACTTCATGAGGTACTCATCAATTCATCAATGTTCTGGAAAGATTTTGGTCCATATTGACATGATAGCACCATTCAGTTGCTGCACATTTCTGCACATCCATGATGTTGTGGACAATCTCCTATTCCAACACATCCAAGAGGTGTATGCCAATTTTTACATCAACATGATCCCAAGTAGGTGCTAATAAAATTGTACAAATAAAGGACAGAGCCTCTCGTGTTGACTTTAGTGATTTTGAATATACAGTAGTTTGGTTAGGACCAGACTACGAGTCTTCTAGACCTTACTGTATTCATATGTTTAAATGTGTCGATAAAACAAATGACTACAGCTTCAGTATCAGTGATAACATTCATATGACTTTGGACTGATTAATACAAGTTTAAACTGCATTTTAAGTACATTTACCACTCCACAAAACTTTTGCTTACTCCCTGAAGTACCTTGTTTTGTATGGAAATGTAAATGTAACCTGACCAGCAAAATATTTTTTTAAAGGTTTTTGTATGGTTGTATGGCTAGAAAGAATATTCATAAAAATACAAGACAACAGCTTTATTAAAAATTTTACAATTTAATAATAATAAAAAATAGCATAATAAATACATATTAATATATACAATAAGCAAATGCAGAAAAATACACAGCATAACACTAATTAGAGTTCATGTTGTGTTACTTAACACAAGTCAGAGTGCAAGTCAAATACACACCTGCAGTCCAACACATAGCTATAACAAATATAGCTCCTTTTCACAGTATGAAAACTTTCAGTACATGAAATGTTCAAATACAAGTTCAGTCAAGCTGGCAAAAGTCAGAAATCCTATGCTCCCTTCTACCAGCACTCCTTTATTTACATCTGCCTGTGGCTATTTGCCTTCTCTCAATGAAGCCTGCTGGGGAAAGCGTCCAGGATTTTCAGGTGGCTCTGAAAAGAATGATCCATGCGTCACCCTTTCACTGGCCTGCACCCACGTTCATCAAGTCAGGCTTGTTACATCATGTAGCACGCCATCAGGGCCAAATCCGTAATTTCCCTGTTAGTTATACATCCTGAAAACAGAAAACAAAGACACAAGTTAGTACTTATTTATACTGAATTCTTAAGAACTCACACAATCAGCTCAGAGTTATGAATAGTTATGACACTGGATCCTAACCCTGGTCCAGGAGTACCTCAAGTTGGTGTGTTAGAGCAGGGAAAACATTACATGCAAAACTATTTGACTGGAGAATTTCCATAATTCTACACCTGTTCGTTTTACAAATTTATCAATTTTAGTTCTGGAATTTCTCCAGTGGAAGCCGCTCAGGTTGTGTTACTAGGACCAGGGCTGAGAGAGGCAGTAGGTTAAGATTAAGGTTAATTGCAGGTTAGATTGATGACGTCACTCCTTTGAACATCAAAGCGATCAGAATAGTAACGTGAAACTCGAGTAACTATGATGAAAGACTTGGGTGACTCACTCACCTTGCCGATTCGACCCTTTGATTTTCTTATACAGGCTCTTGACTGACTTCCACAGTCTTCCTCTTTGCGTCCTGGGTAAATCATTTTTAGACTGGGGGGCTGTCTCGGGTCTGGGCTCTTCATCATCATCCTCCCTGTCGCTCGCGCTCACATAGAGGACCCCTTCGTCCTCCAGGCGGACGAGAATGTCCTCGTCCACAGGGAGGATGGCTTTCAGTGTGTCCTCGCTCAGACGCAGAGGGGTGCTGTGTCGACAGAAGGCGCAGATGATCCGAGATCCGGACTCAGGTTCTTCGCTTCGACACCCAGCGAGAGTCAGTAAGCAAGTTTCACAGAAGCTGTGTTTACAGTCCAGCTGCCGGGGACAGCGACGGCCAGCGTCGAACAGCCGGAAACAGATCCCGCACTCGAGCTCGGACAGCATTGTTATTACTGTTCTCTGTTACTGTACTGCTGACTAACTAACGGGGAAGTTGAGCAAATCTGTCTGAGGAAAGCCGCCGGGGGTTGTTTTATAAAGGCGGCTCTAAACAAAAGAAACGTGTGCGTGTGGGCGGAAATAATGGACCAACGTCTGAAAAAGGAAGAAAAGTTCACTAGCAACCCACGCCAAAACATTGCTAAACACCATGACGTCACCGACTCCTGAGTTTCGATGCCTCGTGAAGCACGTTGGAAATGTCGCCCGGAGTACGCCTACGTCACCGCGTGCTAGCGGGCTAATTTAACCCTCGTGTTGTGTTTGTTTGTGGCTCACACTCATAATGTTCCCGGTCACTTTTGCACCAGGATCATTTTATTCCATTCTAAATCCACAATAATACATATATTATCACCTAATGTTATAATATCAACTCGAGCTCTTGTAAACTTTACACGTTTTTAACTTGTATTTGCTGTGTACAGTATTCATACCACTCGGCTTTTTATTATTATTATTATTATTATTATTATTATTATTATTTACAAAATAATTAAACCATATTGTAATATTTATCATAGAGTACTTGTTCCCCAAAGTCACTTTTTTGAAACAAGTAAAATTTTCTGTGCCACAAAATATCAACTTTTGCCTGGTCAAAACTGACTGGAATGATTTATTTATTGAAAACAAAAACTCAGATATACACAAGGAAAACTGACCTACAGTATATTACAAACGCAATGCTTGAAATAAACACTGTGTGAACACATTTACAGTTTTCTCATGTAGCTCAGTGTGATCCCAATACAGTATTCCTCAGTTTTGTTTTCTCATGAGTATGTTGGTTAACGTATTAAGGTCATTACATGTTCTTTGCAAATATATAGACCACATCTGTGGTACACAGCTTGTTTTTTATCTCTTGGTTAGCATCTCTTTCTTTTGCCTTGTCCTTCTTCGGTTGTCGTGGATGTTACTGCTGTTGCTTGCATATCTCTCACCAATGCAGCAGAGGATGGCATTCGTGGAAGGTGTTGGCGCCCTTGAATGAGCGGCTCCATCATGCTCTCCTCTTGTAGTTTTTGCCCTCTTTCCAGCATGGATTGATCTCCCTCCAAACCGCAAAGCTGTTATAGGCCAACACATTGATGATATTGAAAAGTCTGTGAGGAAAAATTAAAAACAGGACTTGATGTCATCCACTCAGGATATGGCACATCGTGTTGGCCCTGGGGTCATCCTGATGACATTTTCACTTGGAAGTTGATCTCGTCTCTCAGGTGGGGATGACATCCAGGAAATCTTTTTTTTTTTTTGGCCGGAAGGAGACCACAGCTTCAATGGGTCTTCTTCCTCATCAGTGTCAGAGTCTTTCTCCTCTGGGTTGTACTTCCTCACTCTCAACCTGCCTTCTCTCCACCTGATCATTGTCATTGTCAAATATGCATTCCAGAGTTTCACATGCAGTATATCTCTTGGCCATTTTGCTGCCACAGTCTGTGTAAGGCCTCACAAAAGATTTATATTCCAGAGCGGCACGAAAGTTGTATGATTGAAACAATGGTGCAGTTATGTTTTTCAACAGGTGTGGTTTCCATGGGGTAAAAATATACTGTCGATAGGTTCCTGTGAGGATTGACATGGAAGCCAAAAGGGGCATATAGTTTGTGTATGTGTGTATGGACACCTACGTGTTGAGGTGTGGGAAAGTGTAGAAATGCGCTTGAACTCTGTTTTATACACTAATTATAGTGTTACCCATTCATATCCAATGACCGGTCATTTTTGACCGGGAACAACATGAGGGTATAAAAGTTCCATAAAACACACATTTTTATAAAAATACTTTAAATTTATTTTGTGTTTAAATGCTATGTGTGAACAAAGACATGGAACCTTATGACAAATGGATGTAATTAACTGCAATTTGGTACAAACACATGGTTTATTGCAAATTATGTGTAAATTTGGTCTATGTAATGTCACAACATTAAATGTTTTTTTCTATCTAACACAGTTTTTACAATATGATTGTATATAATCAGGAAGGACCTAATGCTCACTCTGTATTTAAAATGGAATATTGACTCTTTTTTTTTTATTTTTTTATCCTTGCCATCTTGGATAAGGAGGACTTTCACCTGGACATGGTCTGCTCACTACGGGCTTTCGAACAAGTACTAAGTGTACTGTATTAGTCAAAATAAACAGATAATCAATTCATTTAACTTCTACGCCGCTTATCCTTTGTAGTTAAAGTCTTGAGCCAGATTCTAAATGCCATAAAAGTGGTTGTGTTTACTCTGGTGATACAAAAAGAACAGGACATCTTTTTGATTCCAGTTAAGTTTTCCGTATAAATTCACTTTATGATTCATTACAATCACAATTCTTCTTTCTGATTGCAGGGGGTTTTCCATGGCGGAAATATGATACTCAAATTTTTGTTTACTTGCTTCTTACAGTAAATTTGCAGGAAGCTGCTTGCTGCTTACACATGTCCTGACACTTTTTTCAAAGCTCTGAATCAAAACAACGCCTCTTTGCCCCATGCTGACTTCCACAAATTTACCTGTTTCTGTCTTCCCCTCCCACGCTTGTGGGTGTAACTATTACAGTAATTTCTGGATCTAACTGGCTTGGCTTCTTCAGTCCTTTTGGCCCTTAGACAATCTTTGTCTTAAATATTTATGACCTCATTCTTCAGGAAGTGAAAGTGAAAAAAGGGCTATTTATGAAACGTTTGTATCCAGTGTGGATCCTTAAAGGCACAGAAGCCCTCTGATTTAATTGATATCAAAATATTTATTGATATCAAAGTTTTTTCATATTTACCAAAACATATACTTTCAAATTTAGAATTTTTTCAATGACTTTTAAAACACCCAAAAAACATTTTAAACCACCCATTGTCTGTTAACGTGTGATCATTTGCTAAACATGTTATTAGAAGTGGAAGCACTTGAGATTTAAAGTGCCTGATTTGACTTGGTCAACATGAGGGGATGGGATGTCATGCTTTGTACTTTCACTTCTGGGCCACAAAAAACGCAAAAAGGCTGAAACCATGAGGTCAAAAACAGTTGAATTTGACTTATCAATTACCGAAAGTATAATGTCCACCCACACTGCTCATGTTACAAAGAAATAACCTATGAACACTTGGCAGCTGAAATGCTAACCAACCTTGCGGAAAACTTACCGGAATTCATTAACTGCTTTTATAATGATTACCCAAACACAATAATCTCTCTTTCCCTTGTGTTGCAATTCTTTTTATGGTCTCCTGAATTAAGTAAAATAAACTGTAGAATAGATAAAGAAATGGGTGTCATGTAGAATATAAACTTAAAATCACAACCATGTCAAATAATGATGAGAACTGTACGTATATTAACCACAGAAGATGAAATGAAGCATTAAAATCATCACTGCTCCCTCTCTTAGAAACCAAATCATCTCTAGGTAATGAATGTCAGGGAAACTCGCCCCCCGTGGTAGGACACAGTTCATGGGCTCAAGGGAATTAAAGAGAGGCAGAGAGAAAATGAGCTTAAATATATTCCAAAACATGCATGTGCTCATAAAATCATGAGACTTGACAGAGGTGACATTGAATGCTGTGTATGTCCTTTCTTTTATTGTGACGTGTGAAAATGGATTTGTGGCTCAAATAAGGGATGAGACACAAAGCTTCGCTGGAAATGTGGGCCCAGTAAGTCTATGAAAAGGTAAATTTAATCTCTTTCTTAAAAGAAAATGTAATCTGCTGGTTTGACTTTTGAGATCAACTGAGACATTATTTTAAACTCTGCTTCAACTATTACAACTATTATTTCTAAACCATATTGTCGCTGCAGATGCTGTAATGTACTGTTAATTTATATATCGAAAAATTTTCTAATTACAAGATGTTTGACACATTTTATACAAAATTGTGTATAGATTCATGCTTGGGAAACTGTCAGCTGCATGCTTTGCCAGTCACACTGACTCTATAGGGATATGTGCTGCTAGGTGGCTCTCCCTTTGAGTGATGGTTGCGCTGGTAGTGCCAGTGTGAATTGAGGTTTGGGATTATCAGTCTAAAACAGAAACAGAAAACATGCAACAACTAACAGTACTCCAGAGAATCCAATCTATGGTTGTCTAATGTATTCGGTCAGTACCTCTCCTATTATACTTCCTAACCCCAAAAAAGTCACATACTGTAAGATTATATTCATACAGCACACACTGTGGTGGCCAGTTCATGTTTGAAATTGATTCCTCATGTTCACAGAACCACTGTTTCATAATGTGAGTCTCGGAATATGCCAGTGCCATCTGGTCATTTGGTACATTTAGATCGTTAGCTGATTTCATTTTATTTCCACATAATGTTGCTGAGCCTAAACCTAAGCAACTGAAGTAACCCCAGATCATAACTCTGCCTCCAGAGGCTTGTACAGTTGACAGGCTTGTACATCTTACCCTGATGCGCCCATTGATCTGGAATAGGGTCCATTTGAACTCATCAGACCACATGACCTTTATTCATTGCTCCAAAGTCCAATCTTCATGCGCCATGGCAAATTGAAGCCTTTTTTTCTAATTAGTCTCACTAACAAGAGGTTTTCTTATGGTGACTCAGCTGTTTAATGCGAATCATTTGTTCTCATCACATTGTGTGTTTATGGAAATGCTCTTACCTTTACTACTAAACATACTGTAGATATGATTTTTACTGGGATGATTTTTTTTTTCAACCATGCAATTTGAAGTGTTTAAGTGATCTCCGTTCATCATTTTTGTTCAACCACTTTTCTTCCACAAAGTGAAATGATGGTTCAGCACTATCCTTCCAGGTTTTGATAATGTTTTTAATCCAGTTACAGTAATTTCAATCTCCTTAGCTGTTTTCTTTGCTTGATGCAGCCTAATCAACTGACCCTTCTGACTTTTTCTGGCCAGGCACTGCGTATTCATATACCCATTAACAATGAGCAATCTCAGTGTCAGCACACACTACATACAAAGGCACGTACAATAAATGACTATAACATTTTTTAAACAATAACATTCATTGCAGACTGCATTGTCAGCTGTTTTTAACAGCAGGAAATAAAAAAAGGACAGTTTGTGGTTAGAGTTATGAAATTGAATGCAGTCTTGTTAGATCCAGTTAGCACAAGCCGTTACCAACGCTTATGAGGAAGCTGTTTTCAACATGCTTGTTTTGCAGTATTAAACAAATTCCGCATTAATTCTCATTGTTAATGTAATCTCACAATTACTACTTCTCATTGTCCTTGAGGATAACTATAAAGCTACATGAGGTTTTTACACAATTATATGAGTATGTGACTTTTCACATGATACTCCTCTTTTTTTACAACTCTGTCTAACAAACAGGTTTTTTTTTTTTTTTTTTTTGCAGGTTCCCAAATCATCATAATAGATCTTCATCAGAGAAGTCTCTTCTAGAGTCTAACTCCATGTCAGTGGCACCAGTACCTGTTACAACATCTGCCAAGGAGGAAATCTCTGGCACTGGGGACTCCCCAGAGGTGGAATGCCCAGTGTGCTACCAGGAATATGATCAAGATCGCAAGCTCCCACGTATGCTGGAATGCCTCCATGTCTTCTGCACAGAATGCCTCCATAACATTCAGCTGTCCCCTGTCCACCCACCTGACCCCAACAGCCCTCCTTCAATCTCCTGTCCCTTGTGCCGCCACACCACTCCACTAGAAGGTGGTGATGCACACAACCTCCCTTGCAACTCCCGTATCCTTGCACAGCTACCTCCTGTGACTTTTCGCCTACCTGTGTCAGTCTCCACCCGGCTAGCTACTGTCACTCAGAGGGTGATCCTGTCTCTGGAGTCACGGGATGCTCGCTTTATTATTTTACCCACAGTCAGCCTACGGGTGGAGCAGATGGGCGAGGGCTCAAGCACCATAAACCCTGAGTCCATAGCAGGTACAGTAGAGGGGTTGAGGAGGAGGAAGAGCCTGATGTGTGTTCAGATGTTGGTTGTGATATTCTGGATGCTTTTTGTCCTGGCCTGCGTGCTGGGAGTACTGTTTGGGCCTAATTTGTTTCACAACTGAAAAACAAAATCATGGTATAAGAGAATGACTGTATCATATGCAATTGAATGTTCAATCAGCAAAATAATGCAGATAAACATATGAAACCTCAAGATCGATGGTATAGCGTGTGTGTGTGTGTGTGTGTGTGTGTGTGTGT
>JAQQZT010000001.1:13391087-13403242 GCA_030068275.1 Clarias platycephalus
TAGTTTATGTCTTATGGTGTTGACTCTTTTAGTGTTCATACAAATATTTACACATTAAGTTTACTGAAAGTAAAAACCGTTGAAAGTCACAGGACGTTTCTTTTTTTGCTGAGTATATGTGACACATATCGGATATGACCGTGGGTCATGATTGAAATTTGATTGATTGATGTTCTATGTCCATGTAAACAGGGAAGAAAAAAAACGCATTTCTTCGCGGTTTAATGACGTAATGTTATTCGTATATAAGTATATATAAGTATATATAAATAAATATATATATATTTTATATATATATAGCACCATTGTTTGTAATGAGTAAGTGCTCGCAGATGGTGTGGGTAAAGACATATCGATGTGTGCATGAGCGCCGTTTCACAGGACTGACATGTCCAGATTAGAGTCAGATACAGTAAAAGTCAGTTGAGGTTTCTTGGTAACATGACTAGCTGCATTTCTTTCTTCTTTTTTATATAAGTATGATGTTTTGTTTAATAGTAAATAAAAATAATAGTAATAAATAAATAAAAATAATAGTAAAAAAAAATTTTTGTTTGTTGGTTTAATAGGTGTAAAACACTCTCCTGCTGTGGGAAAGTACTAATTTTCCCATAACAGCTCATTGGGTTTTATTCCTTATAAATTACCAAAATACATGCAATACTACATTCTGGTGCATCAGTATTATAACCTGTTTTTGGGGAAGTTGGAGTTTTGTTAATGCTTGATTTAACCTATACCATATAAACCACTTAAACAATTGAAATGGGGAATTTCACTTTGACTTGTAATCTTTGTGGATGTTCTCCAATTTAGGTGTGTTTCAATCTAGCATTTGCTCTTAATCATGTTGTCTTGATGCAGGACGCTGGTGTTGAGAGGGTGATGAGAGACCTGAGAATCTTCCGCATCTTTGAGGGCACCAATGATATTCTGAGACTCTTTGTGGCGCTCAATGGCTTCCAGGTAATTAGGGAAGAGACTTACTGACAGGAAGATGAGCAAGCACCTGGTAAACATTTCCTGTAGAAACTGAGAAACTGCATTTGAGGTTGCAGACAAGCGGTTGTTGACGGTTGCTACTGTTCATGCACAACTGTAATGCCTACAAGTGCCAGGCATTTGTAAACCAAAAAAAAACGTGATGCATTTGCAAACTGTATTTGCATAATGCTTTAACATTTATATAATGCAAAGGCTGTTAAGCTGAGCTGGTTTTAAACAGTAATAAATGTTACACGTTACACAGCCATGATTGTTTTAAATGATGGGACGTGACATCAGTAAAACTATTTAAAATGTTATCCTTGTTTGTAGAATGCAGGAAATCAGCTAAAGGATTTGCAAAAAGCTCTGAAAAGTCCATTCAGCAATGCTGGTTTGTTGGCTGGCGAGATCACCAAACGTGCCAAGAGGTGACATGTGCTTTTGTTGTCTTTAAAGTTAAAAATTAAGATGATTAAAAGAGAATTAATGACTACAAATACCCTCTGTCTTTATCATGCAGGAAGGCTGGCATGGGTACAGGCCTCACGCTGCAGGGAAGCATCCATCCAGAACTGGCTCACAGTGGTGATCTGGTGAGACTTCAGAAGTCATATTTTTGTTTTTATGTTTACTTTTTCATCACATCAAGCTGCCGTTTAGCCATCTGACAAGAAGCATGCGTTTAAAAAAAAAAAAAAAGTAAAAAAATTTGATAGGTTTATCATTAGTTTGTTGTCGGGGTTTAACGTCGTGGGTTGCTTTTTCAGTAGCGACCCATGTCTGAATACGAGTACACCTGACGCCAAAATCCAGTTCATTTAATTACTTTGAGTGATGTACACCTAGTTCATTGATCCGGTCCTGGGTCCACTTGAAAAAGGTGGTTTTGAGTGCAGTTCATGTCAGGTGTTAAAGCTAACTGTACCTGTAAGACAAAAGTGGCCTCCTGGTTACAATGTGACTTGAGGACGTATCAATCTCATCCTATGAACTGCACTGTTGCATCTGCGCTTTTCTACACTGGAGTGAGAGCAGGGCTGAATGATTTGATAAAAAAATATATATTTGACACACAAACACATAGGCAAGCTTGTTGGTACCTTTCGTTAAAGAATGAAAAACTCGCAGTGGTCACTGAAATATCCTGAAACCTGAAAAAAAAAAAAAAAAAAAAGATGAGAGAAACCCTGAAAGTTAACTAATGAATATCAGATGCTGCTTTTTAAAATGTGGTTCAAGAGAAGCATTTTAAAAAAACAAACTAATAAAATTGGTCTGGGCCAAAAACCATGGTACCCTTAATATTTAATATTTAACACTTAATATTTTACTTTTGAGGCAATCACTGCAATCAAGCGATTTTCTGTAACTCTCAATGAGACTTCACCTGTCAACAGGTGTTTTGCTCCGGCTGTCTCGGGTTTGAATGGTGACTTCTCCAGAAAGCATGTTTCAGCTCTTTACACAGATGTTCAATAACCTTTAGATCGTGGCTCTTAGAAGGCCGCTTCAGAATAGTTCAATGTTTTGTTCTCAGCCATTCCTGGGTGAGTTTAGCTGTATTTTGGGTCACCTGCGATTGAGACCAATCTTTCTGACATTGGACAGCACATTTTGCTCCAGAATGCCTTGATAGTCCTGAGATTTCATTGTATCCTGCGCGGATTCAAGACCCAATGTACCAGATGCAGCAAAGCAGCTCCAGAACATAACCGAGACTCCTCCATGTTTCGCAGTAGGTACAGTATCATGTTTAACTTTGTATTTGCCTCTGTGAACATAGAGCTGATGTGACTTGCCAAAAAGTTTCAGTTTTCCAAAGTCCAAAGGACATTCTCCCAGATGCTTTGTCAATATGCATTTTGGAAAATTCTATTCACACTTTTTAATGACTTGAGTCATCCTCGCTTGTCTTCCATTAAGTCCACTTTGCCTCAAACTGTGATGGATGGTGCGATCTGATGCTGATGTACCTTCGCCTTGGAGATCACCTCTAATCACTTTGGAAGTTGTTCTGGGCTCTTTGATAAATTGAAGAAACGGATAATACGAATGGTAACCAGTTTTGGCTTCAGTCCTGTGGACCTTAAACTTCTGAATAATGTTTGCAACTGTGGTCACAGGAACATCAAGCTGCTTGGAGATGGTCTTATAGCCTTTATCTCTAACATGTTTGTCTATAATTTTCTTTCTCGTCTCCTGAGACAACTCTCCCCTTAGCTTTCTGTGGTTCATGTTACACTATGATGCCAAACAGCACTGACTATTCACCCTTTAAATAGACAGACTGACTGATTACAAGTTTGAAGACTCCTGTGATGCTAATTACAGAACACACTTGATTTTATCATGTCGCTATTGTCAAATTATTTTCAACCTTTTTGTCCAGCCAGTTTCAAAAGCAATGTCTGATTTTTCACTAGTTACTTTTCTGTAATAAAAAAAAAAAAAAGTATTATTACTTTTGTCAGTTTCAAGGTATTTGTGACCATTGTGAGTTTTTCTTTCTTTAATGGAAGGGTACCAACAATTTAAGCATAAAACAAACGTAAAAACCCTTTTTTTATATATATATATATATATAAAAAAAAAATACCTGTCATGCATTGTAGCATTTTGCATTGGTCCATATCATGATTTTGATTTGTCATGCAATTAACTGTGAAGCTCTAAGTACCAGCATAAACAAATGCCTCCAATTTGACGTAAGATGAGACAAGTGTACTGTCCTTTGGGTTTATTGGTGGATTGCAAACCAGCTACCTGCATTCTGTCACCTGTTGTATTAGAGTGTATAAATGTGCCGATGTACTCGGGTACCCATCATCATTAATCATAAAAGCTGACTGGTGTGAGAGTGAAGGAAGGGGTTTGGGGCAGGCAGTCATACTCAGGCATGGTACGAAGCAGTCCTGCCTAATATGAAAATTCCCATTAAATTCTAGTAACTTTTATTTCTCCTCTGTTTTCTTAGTCAGTTAAAGCCATCGAGCAGTTTGGAGCGGTGATTGAAGAACTGCTTCTAAAGCACGGCAAAAGGATCATTGGTGAGGAAGAATGTTTCCAGAGTTTTGCCCACTCAGTTGGGTATTATTAAACAAATATAAATGGCTCTTTTATGTAAAGAACATATAATAACACAAATTTAATAGCGTTGTTGTAAGTGCTGACGGTCTGTCTTTACAGCATCAAAATGCAGGTACTTTACATGCTGAATGTAGATTATCTCATCGTTGTACAAAGACTAACCTTGCAATTTTGTGGTAATGTGCATGTTGATTTCCTTCCTGGTCTAGAGGCAAAAATGCTAGCTAAAAAAAAAAAAAACCCTTCTGTATTGAATCACACATCTCAGATGTGTGTGCGATTATAGTTTTTCAGCTTGCACAGTCAGCATGTATTTTCCCATTCGTTTTCAGGTCTTCGAGACTTCTTTTTCTCATAGATTTGATTTCCTTGCAATGAAGCCTATTTCTGTGTGTGTTTTTTTTATTATTTTTTTTTTAAACAGATGAGCAGTTTGTGCTGGACAGAGTTGCAGACTGTGCTATTGACTTATATGCTATGGTTGTGGTGCTGTCTAGGTAATGCTCAAAATGTCCCCCTCTCTCTCTCTCTTATTTAACATACAGTACACACAGCTGTAGGAGAAAGTGTGTGACATGTTTGCTCTGCTCCTCCCCCCAGGGCCTCTAGATCCTTGAGTCAGGGTCACTCATCTGCCCAGCATGAGAAGATGCTGTGTGAAACCTGGTGCACTGAGGTTAGATGTGTTCACTCCGCTTTGTAATTTAATCCCTGTACCGTTTCAGATGTGTTCCCCCCCCTTAAATCCTAGTACAACTAGGGTAACTAGCATTTTATCAAAATTTCTTATGTTCAATTTTGAGCTCCCTGACTATATTAAATTGCAAGAGACTTTGCTAACTCTTCTCTTTTCCCTTTTCAGGCTCATGACAGAATCATGAATGATATCAAGTTCTTGAGGTCAGGCACATCCAAGCAGGTCTTCAAGAACCTGCGTGCCATTTCTGCAGCTGTAGTAGAGAACGGAGGAGTGGTTTCTGCTAATCCTTTGGGCTTTTAAAAACCACTTTCTCATCCTCAAGTCTCTTCTCCTGCCATCAGCCAGTCGTAATCTAATTAGGAATTCATATTTTAGGCTCAGCGTTGCCAAGCTGGGCGAGTGGAGCGACCTCATGTACCACTAAAAGGCTTACTAGTACCAGTCTGTGAACTTAATAATTAATAAACTGAATCATCAAAGACAGCAAAAGTATGTTTTTGCATAGGAAATGTTTTGGAAGTGTTTGTGTCTGTAACTGGTGGGAACAGAACATAAGACATTGACTAATCAAAGAGGGATTGAAGGGACTTTAACTCTTATCTTGCTGTATAATTGTATAGTCATGTTGGGCCTGGTTCACCATTGTTTTTCCAATCAACGATACTCACCGTACATAAGGCTTTATATTTTTATGTAAACTATGACTGTCTTTGTGAGTTTTGTTTTTAAGGTATTATTTGTATACTGACTATCCCTTGAAGCCTTCTTGCAGAAAAATTAGCTGTAAATCATTTTTTTTTTGTACTTGGTTCATCACAAATATCCTCAATCCTGTGGTCTAAGGTACTGAACTGTCAATGTGCATAACAGTATAATTCCTTTTATTTTGCCTATTGTATTAGATGTAGGGTTTTCTGTTCCTGTTGTGCACAATGCCTGAAGAATTACATATCTGTAAAATCAGTAGTGTAAGCCTTAATTGTACTCCGTCTGTTTAGAACAGAAATTGCAGAACTTAAGCAATATATTTATTACAAAACGACAGGACTACACACAAATGCATAGAATTGATCAGTGCCTGAAATCTAAAATACACTCAAAGTAAAATAAGATTTGTTTGAAATGTCAACAGCTTTTTGCAAGATGTTTTACTATGTGCCAGAGTCTCTTGGTTAAAAATAAATAAACTTGACATTATTAAATAAATGAAAAATTTAAGAGAATTACAGTGCACTTAATGAGTATTTTAGTTAATATTAAAGAGTAGCTTCAAAATGGCATGTCTCAGTATTGCTTATTCAACCCCATAGAGATTTTCTAGTCTGGGAAGTTTTGACACATTTTTTTAATTAGCCAGAGCTCCTTAGTGGTATGAGAACGCCTCATTGGTTCTCCTTCTGACTGTCTAAATGACCTCTCTAATTGAAAGAGTTAAATTAACATAATTTTTCTCTTAATGAAAATTATTAGTCGTCTTTCTTAATTTTATCATTGGTCCTTGATAAGTTGAATGTCAAATGTATGTGTGATCATCATATAGGTACTTTTGACTTTAACTTAGTAGGAAGGGTGAGTACTTATGAGTGCGACAAATGTTAGTTTGGAACAGCTGAAATGCAGTTTAAGGGGTTACGTGGAGGGGAAACCCATGAATTCGAATGAAATTCTCCCTGGAAATCGCTAAATACTTGGATAATCCTATAAAAGAAACTTGCACTCTATCGAAAGACCTACATTATGCAGATTATATACTTGTTGCTCTAATGAAGGCATTAGAGCAACAAGACAAAACATTGATCCAAAAGCATCGACAGTGGTGCAATGAGGCTTCCAAAAGGACATTTTACTCCACATAGCTGCCAAGTCCTTTAAAAGTCTATTTCTTTGGTGCCTCGACCATTTCACAGTTGAGTTCATGTTTGAAAATCCGTGAATACAGTACAAATCCACTC
This sequence comes from Clarias platycephalus, assembly GCA_030068275.1. NCBI lineage: Eukaryota > Metazoa > Chordata > Actinopteri > Siluriformes > Clariidae > Clarias > Clarias platycephalus. Next base: position 13,397,814 of record JAQQZT010000001.1, read on the forward strand.
TGTAGCTGTATTAAATCCAGTCTCTGTGTACTGTCCCTAATGATCACACAGTCGTCTGCGATAATTCTCTTGATAAAAGTGTCTCAGATGTCATTCTCCTTTCCCTGAAACAAATGCAGAAAGTGTTTTTGTTGAGTTATTTTGATACTTATTTTCTTTTCAGGCTACAATATTAAAACTGCTACTAATTACACACACAAAGCAAAATACAATATGGCATTTTGTTCCCACTACAGCAAAAATAGCAGACCATTTTGTGTTAACTAAAAACCTTTTATCACCAGCCCTTAAAAATGTCATTATCAGATGTGGGTCTGTGGTCTTGTGATGGTCATGGTAGTGGTAGATGGGTATATTGGGGGTGGGCCGATGTAAACAACAAGACAGGTGTATTTGTACAGTAAGCAGCAAACTGAACATGTCATGGCAAACTCTAAAACTCAGCCACTCTCACTCATCACTCCTGTTTATAGCGTCGTGGGGGCCTGGAGCCTATCCAAGGAGACTAAGGCACAAGGCAGGGTACACCCTGAAAAGGGTGCCAATCCATCGCAGGGAACACACCCATACACACACACACACTCATTGACACACTACGGGCAATTTAGTCAGTTCGTCAGTTAGCCTAATCTGCATGCACTGGGAGAACATGCAAACTCCATGTACACAAAGGCGGGAAACGAAAGGAACTGCTGGATGTGCAAGGTGAAAGGGCTAACCACTAAGCCACCGTGCCACCCTCAATATCTACAACTAAAATAATAAAATAAATTTAAAAACTATACTTCCTTCTACATTTTTTAATTAACTAATACATTACGAAAAATCTAAAGATGGATAAATAGATGGTCTATTATTCTTTTTTTTTTTTAACTTTCTTTTTGCTCTAAATTTTTTTATCAGCTCTAAACTTTGTAGTGCCTGGAATCTGAAACAGAAGATAGTTTACAAATGTCTCTAAACAATTCCTATTCCTCACTTTCTACAGTGTCCTTATCTAAATTAATTTAAAATATGAAAATATAGGCTTAAAGTTCTTGACTAATCTATGTGTATTATAAATAAAGGATTACCATAATGTACTGTATTAACTAAGATGAGATTTTAATGATTGAGATGAACTTTTCATGTTGAAATGTTGAAGATCCACCCTTGCCCTTTTTCTTGTGATGCCCCTGCTAGCACTTGTGCATTTGTACCACCCACCAGTTAAGTGCCTTTTGAGATGGAGATAGATGTGAATATGTGATGCATACCGTTTGTGGGGTTGGCGTCCAGGGTGGGTGACACCGACCGTCCACTCCAGAAGGCTCTTGAGTTTGCAGGCTAAGCAGGGGAAGCGCTGGTTCAGTTGCTCCAGCAGCTCCTCTTTGCGCAGTCCGTACACTATAGGTGCGATACACTGAGCCAGGCTGAAGAACACAAACGTAATCACGGCAAAACGCTCTTTGGTGTCTATCGTGATAGTTCCCTGTCCCTTAAGGATCTCCAGCACGAAGTTGCTGAAGTTTGGCAGGATGTAGACCGCGAGCTGCAAGCCGTGCAAGGCGATGGTCCTGCACCCGGCACGGTTCCTCCGGTTCAGCACGCCCAGGCGCCGCCCAACGCACAGAATGCGCACGTAACTGTACAGGATGAGCACGGTGCAAATGGAAATGAGTAAAATCTTATGCACTCCTCCGGTTTTTAGCTGATCCCGGCCGCAGGTCGGATTCTGGACTCTCGTCGCATCCTCCACCTTAGAGAACAGGCTGAGAGGGATGATGGAGGCGAGCGCCCACGTGATCACCCCAAGCGGCCAGGGCCAGTGCTTGAAACGCACGCTGCTGTACTGGAGCGGGAAGCAAATGGCCACGTACCGGTCCAGGGCCATGGCCGTGATGGTGAGGAGGATGTTGGACGCGGTGGTCGCGAGCACGGTGATGAGCGCTGCGCACGCGGGCGCCGGCAGCTTCGCGCGCGCGTTCATCTGCAGGTAGAAGATGAAGCACACGGCGAAGTAGGTGGTGGCGGAGAGCAGCAGGTGGAACACGAGCACGAAGCGCGCGTGGCTGCGCAGACGCTGATCCCGCAGTATGGTCCAGTTGATCAGGAGATTAAAGAGGAACAGGATCACGAAAGCCACCGCCGACGCACAGACGCGAACGTGGGTGTACGTGGCCATGTCCGTTTCGTTTACCGACGTGTTAGCCATCTGTATCCAAAAAAAAAAAAAAGAAAAGAAAAAGTTACCTTAAGTTATCATCGTGCCATAAGTCACCTCGCTCTAAGCGGCTTCGCGTCTCAATCCGCATCCATTCGGTTCCTTTCGCTTTTACTCCGCTGTTCCAGTTAGTCTACACCCGCCCGTGCTGTTTATTTTAATCTCTCTCGTTTAAGAAGGAAGTGCTCCGAAATAAACCGCTTTTCTTCTTCCTTTCTAGACAGTGTGTGTGTGTGTGTGTGTGGGGGGGCGGAGGGGGGGGGGGGATGCGCGCGCGTGTATAACCGAGCGTCTCTCGGGGTGTGTGTGTGTGTGAGAGAGAGAGAGCGCAATTTTGCGTTGTTCTCCAAACACATCCTGTTTGCAACAGTTTTTATTAAGATTATTATACTTGCATTAACTTTCAACTCGTGTCCACGTTTTAAGATTGTGTGGATAGCTCGTGGCACCTGACCCATCACATGATTCATTTCAGTACTCTCGTTATACAGTAAAAGGGTTTCTTAGGGGGTTTTAAAACTAAACCTAGACAAAAGCATTAGATGAAAATCATTGGGTTTTTTCATTGGGTCTCTGGGGAAACGGAATGTTAGAGGTCACGTGTTGATCTCTGTATCAATGTCTCCAGTACTTAAATTACAAACCTAAAACTTGTGATGTTTGTTTTATGGCAGCACAATGGCTTAGTGGTTGGCACTGCCGCCTTGCACCACCAGGGTTTCTGTTCGAATTCTGCCCGGGGTCTGTGTGCTTGTGCATGCTCTCTCCGTGTTTGGTGGGTTTCCTCCGGGTACTCTTGTTTCCTCCCACAGTCCAAAGACATTCAGATTAAGCATTCCCAAATTGCTCATAGTGTGTGTGTGTGTGCCCTGCGATGGATTGGCACCCCATCAGGGTGTACCCGGCCTCAAGCCCTGCGTTAGGCCTCCTGCGACAGTATAGACGATGAGTGAGTGAGATAAGACGACGATGTTTGTTTTGTAACTTCTGCATTACTGAGTCAGGGAGTTTTTTAGATTTTTGACTTAATTTTTTTTTGCGTTTTTCATATTTTCATACATTGCAAGTAAAAATGCTATATGCAACAAAATGCTATAGAAAAAAATATTTGTATGCAAGTGCAAGTTGCATGTTACATAACGCACCACTTGTCAGGCAAAAAACATAACGAGACTGTCAGTTTTTTACCTATTTCAAAAAAGAAGAAGTAATTGTGACAGCCAAAGTCTTCAAAAAAACCGCTACAGATTCTGCAAGATGATTAGAAAAAAACCTTACCAACCAATTTCCTTAGAAAACAGCACAAATTGCCTCTGAAACTACTGGTGCCTTTTTAATGCTTATCACAACACACATGGTATTTTGTACTTTTTTATGGTTTACAGCTTTTTCTATTTACTTTCGTGCATGTAGAAACGTTGAATTTTTTAAACAAAAATGTTGTGATTTAACAAACAAAACCACTGAATGCTATTAAAAAGTGAAATCCTTGAGACATAAATGTTCACATGTGAATTTTATTTTTTTCTCTCCCAATGTCTATATACTGTATGCTTGGGTGATCCTCATATGAAGACTGTTAGGTATAATACTTTTGTCAAACCTCTTGCCGTTTGAAGACATTGAGTATGTTAGTTATCAGATGCTAATAAAGAGAGACAAAGAAAATGCGATACACAGCAGGAGAGTCTCAGACTCAGGAGGTTAATGTCCTGTGGGTTGTGGAGAAGGGCAAATCACTTCCTTTTAAATTTACTTTTGCAACATAAACTATTAATGTTATACAGTATACAAACAAATATAGACTAAATATATAAATAATAATAATAATGATGATGATGATGATAAACAAGCAAATAATAATACTAGTGGTAGTAGTAGAAATACTACTAAAGCTTACAGTGGAATTAATAGTAAACATTACATTTGCATTTGTGGAGTAGAGAATTATACAGAAGTGCTTTGAAGCTTCTATTAATAAACACATTCTGGCTCACTAGGTTATTGACTAAGAGTTTCCTCAATCTAAAAACTTTGTTGGGAACTTCTTTTTTTTTTTAATTCAGTATTTAAGGCAAAGTTCAGTTGTTTAGATACTATTTGAAGACTATCTCAGCTGTTCAGAGATGTATAGAAAGCTAATTTCACCACCTACAGTAGGGGCCAGAACAGAAAAAGTCTTGATGCATGCTTTCCTTGAGCAGTGTTTTAATAAAGTGTTTTAAATCTGATGTGGGCAGCTAAAAGACGCCAGTGTAGAGAGTATAGTAATAGGGGGGTGTGGGAGAATTTAGGAAGAACAAATCATGTAGCTTCATTCTGGATCAGTTATAGTATTCGAAAGGTACACAATGGCAGATCTGCCAGGAAAGAGTTGCAGTTTTCCAGTCTAGAAACGACAAGGGATTGAAGAAGCACATAGGTGGCATTTGTGGATAGACATAGATGTATGCTTCTGATGTTTCTATGGAGAAATTGACAAAAGGATGTCAGTATTATATATAGTATGTGAGAAGAAAAAGGCCAGTTGATCGTTGACATTGACCGTGGTTACCTTAAGGTTTTATGTAGTAACCCATAGGTGAGATCATAAAGTTGTTCAAGGATGACAAGATTCTGATGGGGTGATAAATCACCTGGGATAAACAGTAGTTCAGTTTTGCCAGAGATTAACTTCCAGCTAATGAGGTGCCATTCAACATCATAAGTCTGCCACAAGCGCGCACACACGCACAAACACGAACACACTAACGATAACACTGGTCTGTCTGAAAAACTTCTTTAATGGGAAACCTCTCTAATGACACTTGCTTTTGCCTCCTTTTAAGGATTTTGTGGAAATCCTGACGTATTGTTGTTAAACACATTAATTTCCGGCACTGCTACAGCCTTTTCAACCTTTTTCTTCCCAGTCACTATACTTGGACAAAAAAAAATGCTTTATTCGTAATCCAAGGTTCCACTGTACTGAGCTTTGTGAGCAGGCTCACAGTCAAGGAGGGGAAAGGGCACAGATTACATTAGCTCATGGTCAATAGTTGTTTATTTCTGGCAGATCCAGAGTGAGTTTCCTCAGGATGGGAATAACCATGAATGCAGCAGATATACAGTGGCTTGCAAAAGTATTCGACCCCCTTGAACTTTTCCACATTTTGTCACAATACAGCCACAAACATGAATCAATTTTATTGGAATTCCACGTGAAAGACCAATACAAAGTGGTGTA
>JAQQZT010000001.1:13403342-13420951 GCA_030068275.1 Clarias platycephalus
TTCCACTTCTCACGTGTACACCACTTTGTATTGGTCTTTCACGTGGAATTCCAATAAAATTGATTCATGTTTGTGACAAAATGTGGAAAAGTGCAAGGGGGCCGAATACTTTTGCAAGCCACTGTATGATCTTATGGAACCACTGATGATAGTAGTGAAGAAGGGGATAAGGTCTTGTGAGATGTTCTGGCGTATTGGAAGAGCTTCGATACAGTGGGTAGAGGAGGAGGGGAGGCAGAAGTGGATGATGTAAAGAATTAATAATTAAACTATTTTTATGCACAGTGGCATAGTGGTTAGCACTGTTGGACCTCCAGGGTCCGGGTTCTATTCCCACCTTGGGGTCTGTGTGCATGGAGTTTGCATATTTGCATGTTGCTTGATGGGTTTCCTCCTTGCTAGAGTGAGTCTACGTGCTAGGCTAGCCAGGGACCCACACAGTCTTCTGCTACCAAGTCTCAACTTAAGCTCACTCCCCCAAAAATAGACAAGTTGGAACTTAACATGACCATGCAAAAAAATATACAGCACTGCTGCACCATGGTGATTACGGAGATGTGGCTACATCTGACAATCCTGAGGCTATTCAGCTAGCAGGGCACACAATACACTGGCCAACAGAACGAGCAACTCCGGTAAGAGCAGAGGAGGGAGACTGTGTACACAAACAATAGCTGGTGCACAGATGCAAAGACCACTGACACTCACTGATGCCAAGACCTCAAATATCTAACTGTAAAGTGTCGCCCATTACTATCTGCCAAGGGAATACACAGTTTTATTTTTCCTACTCTTCTGCTCTCTCCTCTTCTCTCTCTCTCTCTCTCTCTCCCTCTCTTTCTTTCCCTCTCCCTGTCTCTCTGTCGAGCTATACATGTCGCTCCTGAGCTGCCAGTGATCCAGACCCCATCTATCCTCTGGACCTCTCTGACTTGTCCTGATGCCCAGCTTCTTGTTACAGATCTTGTCGCATGGATGCCCCGTGTGGTCTGCTTGGGATGCTTGTGGTGACTGGGGAACAGTTGTCAACTGATGCTGACAGCTTGTCTCTGAGGACTTGTGACTGCAGTTGCTTGCTAGTTCAGGACTGTAGTTTCCCACAGTCTAACTGAGCCTCCGATAACGAAATGGACTCCATATTAACTTAAACTCATCTCCTGTTATGCTGAACTTCCAGCCTCCTAACGCACAGTATGACTGCAGATCAATCCCTGTTATCTGTTTTCACCCAAATGAGGATGGGTTCCCTGTTGAGTCTGGTTACTCTCAAGTTTTCTCCCTACTGCCATCTCAGGGAGTTTTTCCTTGCCATTGTCGCCGTCGTCCTCGGCTTGCTCATCAGGAACAACCTTATCATTTTGATTCATACACATTCACATTTCATACGAACTTAAATAATTCTTTTGATTGTGTAAAGCTGCTTTGCGACAATGTCAATTGTTAAAAGCGCTATACAAATAAAATTGAATTGAAATAAAATTGAAAGGATACAACACATCACAAAGCATTACAAGGAACAATAACAACAACTCAGTCACCAACAATAGTGCTGCACTAGCAGAAGAGCTCAATCATTTCTTTGGCTGCCATGAACAAGACATTACAGGGACAGAGTCATACAGGGACATAGACAGCACTGGCTACAAATATCCATGCACTCACCCTGCATGACGCTAAGGTATGACAAATCAATATACGAAAAGCAGCAGTCCCAGACTGCCCGAATTGGGACTTAGAGTCTGCGTCTCAAAACTTCCACAGTAGTACCACTACACAATCACTCTGCAATAACGGGACTTAATGACTACAGGCCAGTGACACTGACATCAATAGTGATGAAGTGCCTGGAAAGATGGGTAATGAAACACATCAAGACTGCTCATCCGATCACTCTGGACCCACATCAATGTGCAGATAGACACAACAGATCAACAGATGATGCCATCTCCATAGCCCTCCACACTGCACTGCTACATCTGGAAAAAACATCTGGATCATAAGTAACGGTTTATTTTTGGAGTACTCTTCTACCTTTAGTACCATCCTTCTTCCAAACATCCTTCTTCCATTTTGTTTCACAAAATGTCCAATTTAGGCCTCCATCATAACATCTGCCTATGGACACTGGACTTGCACCCACCATTCATCCTTCGTTTCTCTGAACTTCCAGTCTCCATACAGGAGCACCACAAGGTTGTGCTCTTGAGCCGTAAGCCCTTTCCTAAACTCTCACACCCTGTCTCAGCTGCTGTCCTTTTTTTTTATCACTGCTTGGTGGAGAGCATCCTGACTCATGGCATCCTTGTGTGATACAGTAGCAGTTCTGTGGCTGATAGAAAGAATCATCAGATCTGCAGAGAAAACTATAAAAACATAACTACCAGTCATGCAGGACATTTTCACTTCCAGTGGCCTCCAGAAGGTAAAAATATTTCAAAGGACTCATCCCATCCATCACACCATGCGTTTGAACTCCTCTCCTCAGGTAGGCGTTGCAGGTCAGTTCAAAAAGTTCAAACTGGAACAAACAGGCTGTCAAATAGCTTCTACTCCAAAGTTCTTGCTATATTGAACACCAGTCTCAAATAGGTCCAATAATTATCATTATCTATGCAAGCATATGTGGCACTACGTGTATGTGTCCTTATTATTACTATTAGTATTTTTCTGCTTATTACAATTTTATTTGACACGTTTTCACCTCAATTTCATCGTATTTGTACAATGACAATAAAGGGTATGAATCTAAATCTGGTTTTCCTCCCAAATCTCCACATTGCCCGTAGTGTGAGAATGTGCATGTGAATATTGACTGGAGGTCTTTCCATGGTTGAAAATGGGAATAAATACAATGGGCACAATTGGCCTCCACGGTCCCTATTTGGCCTACAGAGGTTCCTAGATGGACGTATGGATGAAACATTTAAAATAAACAAATGAAAGATGTTTTGCACTTTAATTCAATCATTTTGTTAATTTCACTTAGTTCTCTCTTTCTCATCCTCTCTCTCTCTCTCTCTCTCTTTTATTATAGAATGGTTTTCAGATCACAATACACTGTTATTCTCACTCGCTTTTGTGCATCGTTTGTGTATGATGTAACAGCGCCACCTTGTGTTCATTCTGTTCAGCACTTCTTGCGCAATGCTCCTCAAGCAGGTTAAAGTCTTCTAATCCTCCTCAAATTTGTTTTTGTTTTCCACCAAGGAACGTTATTGCTAATTAGCTAGCTTTATGAAAGCGCCTTCCAAATAAGGTCGATTTCGACTCGAAATATAAAGACAAATATGTTTTTAATATTACGGAAGTATTATTTTTAATAATAGCAAAAATACAAGAACAACAATAAGTAAATTATTCACATAACAGCACAGAAAGTTTGTTGGAATTGGCAGTTTTATAGTATTACAGTTTGAACTCTTTTTCGCGCTTTAGTTATTGTGGGGAAACTGGGTTTTCTGTCTGATAACAACATGGCATACTGTGAATAAAATATTTTATTTTTATATTATTGAACATTTCGCCAAACTTTCGTTTTACAGGCGACAATTAAACACAAAATCAGCAACTGCTCTTTTTTTTTTTTTTTTTTCCGAAGAAACGAAACCTATAAACTGAACTCTGACCTGTGAAACTTTTCATTTCCCCCGAAAATCATCTAACACAAAGTTTCAGTAAACACTTGCATGAATGAAGAGGTTTTATGTCGGAAACGTGAAACAAATTGGTTACTGATGGTTTACAGAGCATGGCAAGACATGCATCATGAACTTTTAGGAGTCTGTGGAATGCAAATGAGTGACGTTGATAGTGTAGTGTAGGAGTAGCAGAGACCAGCCAACCTCTTTTCAGATACTACAGATCTACTGTACGAAGCTCTGCACATTCTTTCGCATAGAATTCGTTTCCCCCCTTCACTCAAGAACTGAAGGTCTGGTTTCGTTTTAAGTAAGAAGATCTGCAGAACTGAAAGCCCACAACGAGTAAAAGTAAGGTAAGGGTCTCAGACTCTATTATTTCTATTATTATATCTCTTTAGCTTATAGATAATTGCAGTTATGGATTTTTATCTTAATCTTCATAAATGTTTACATTGGTTTGTCTTTTTTTCTTTCTCTCTCTCTTTTATTTTATTTTATTTTTTGTAAAAGAGATTTTAAAGATTTCAACACAGTTTAACCTTACACTGCTACAGTTGTACCAGTACAGGGTAACGTTTCAGAAAGTATCAAACAACTCAGCACACACTCACTCAAGTGTACTTTAACATCATGCTTTTTTGAAAATAAAACCTTTTAATAGTACTACTACTAATAATAATTATAAAGAAAACAAAAACAAATTCAGAACCAATTTGTTTGTTAACTTCTATACATATACTGTATATAAATATATTTTATTCCAGGCTGGATAAGCAAATACATAAAGAGTTTTAGGTTATGATGAACAATAAAAAATCACACAGCAATAAATTCCAGTCAAGCAGGAAGTGTAGGCATGTAGGTCCAACCTTAGGGTTGTATGCAGGTCACAGCATATACTGTAATTTTACTATTTGCTTAAATAACCCAAGGGTAATAACCACAGTAAGATTTACTTATTTAATCCCTCCATGTCATCGGCACATATTCACCAAACCCAGACAGAAGAAGTTTACAAATACAATCACCTGTCCAATTTAAACTTGTCTGTGCGCTTGATAGCCTCAGATTTCCGTTCATTGATGACAGAAGTGAAACCCCACGTTGGTCTCATCCTGTTGTAGCCCAACCATTTTAAGGTTTGACATGTTGTGCATGCTAAGATGGTGAGTGATTGCATGAGTTGCCATATCCTATTTTGTCAGCTCACTAGATTTTTTTTTCTTCTTTTACACCATTCTATTTAAATTCTATTTAGAGACGTTTATTTATAAAAATCTCAGAAGAGCAACTTCTGAAATACACAAACCGTGGTTAAAGTCATGGAAATTACATTTTCACAATTCTTTTGTGTGTGCAATACAGATCTTTAATAGAGCAAAATCTTCTGATTTATTTAGAGTTTTCTGTTTTCAAAACATGGTCAACATTATACATACAGCATCAAAAAAAGTTCACAACTCCTTGTAAAATGTCTTTAAATTTGGTAAGCTTTTCAATTTTCTGATAGTGATCATGATTAAATGCAGCAGATAGACTCTCTATGCCAGCGCCTATTGAATTGATCAACATGGATGGGAATACTGCTCAGTTCAGATTTGAGAAGAAGAGGTTGTTAAATTAACAGAAAAGTGTGGAATATCTCTTGGGGCCATTTTTAAACAACTGCAGATCTATACAGTAGTTCAGTTTCAACAACTGCATATAAGTACAATTTATTGGCACGGTCTGGAAGAAGACCCAAACTGTCACCATCAGATGAGAGGAAAATGGTTCAGATGGTCAGGAACCACCAAGGCACATTCTTGCCGTGAACTGGAATCTGCAGTGTCCTTGTCTAAAGTTTTACATGGCCTTGGACTGAAAGGCTGTCATCCAAAAACGATGGACCAGCTCCAATATGGACAAAAATCAGGCTAAATTAATGTTGACCATATAGACAAAGAAAACCTTGTGGAGAAAAGTGTTTACAAGAAGTATGTTTGGAGGAATGAGGCACTCAAACCTAAAGAACACTGTACCAGTTGTTAAGTATGGTGGCGGCAGCTTCAGGATTTAAGGCTGTGTTGCTGCCAGTGGTACTGGTGTATTACACAAAATGGATGGGAAAGTAAAGAAGGTGGACTGCCTCAGAATTCTTTAGCATAATCTCCAATCATCAGCTATGTGTTTGAAACTTTGACAAAAATTGGAGTTCCAACATGGCAATGACCCCAAATGCATATCATAGATGTTTGTGCAATGGATAAGGCAGGATAACATTAAGCTTTTGGATGCTCAACTCAAGTGAAAATTCAGGTCTGTGCCAAGAAACCAACAAATTTATTTGAACATTATCAAATCTGCCAGAAAGATTGGTCAAATATTAAAACAGAATTAAAATCTGCTAAAGGTGAAACTTGCTCAGGGATTTTCAACCATATATTTGTGTGCTGTATGTATAATTTTGACCATTATTTGATTTCATAAAACTCAGAATAAATAAAGAAAATATGCGCCTTTGCACTTTTGGTTTTCTTTTAAAGATGTATGTTGTACAATCATTCTTTCCCCCAAAAAAGCCCAGTTTGAAGAATTTATTGAAAAGCTGTTGTCAATTTCTGATTGCAACTGTATATGTGTACAGTACATATATACCTGTTTATATACACATAAACATCATTGTTTGCATATTAAACATTTAAAACCTATTTTTAAATCCTTGGAAATATGCCCATAAGGTTCATCTGTACCAAGAGTTAGTTTATAATATTCCAGGTTGTAGAGGGTCATTTAACTTACCAAATAGCATACCCAGCTACTTACACTTGTAAGCAAAAGTTTGGGCACCCTTTGTGAAAGCACATACACAAGTTCTGGAAGTCAAGAATTGTCAGCTGATGACATTTTTAAAGCATAATAAATTCTTTGACTTTTCTATGTTGCGCTGACACTCAACACCCAGTCCTCTAAGCAGCTGATTGAGGAGTGGAAAATGAAGATAATTAGTTTAATCAGATACAGGCTATAAAAAGACATGAAGCCAAACCTCGAAACTAAGGATGTGCAGGTAGATTGAACAGGAACAGGAAGGGTGGTGCACCTTTTTACTCTGCAACATGGCCTGCCCAAACATGATGCACAGGGAATTGTCATAAGAACAAAATATCTGCAACCTCAAAACAATAGTCTGTGTTTGAAATATACAAAACAAGTTATAGATAGGCCAGAGACGTTTTGGAGACAATAACCAATTACCAAAGGTATGTGGAGAAGAAAAAGGAACAGCATTTTGCAAAACCTCTTCAACTGTTAGGTATGTGGTTGATCTATTATGTTTTAGGATGGTGTGGCAGTCAATGGCACAGAAAACAATTCTGAAAGCTAATGTGACACAGCCATTCAAGAAACAAAACCTAAAAATACACTCGCTTTTACAATAGAACAATGATTTAAAACATCATCTACAATGAATTTCTTCAAAAATTACGCGGAAGCAGTCCCCTGAAACATCACTGAAATCTTAAAAATACTACAATATTCCTTAAAAATCCAGGAAATATCTCAGACCTGGAAACCATCTTCAAGAAAAAGTGAATAGCGAGAAGAGGAAAGACACAATTCTTATCATAAGAATAGAGAGTCCCAGATGGCTAAAAAAATTTTTTTTTTATGTTAAGCTGTGATATCAGATGTTACTAAATACTGACTTACTATAAGGAAGTATAAAGTAAACATGTATAAACATTTGCAGAAAAGGTTATTTTTTAAGACATTTTGCTCCAGACTTTGTGTTCTTTACTTGATTTGACTTCAGTAAAACATGTAATTAGGTAAAGGATACTTCATTTGTACTAACCCCTTTTTGGCTAGTTAAAAGCATTTATGGTATGGTATACAATGCCTGGCCAAAAGACTCCAGAGATTTGTACGATTGTGTATGATATGCTTCATGTGCTTCCTTTTTACCCTGACGCACCCATCGCTCTGGAATGGGGTCAGTCTAGTCTCATCACACCACATGACCTATTTCCATTGCTCCAAATGCCAATCTTTGTGATCCCTAATGAACTGAAGCCTTTTTTCTGATTTGTCTCACTAATGAGTGGTTCTCTTATGCCCACACAGCTGTTTAGTCCCAATCCTTTGCGTTCCCCTGATATATAGAAATGCTCTTACTTTCACTATTAAGCATATCTTTGTTTTACTGTTGATATTTTTACCAATTTAAAAGTATTTAAATGAGCTCCACTCATGATTTTTCCTGACCACATTTCTTCCACAAAGTTAACGGTTCAGCACTATCCTTCCAGGTTTTGAAAAAATGGTCAAATAGTGATTTTTTCTTTGGCTAGGCAGTGTATTAGAAGAAAAAAAAATATTGGTTGGAATGGGTTGGTTGGATATAGTTTTAAAAAGTCAAAGTAAAATAGCCTTGTCCCAAATTCCTTAATACTCTATATACATTTATGTCAGGTGCAGTAGTAAATAATTTCTAACCGTGAAAAAAAACAAGCTGGCATGTTTGGTTGCCAGAATACTTCTGTAAAAAATACAGTACAAACTTAAACAACTTTAAAAACATCCTGTAAATTTTTTATAGAATAATACGAATAATTCTGTAAAACTCAGCTAGAAGTATAAGCTATTAGAGTATTAGAGTTATTATACAGTGTTGTAATATAAAAAAAATAAAATTGTAAAATTGACATTGAAAACAATTACTGTTACATGTACATGGCATTGAGGCCTTTACACTACATTGTAAATACACTACATTTTAAAACAATGCTGAAGGCATCTAAAAATATAATTTTCCTTTGAACAGTTGATATTGAGATGTGTCTGATATCTAAAGGGAAAATCCAGCACGAATCACAGCACGTATTACCCCCCATGGTGTGCAGTCTTTGTGTGCCAGAGACACATCAGCCGTGCAGCGACTCTTCTTGTTATCGAGAATAACTGTTTAGGCATATGATGCAGACATCCTCCTATTATGAGTCTAAAATTTAGAAAAATATACTGTATGTGGCCTGTTTTCACAGGACCGTTTAGCTTGGGAACTGTTGCAACATGAAAAAAATATATACTTGACAATCAAGGGTTTTTCAATAAAACAGCAGCAAATTAAATGGAATTAAATTGTCTTCTCTTTTTCTGCATTCAATAGTGGTAGTAAATGCATCTTAGATTAATACTTTTTAGGTTTTATTGTATGTGTTAATTAACAAATAAATCAATTTGTAATACCAAATGACTGTATAATGTAGGCTAAAAAGATGCAAATTTTTTTTTTAATGTATTAAAAAAATAAATAAATAGAAATTTCACATGCAGACAAATTAATAATTTGTCCTAATGTCCTAATATTTAGGCCTTAAATCCACAGTATGAACAGTATACTGCATGTTTACTGCATTTCCTTGCACTTACTGTAACACACGCTAAGCCCATTTTATGTAGTACAGTGAACATAAACAGGAAAGCGAAGATAAGTGAATTATAACATGACAGAATCATTTTAAGACAAAAAAATCTTTATGCAATCTACTTTTTCATTTCTCGTCTGTGATGCACTCTACGATTACTGAACAGGGAGTGTATTTGGCTGACAATTAAAGCAGTATTTTAAAGGAGTAAACAAGGTGTAAGATACTCCACCAAAATTTTATATAAATTAGGCGGAGAGTTTTGCCATATAGTAAGACAGGCAGACAATTACGTGGGATTTAACCTGAAATAATAAGATCACTGAAATAATTGTGACCAGTTTATTTTTAGCCTTAACCTTTTAAATATTTCTACAAACTCTTTACACGTCAACGATGGTTACTTACATTAGCGCTTTTTAAATGACAGCTTTTCTGTGTTTAAATTATAGTCGTATATGAATTCTACAAAGGAATATGATTATTTTATTAATTATTCCAATTTTTATTATAAGTATTGGGGACAGTTTTAACAGGTTGAAAAATAAAACAATTTCAGTTATTAACCTTTGCTTTTTTGGCTAAATAACCATAGTAGTAAATATACATGGTTTGCCATAATGATGTTCATTTCCTTATTAATACTTTGAAATAAGAGTTTTGTTGGTTTAGCCATCTTGAGTCAATGTTCAAATGTTACAGTTGCTGTTCAGTCACTCTCTCATTAATTTTAGTGTGAGACTGGAAGAATGAAATTGCTTGCAGAGTAGCAAACTTTTATCTTTATTTATTGTTATCTTTATTTACGCATTTATTGTATAAAACATATTTGTATTGTACTGGTATGTATTCATAAAATATGATGAATAATATTATTTATGATAATATTAATAAATAACAATAATAATTATTATAATATTTATAAAATATTATTAAGCTACTAACCACAATTAATATCATCATCTGATTTAGTGATTTATTTTAGCACTCAGCCATCCGAAACTGGCAGAAAACAAGTCCTCAAATAAGGCTGGCGCCTAAATCAATTCTGCTATCAAAACAATTCCGAAATAAGACTGCTTAGGTTGGGGACGGTTGCAACATATATATATTTTTTTAAAAAAAGATCTTTATAAATACTTCTCAATCAGGTGATTTCCAGTAAATGCAGCAGCATATGTTGAAATTGTCTTCTCTTTTTTCTTGTGGGGGGCAGGGTACAGGCTGCATTCAACAGTCATGAATACATCTTAGATTAATGTTCTTAGATTACTGTCATTAATGTTTTATTGTATGCGTTAATGATTTAACATGAAACTGGTTAAAGTTCTTGATTGTGTGTATGAGTTATTGAGTATGGTAACAACTCCAAATTTCGTGCCAAGCTGTTTCTCAACACTTTTGTACTCAGGTTGTAGTCATAACTAAATGATTAGAATCTTACACTTCTTCCTCTTTTTAGTCATGGCCGTCCAACAGCAGGTAACCACAGTGGTTACAGGATACAGTTCCGGCACCTGGACCACTGGTATTTGTGACTGCTGTTCTGATATGAGCACTTGTAAGTCATTTTTCTGCAAGACATTTACACTTTATTGTGAACATATCTCCCTCTCCATATTCATGCAGTTCATGCACATCATAAATTCACATGGATATAAATAGAGTTGCCTTTCTGCTTCTTTTTATCTTTCAGTGTGTATGTTTCTATACCGCATTTGGTGGTGCCTACTGCGACAATTTCCGCCATTTTATTTCAGATTAAAAATAAGGTTTCCTCTTTCTTTATTTGTGAGGTCTCATATCACAAGAAACTATTTTAACAGTTTACTCCCAATGCTAACATTGAACAAAAAAGACAGAGAGAAAGGCCTGTCTAGCCAGTATAGTTTATCTTCTGGGCCACTTGTTGATATGCTAGTTGGAGACCCAACAGAGATGGGTGCAGACAGGCAATAACTACTACTAGGACTTGCTTAGATTAGGCAATGACAATATTGGTACAATAATTATATAAACACACTGGAATATTCAAGTTTACTTTGCTGCACCTACAGTACTCCAGTACTACAGGGTGTGGTTGTTTTCCTCTATCATACAACAGCTACAAAATAGGAAGGGTAAAAGTGACCATGCTTCTTCTGACATACCACAACTTTTCACCATTCGCACCACAGCCACTGATGGCTGTTGTGTAAGGATGGAGGCTCTACTTTAAAATGGCCACTTGGTAGCAGTCAGTACATTTCAACTCATAAATATTGTAGCCATTTGTTCTACAAACCACCTACAATTAAAGCCACCCAGTTTTCAAAGTAGGAACCAGTGACACATCACATATTCTTATACACACCCTCTATTCTAGGTGCACCTCCCATGTCCTTCACCTAAGTCCTAACATTAGAATGCTAATAGCTGATATAGTTTTCAAAATATCAACTCAAAACACAATTGACTGATGAGTCCACTGACACTATGCATGTATGTGTTGTAGGTTGTTGTGGTATGTGGTGTTTCCCGTGTTTGCAGTGTCAGACTGCTTCTCAGTTCGGCTGGTGTTTCTGCATGCCCCTTCTGGACTGCCTTCTGACCGTCTCCTGCTGTCTTCGCAGCAAAATGAGAGAGCGCTATAGCATTCATGTAAGACACAAACACAAATATGGTATAGCAATAACAGTGTCATTTTATAAACATTCTTTGTGGTCATTTATTTTTGCAATACAGTACTGTGCTAAAGTCTTGAGCCACGTCTCATGTCTAGTATATAGAGTCGCTTAAATGAAAGAAAATGGAATAAATGTTTTACTGCGACATTTTGCAAAGTGCTTAAACATACAGTATACAGTGGAACCATGGATTGTGAGCATAATTCATTCCAGAAGCGTGTGTGTATAGCAAAACACTCGTAAATCAAAGCGATAATAATATTATAGCTCAAAAATAATGAAAACTTAAATTATTCGTTCCACAACCCCAAAAAATTAATAAATAAAATTTTTTTATACAAAATATAAAGTAAAAATAAAACAAATTAACGTGCACTTTACCTTCGAAAAAAGTAAAAATAAATCCCGGGAGATAAGTGTTTCTGTTAGTGTTTGTGCGTGCACATGCTGTGTATGTGTGTTTGTGCTCGCATGCTCTGTGTATGTGTGTAAGTGTGTGTGAAGCTAAAGTAAGAGGAGAGGAGGAAAGACACCCTCCCCTCTTCCTCCTCCCGTCTTACACAGTAAACCTTCCTTCTCTCTTATTTCTCTCTTTGAGAGGGAGGACTACTATGTGGGAAGACTTTCACTCACACACTGCTTCATCTGGAAAATTACCAAGAAACATTTCTAATGAAACTCGAGTGAGCGCACACTAACGGAATCACTGCTGTAAAGTAAAAATAAAATAAATCAACCTGCACTTTATCTTTGAAAAGTGTTTCTGTGTGTGTGTTTCCGTTACGGAATCAGTGCAGGCGGACAAAGAGAGAGAGAAAATGGATCTTTAATCTCTCTACTGACACTTGCTTTTTCTTGACATGCACACACATGAATGTTATAGTAAACAGGGATAACTTTTACACACACACACGTACATATACAAACACACACAAAAAAAATGCTTTACTCGCACACACGTGGTCACAATGTCATAGTGAACAGTACACAGATGTTGATTATACGAGTGAGAGACACGCACTGATGGAGCATGGGAGACGATTACCCACAATTCCACAGCATGAGAAATAAAAAACATTGACTCAGCTGTGATCACGTGACGCTCAGCGACAAAAGAAGTGCATGCGTGATACATGATACTCGTTATTCGTAGACCAAGACTTTTTTTTTAATTTTGTCTTGCAGAATGCTCTAAAAACCGGGTTACTCGCAATCCGAGTTCCACTGTAATTTATTATTATTTTTTTTAACTGAAAATATTTCTCAGAAACTGGTCAGGTACATGGATTAGACTGACAATGAGAGCGAATTTTAAGGCCTTCTCTAAGCCTGTAGAACTATTCCTCAAGACTGCAAAAAAAAAAAAAAAAAAAATTAAGAAATCAGGGACTGCTCAAGTAGCACAGTACTACACAGGATGCACCTGCATGTGACCACAATTAGTTTCACTAGAGAAGAGAAAGTTTGAAAGAAACAACCCTGGAGTACATCAATAATGCTATTATACCTAATGCAGATGTGCCATTTAGCAACTTATATTAATGTTTAAAACATTATTATTATTAAAACAAAAATTAATTGAATATGTCAAACTGATGATGCTAGACTTAATACTTCTTACGGACACCATGCAACATTACTAACTTGTTTATAACGTGATTAACTAAAAGATGTGGGTATCCGTGGCCAGTCAAATTTCTGTTGAAGCCAGGGCCACCACAGCCCCCTCCAAAGACCTTTGTACC
The DNA here is from genome assembly GCA_030068275.1 of Clarias platycephalus. NCBI lineage: Eukaryota > Metazoa > Chordata > Actinopteri > Siluriformes > Clariidae > Clarias > Clarias platycephalus. The sequence goes on from JAQQZT010000001.1 coordinate 13,416,806, forward strand.
ATTAACTGAGCAAACATAAAGATTTTTGCTGTGTTTCAAACCACCCTTACCCTTAGTTGAAAAAGAAAGAGAAAAAAAGGAGTGTTTGAGGTAAGCATAATTGCATGAATATCCAAAAAGTACCAAATGAGTAAATTCTAATTACTCTCTTTCAGGGCTCATGCTGTGATGACTGCTGTACTGTGTGTTTCTGTTATACCTGTGCCTGGTGCCAGATGGCACGTGAAATTAAAATCCGTGCTCGTGCTGGCCCTGGAGCTACTGTAATCACTCAGCAGATTACTGCTTAGATGAGCCTTTGCTGTTTGAAAGTTTAAATGCTGAATTTGAGCATTTACAGTTTAATCATTTCCATTGTATACTCACAAACTTTAGCTTGCTTTTTATCTTGATTTCTCTTGATTGTTACAGAAATGTTTTATTACCTTAGCTTTGTATGCTTTCCTTTCAATAATTATACAAGTTGATTAATAAAGCATATGATTTGTGTATAAGGATATTTTGTTGTATTTACAGTCTAATCATGAATGTTGTCTTCTTTCCATAATTCCATCCCGGGGATTTTGTGTGGCAAAAAGCAGCATGCTTGTTGTTTTTAAATGGATGTGTTATGTTGCAGGGCATGAAAATGATTTGTGTTAGCAGGTGTGCAAAGCTTTACTGATTTACATCTCACATTTACATGACTTGACAAATGCACTTTGTGGTTTGATTGGAAAAGATAACCTCACTCTATTACAATAGGCCTAGGTTTTAAAATGATAGTGATGGTGATTACTAATGCTTATGTAAGGGCAGAGTGAAAAGGGTGGGTTTTCAGTTTCTGTTCAGCAAGGAGTCCATTTCACCATCTAGTGCCAGTACAGAAAGTCATGAGGCAGGTCTTGTCTATGCTTAAGTTAAGTCAATACAAGGTGCAGTGTGATACAGAACCATTATTGTTGAATATTACAGTTCCTGGTGCACTAGGGATTTGGTTTTGTAGGCAAGATAGGTTTCACACTATTGAGTCAACTCCCAATATGCTATAGGCCCTCTGCATAAAATCAAAACAGTATCAGACTGCTAAGGTATGGGCTACAAGACCTCTAAAGTTACTGTAAACTTTCTGACATTACCAGCAGTTCTTTTAAGTATGTGTATATATCATTCACACATACAGTAGCATAAGAAGTCAAGTCAAGTCAAGGCTTTTATTGTCATTCCAACCATATACAGTTCAGTACACAGTGAAACGAAACAACGTTCCTCTAGGACCAAGGTGCTACATACATGTAACAGCATAAATTAACAACACAACATAAATAACAACACACTTTACCTGAACCAGCTAGCTAACTAAGAGATCTAATTATCTGACTAGCTCAGATATGACAGATTTACATTTTTAAGTTAACCTAAAACTATCTATCTATCTATCTCTATACAAAAAAGAGACAACAATAGACAACAGACAAAGTGCACATGCAAATGTGCAAACAAAGAGCTACAGAGTGACAATCACAACAACATAACACGTTACAGTACTTTCTTTTATCATTTTTTTTTGTGATAAGGTATGAGTAGAGGTAGTGGGAAGAAAAACAGTAAACATTTGACATTCCTGAAGTAGCAGCAATGATTAAAAAAAATATTGTAGGCAAATAGCAAGTAAAATAAAATATTGTGCAAATATTGCAAAGAGCAGTTCAGGTAGGTACTGTAGGTATGAACAATTGTGAGATGGTTGTAGATCAGGGTGATTGAGCATGTGTGTGTTTATCAGTTCAGTCCTGATGAATCATTCACACATAGCAAAAATCATCTAATTAAAAGTGTGAATCATTGTGAAAGAGGTGCCAATAATGACAGTTGATCTAGCAGAATGAAATCATTTGTACACCAATATAACACATTTAGCATAGAATTAAAATAGACTTGAATATTAATGTACAAAAACTTCTGTTCCTTTCATGCACTACCAGTTCTTCACTTATGTTGTAGCAATCAAGTGGGGGTTAAATGCAGTAATGTAACAAATTTAAAAGACCAATTGTAAATATATAAGATCAATTGGAAACTGATAAAATATTTACAAGTTACAATTTCAAACAAGTTACAAATTATTGTCATAATGTCATGCATTGACAAATTCAGAACTGGCCCCTGACAGGACTATTGTTTGTAGTGGGAGAGCCTGCAATTATCTCTGCCTACAGTGCTGTCATCACTGATGTCTTTTGTCCTGTTTAATGCAGCAGGAAGATCAGGAACAGCAGGATGTGAAGGGATGACGCAGGTCCTTGTTCTGATAAATCCAAGATAAGTACCTCTAGAAAGACATTTGTGTCAGTGAAATATTTTAAAGTGATCGTCTCTGTATGCAGAATGAAGGCATTTATATCTAGCACTCTAAATCTCTGAGGAAAAAAGTTTGTAGTAGCCAATACGAAGATGTGATCCGGGTTACTGGGTCTTCCTGGTAACAAAAAGAAAAAGGTCATATGGCTCTTGATTTATACTAGCTTTATGTAGTTTAGTCAAATAGAAGCACTAGTGTAGATCAAATTGATGAAAAGGTTAATGCCTGTCTGGTTGTGACAGAAAGTTGACAAAATACAGCGCATCACTGTTGGCAAAAGGGGACAAACTGTCATAATGTAATGTTATACTGTCATAATGTTATGGTGGATCAAGGTACTGCCAATGGAACATTCCATTGAGTTGTGGTAAAATTACAAGAGATGTTTGAATGGATATAGTGTAAATCCATCACAATGAGATGCTGCGGCGTGTTTGGAGGCAGAGAGAGGTTCAGGATGTATCACTGATTACCAGAGGTGGGCAAAGTACACAAATAATGTACTTAAGACTTGCATAATAGTGGAAGTCCTCCATTTACTAGTGCAGATGAATAGAGAAGTACCCACCAAAAACTTAATTAAGCATAAATTGAAGTGGGATTTGGCAGTTGGGGGAACCCTAATACCCAGTGTTGCGGTTCCTCAGGGAAAAATTACTCACATCAAAATAACTACCATAATAGCTACCATAACGCCACTGTAAGTGTCTAGCAAACCAAGTAGCCTAATTTCACATACAATAGACATCTCAATATCAACTGTTCAAATGAGAATATTTCATATTTTTGATGCCTTCAGCATTAGAAAGAAACTAAAATCAGGAAAGACTGTGAAATTAGAAGGTGTGTCCACACTTTTCACAAGTAGTGAGCTTCTCATATGCATCCTGTTCACTTAGAATTTCATAATAAATACTTAAGTGTAGAGACTTGGACTGTAGGGGAAAGGCTTGAGACTTGACATGGACCCGAAGGTAAACACACCGCTAGCACGATTTGGACTTGCATTTTATTACTTGTGAAAAAACTTCAGAACAATAAAGTTGAGATTCTTGGGCACAGTGCGCATTACTAGGAATTTAAAGTATGACCTGATCAGTTTTTTTTTTTTTTTTTCATTTTTATGATAATGTAGTTGCATTATATGAACATTTGAATATGAGATATCTATTTTTGCAGTTTTGAGAAAAACTATTGAAGGAAGAAGTTTTATAAGTTAATAGGGAATATTTTGTGCATCTTTTCTTTAAGTCAGAAGGATGTGAAAAAGCATAAAGCGCAAATTATTATGACAAAATTATTTGAGTGACTTTTAAAAATTGTGTGTGATTTTTCAAAAAGATATAACCCACTGTTTTGGCACAACGGATAAACACCCTATAGCTGAGTTTTTGGTCATTTAAGTTTGTAGTTTAATTATATGTTGATTGAGTTTTAATTATTTTTTTTAGTAAACTCATGCTTTGATTGTGACTTTGTAGTGAGTCAAACAGAACATAGTGACAGCTAATTAAATCAAGTAAAAAACTGTTGAGTATTAGGGCACACAAAGTCTTTTTAATCACAACGATTGTAGAGGAGCATGAGAATCATCTGTATGAATAAAAGAAAGGTTTTTCCTGTAAATTGGTCAGATCTTGCTCTTTCTTTTTTTTTTTTTTTTTTAATTAAGGATTTTCAGATAATACAGACACACTCAAACAGACAGACAAACACACAAACCCACCCACCCACCCACCGCGCTGAGAAAATATAACAATACACAATGTACATGAAAATATAAATCTCTACCTGCTGAAATTAAG
>JAQQZT010000001.1:13441888-13455998 GCA_030068275.1 Clarias platycephalus
TATTGTTGTAGAATGTAGAAAAGAAATCACTAAACAAAAACAAAGAAATTTGCAAGTGACCCCAAACTTTTGAACGGTAGTGTATGTTTTTTTTATATTGCATTGTTGTATAATTACCATTGTCCATTCACAGAATATATCACAAAAATAAATAAATAAATAAATAAATAATTGCTGTCACTCTTGGGGGGTCTGTAGTGGCCACAGGGGCCCTAAGCAGCTGCTTAGTTTGCTTTTGCCTTGGGCCGGTTCTGGTTGTTGTTGTTGGTTATGTACAGAATGATAACCTTTGTGTAAAAAAGGAGTCAGAAGGAGGCCATTATGCATAATTGACTTTTTCCTCATTTTTGGACATTAACGTGGGTCTCTAGTGTGTGTACACAGACAAAATATGACTTTTTTTCTTTTGACATTTTGTTCATAAATGTGCTTACATTCAATGTCCTCATCTGGTATAATTTCAAACAAATATAAGGGGTTTATTCTGGCTTAGTTCACTAGTTTTCTAATTTTCCAGTGTACTGACTGGCTAGAAAAATGTTTTTATGGAAAGGGACAAGGGGATCACTCATTTGCATTTAAAGCTACTGACACTGTAACAGCTTGTTTAACACAAACGAACGAGAATGCAAGATCTGAGTGGGATTTCCACCGAAAGATTTTAAGTGTATTTTGGAGACCTGTAAGACTTGTATTAGCTTGTTAAAAGGGAGGATAATGTGGGACCAACAAAAAAATAATAAAAGAGAAAATTGCTGAATGAAGAAAAATTGTTTCCAAAGAAATTCGGAAATATGATTGAGTCCTGGCAATGGAATGTAAACACATTGCTATTGAACAGGATCTACCTGCTACTGCAAAGACCTTTCACACAAAGCCAGAGAGAAATAAAAAGACTCCCAGTAGTCCAAGATGTTCTTTCATAGTTACATGGAGCAAAGCTGAAGAAGGCATATATATATATAGGAATATATGAGAGATAAGAATGTACAATGGACCAGACAGGTAATGGAAATAATGATCCACATGACCATTCTGATCACCTTTGTGCAGAGTCCTGACCAACTGCGGCATTTGCCTATAAAAAGCTTCAACCAAAATGAGCTGCTAATAGAACGCTGGAGTTATGTCAATTCTGCTAAAAATACAGTATGGTGACACTGTCTGAAGGTTGCCCTCATTGACTGGTTGACTGCATGGAAACTGATCAGAATTTATGACCTAAACAATACAATGAAGTAACAAAGTGTTCTTTAAGGATGGCAGACAAAAGAATACAGTGGTTGCTCTTTCCTCAAACATCCTCACCCAGATCACAGACATAACAATAGTTACAGCTGCGTGAAGATAAGCAAGGGGAAGATCATGTACCATGAACACTGTTTCTCTTAACGCCTATAATTAGTGCCACACATTTGCTGCAATATGGGCTTTATGGGTAAGAGGTTCCTGCATATCTATATAAATAAAAGAAAGGGTTATGTCTGTACATTTGCCAGAACTTGGTCTTTCAATTATATATTTGTTTCATTCATTGTAAGACCCTAAACCAGTTTCAGAAAAAAATCTGTCTGTATGTCCGTCTGAATGTATGTCTGTCCAGCCAGTTTGTCATGCAACATCATGCAAAACTGGCCAGAGTTTAAATAGACTATGGCAGGGCTTTGCTACTTGCTTTGCTACTAGTTTTTGAAGACTTATCTGCCTGATTCTGTGTTTTGATTTGCTGTAATTTTTGCCCTGGTGGTGTGGCACCTCAATTCATCCCTTGGGCAGGGCCTCTAGCATGTATGGAACTCCGTAAACTGCCAAAAACTTGCCTTAACTTTGTGTTATGACTTGAAACACAGGATAAGAAGGTTAACAAGCATAACATAAGGAATGTTAATGTTAACTACCATAAGTATTATACTTGTCTGTTTTACCAAGTGCATCATACTATAAAGAGATTACAGCTAAATATGTTTTTTTTTTTTATGTTCTTTACTTATTTTCCCTAAAATGTGACCCTAATGCTTAAACTTTTTAAAAATTATTATTATTCAACAAGCCATTGTTTGAGTGAACAATGCACACTCCAAATTAACAGTCAAGACTGCTTCAAATACGTTCCCCTCAGGGCGTGTAGACTGGTTATATATTATTCTTAACAATTTCATGATTTCACACAGAACAGAAGAATGAAACGTATATATTTATACAGTGTTATGAATGATCTGTGGTTCATTCTGTGACATTTGTACTATGAGTGATTTTACTAGCTGCATTGCTGTACTGTATAAAGATGTAACCTTTTTTTACCCCCCCTGCTCCCCCTGCTGGCGACCTGAGGTGATGACCACTAGCCCCTTCTCTCCTCATCTCGTACTTCTGACAGAAAGAGCTTCCCAGTCAGTCCCCTGTCTCGCACACATACTGTACTATAATCTGGGCAATAATGAGGTTAACTATCCCACACGGTGATATGGAAAATGTGATGTGCAAATGCGTGATCATCATTCTGAACTTTTCCTTTATTCCTTCTCCGCGTGTGCTCAGTGCCACCCCCATGGCAAAACCCTGCCTTGCCGTTGTGAGTCCTGACCAATGAGAAGCGCAGTCTCTGTTCTCTGTGCTAATGTGACACATGACAGACAGGCTGAGGGAGGGAAGGGTTTTATATTTTGTCTACTGACTGTTTGCGTCTCATACTAATCATCGTGATTTACCAGTCTAACCTGTAATATTACTTTCCCACTGATACATAACAAATAGCGTCCCCTATCGGCTCAGTACAGAATGGGAATTTTCGCTTCCAAATACGGGAAGATTTCATATTTTACGGGATGATTGACAACCCTAAAATCACCTCTTGAATTCCCCACTCTATTTCAATATTATTGCTGACCACTTGCATCTCTTAATGGACACAATTTACCTATCATCTACTGACTTCTTCCAGCATGAGTCCTGTAGAACATGTAGCGTGTTTGTATGTCAAAACACTTGTATATCAAAGCGAATTTCCCCTATAAGAAATAATGGAAACTCGAAAGTCGATTTATTCTACAGCCCAAAATATTTATAAAAATTTATAATAATTATTATTATTAATTAAGCTTGCAGACAAGGGGAGGGAAGGCGGCTGCTGTGTACGACGACTTTCACACATGCACACACACTAGTCTACCGAATAGAGACTCATCCTCACTCAGGTGTACGGGTGAGTCTATATTGGGTAAACTGGTGTGTGTGTGTGTGTGTGTGTGTGTGTGAGAGAGAGAAAATCGTCCTACACAGCAGTCGCCTTCCCTTTCAAACACAAAATAAAGGATGCACACACACATAGTCACAGTACATGTGCGCGCGGATGTTGAGTGACGCACGTGCACTGAGACCGAGCATGCTTGGCATCAAAACAAGAAGTGGCATGCGTGCTACATGATACTCAATGTCATTTATGAAGTCAAAATTTATGAAAAATTTTTGCTCGTCTTGCGGAACGCTTGCAAACCGGGTTACTCGCAATCCGATGTTCCACTTTATATTTTAATCTTCCATAGCACAATTAATACTATTTGCATTTTTGTCACTTTGCCACCCAAGGTTGCACTACAATTAATTATTTTATTTCACTTATAAGTTCCTTTTGTAGTTTACATTCTTTATTTATGTGCTTCTTATATTGTGTATCTTGTAGTTTTTTTGTTTTTAGCATTGCACTACATACTGTAGTAATTTCTAGTCAGTTCTCACATTATCCTGTGTATACTGATTGTAATGATATGAAATGTGCAATCACATCAACAACCAGGTCTTTGTGTTAATGCCGCTTTTGATTCTGGATATCTCGAATTCCCTTGGGATCAATAATCTACTTATCCATCCATCCATCCTCTAGCTTTATACTTGTAGTATATTGGCTCCTGAGGGGAACTGCCCCATACAATTTTTGGTCACAACGTGTTTGACCCCATTCCATCAGAGAAACAGTGCCATAACTTTATGGTCAATAGCCACTATAGCCCATTAAACTGTCAAGGCAACAACATTTTGTGACATTGTCTGATTGCTGATTACTACTAATACTCAAACATCCTCATACTGCCTATAGTGTTACAGGGCCATGTACGTATGGGACAAGGTCTTTCACCACCTTACCTTATTGCTGCAGTTTTTCTTGTGCCCCCTGTTGGAAAGTCGTAAAAATTGTTTCTGAAGATGTTTTTGAGGATTTTATGTCAATATCAACTTCTAAACACTAGGTGACAGAATCGCACAAGTAAAAATGCAAAACCACTGTATTGATCCGACATAAAGCAAATGATAGCTTTGAAACACTTAAGTTTTGACAAATAAAAAAAAATTATTGTTTAAATCTAGTAAAGAAAATGAATACATGTTTTAAATGCTTCATTGTTAGAATTTCTGAGGTAAATATCTTAATATTCATTAAAAGCAAAAAAGCAATTAACCTGGCCTTTAAATTAATTAGTCTTCCTGTTGTTTTTCTCTAAACACTTATACGTGATTTTATTTTCTGTTCATCCCATACACTTTTATGAGTTATCCAGGAATAAACGCATAAAACCAAAAATGCAGTATATGGGTACATCTGTGTCAGCGTCCAGTTGTCCTCCAGTTGTCTTGTTCTTCAGTCATCAGTTCTCAGTCAAATTGAACACCTGTGGCCGATCGTTGTTTGATATATTAGCTGGTGCTCTTTGGCAGAACCATGATCTCTACCACCACCATCTCATACAATGTGTGCCAGGGTGCACTGAAGCTGTTCTGGTGGTTTGTGGTGGCCCAACGCTTTGCTAAGAACTTTTATGTTAATTGATTCTTTGTGATGCGTCAACTAAGCTGATGTCCCCTTTTGAAAGAGATTAACAGATGCTTCTTTTATGTCTTTTGGGGTGGCGATTAGTTAATTTGGGGCATTAGTTAATCTCAAACAAAACAAATGAACAAACAAACAAACAAACACAAGCAACAAATAAGCACAAAAGGATTTAAGCCTAATGTACTTCATCTGTGTCTATAAGCACAAATCAACATTTAAATATACTGTACAAGTTTTTCCTGTCTGACAGCAATTCAATAATATTCTATCTGATAGCTAAAGGACATCCATGTAATTTCTTAAGCATTTAAATAGAAGTCTAGTTGTGAAGAACACTTTCACTTCCTTGGTGACTGGCTTTAATACAGTTTACGTCCTCTCTCTCTCCCCCCTCTCTCTTTCTCTCTTTCTTTCTCTTTGGTCAAAGAAACAGGAAGTACAGTTTATATTCTCCTCCCTAGACAGGAATCAAAAGAGACATTATAGAATGGTTTAGACCCACACTTTCTTTTAGTTCCCTTCTAGCTCTGGTCTCTGCACCGCTGCTGATAACTGATGGAGCTTTTTGAAGAGGCGCTGCAGTATCTCATTTCATCCGGGATACCAGGTAGGTCCAGGCTTTCAAAATCCTCGTATTACATATCTTACAATACACCATTTCATTTTGTCTTTGATTAAAACTTTAATTCATATTGGTATTTTTATATGAGCAGTTTATTTCTTTAAAAGTGAAAATGGCTTGTAGTTGATATATAAATATATAAAACAATTTATGCTCTTTAAAGCCTTTATAATGACTCTAATCTGAAGTGCTGTTAATTGGTGATTTCTGAGGTTGGTAACGCTTAGTGAACTTCTCCTCTGCAGCAGAGGTACAGTAAATTAGTCTTGCCTGGGATGATCTTCATGAGAGCCAGTTTCATCATGGTACTTGATGGGTTTTGCAAATGCACATGACGATACTGTTCTTGCAAGAACTATTCCAGAACAGCTGACCTTCAAGTTGTTCTTACTTGATGACCTAAATCCATATGCGTTATTTCATGGTTTTAAAATCTCCAGTATTGTTTAAGAGTGTAGAAAATAAATCACAAAGCCAAAAAAAACCCTACTGAATTAGAAGTTGTGTTTAAACTTTTGACTTGTAGTAAAAGAGTTCCTTTTTTCATGTTGAAGGTTCCTTCTTTCTCGCATTGCAATATCAAACATGTAATCAATAAATTGTTTTAGGTTAACAAAATGATTTTCCTCCCCCTCGTACTGTGTTGGTAGTGGTGGAAAATGAAGCTGCGGATTCAGAATTCTCTCATGATGTGTTTGGGGATGAGACCGACTGGATTCCCAACAGCGCTGAAGAGGTAGCAGCATTCCCAGACACGCCAGTGAGTCAATCATCTATCATGTTGGTTTTCAAAGAGGGGTCTATTATTTATTTTATATTTTGTCACAGTGGTAGGCGTTGATCAAAGTATTTATACAGTTTTTTTTACTGAGTTTAGCTTGTTAAACTGGCCACATCAGAATGGATAATACACAAACCTCAATTACTGAAAACAAGTAGCATACATGTGTTTTCTCATTCTAAATCCCATATGAATTAATAAAATGATTTTTGGCTCCAACATACCCCAGGTGGGCAAATGTTTGTGGACACGTGACCATCACACTCATATGTACGCATTATCCAAACTATAGCAATAAAACTTCTCTTCACTGGAACTAATGAGCCAAACATGTTCCAGCATGGTGATGCCCATGTAGACCAAACAAGGATCCATGATAACATGGGTTGTCATGGTTGAAGTGGCCTGCACAAACCTCTTACCTCAACCCCTTTTGCATCTTTGGGATGAATTGGATTACTGATTACACCCCAGGCAGATCACAGTATCTAAACATGAGAAGGCATCTCTAAGAATGTCCAGCAGGGAGTTTTAGCTCCATGACAATATGTTGGCTAGGCATACTGAATCCCGGGCGCATGTGTGTATCTGAGGAAGGAAAAAAGATTGAGTGTAATCTTGCAGATGAAAAGCCATGTGAAAATATGACACTAGTGAAAATGTCATATTTTTGCATGGCTTTTCATACCACTGCAAAGCAGATTACAGTTGTAATGTAGTTAGTTAACAAAAGAGTTAACTTTTTAAACTGTGCTTCATGAACCAAGAAATCTTTAGCTTGGGATATTTCTGGTTAAATATTTTATGGATTATACAGTACTTGGAATTCTGTATAAATGTATAATGAATATGAAGAAGAATGTGAATGAAGAATTATTATTAATATTAACAGTTCTAGAGTGACTTAAAATGAGGTGTTTTTCCAGATCTGTAAAAGCCCAGAGGACATGCTGGACAGAAGACTGCAGCTACTCAGAGAGATTTTAATCAGTGAAGAAACCTACCTGAATGAGTTGGAAACCCTGCTTATGGTAACACACACACCAACACATATAAACAAATATACAGGAATACTCTTTGAAGATTCATTCATTCGTTCATTCATTCATTTATTCATTCAGTCATTTGCATTATCATCTGGGTCACAGTGGATCAGTGTATAGAGCCCTATACACTTCCGAAGCCACCTTCATGGTATTCTCAGTAATGATATATATCTTTACGATTACTGAGAATACCATGAAGGTGGCTTCGGAAGGCATTGATACCAACATATTTTGTGATTTTGTTTTTATTTCTTTCTTTAATCCAAGATTTGTTGTTTAAAAGTATGCCATTTTAACGTTGGAAAGAGGGGAAATTGATCAGAGTCAATAATAATTTCCTGTTACATATAGGCAAAGATGTAGGGGCCGTACCAGAAGATACGCTAGCAGTATAAAGTAGAAGGCCATGTCTTTTAACTGAGGGAAATGCAGTTATTATATTTTGGTACTCTTGTGCTTAGCTCATGCTTTATAAATTCTCACAGTGATATTTTTGATCATTGGAAAAAATGATTCTTCCTCTTTCAGTTTTGTCCATGGTCAAACAACTTCTTCCTACCAGTCATAAGTAGAATGTGAAGAACTTGTCATAGTGGGTGTAGAGGCAATAATACTAACACTGAAAAACTCATTTTCATTAAGTTGTAAATGATATGAGTGAGTGCCACTACTGTAAACTCTCAAAGTAGTTGAGAAGTCATCTGTATGTCTGTTTCCACATGTTGGTTTTGTTTAGTTTGCTTACTTGCTAAGGCAACATGTGTTCGTTTGCTGGTATATAGCATGAGTGTAAGGGACTTCCTTTAATCCTTTAAATAGATTAAACACTTACATTTAAACCATACATGTTGGTCTTAGCAAAAGATGTCTCGCCCACAGGCGATTCTGAGATATATTTTTCTTCTACTAGACTATTAGTCATTTTACCTAGCAAACCTACTGTACAGATAAACATTATAGATATTGAATTATTGACTGTCAGGCCTCCACTACCAAGATATAGTCACAGGATGTAATAAATTGACCTTGCATTGCTTTGGAATTGAGACTACAGTCTTACAAACCACATTATCTGCACATCGTTGCTCATGGGGCTGTTTTTGTGGTTACACGGTTTAAAAAAAAAAAAAAAAAAAAAAACTTCTATATTGTTAACAAAGTCCTTATCGTGTAAAAAACAAATAGCTCTTGGCCACACTGAAAAATGAAGAACAACAAAAATCTGGCCTGTTAGTTTCCTCTTACTCTAATGAAAACGTTAAAATGGATAAAATTACTGTAGTGTGGTTACTCCTTTGCAATTTTTGCTGTACCAGATATATTGGACATTTCTCCACATTTACCTTCCTTTCTCTTTCCTTTCTCTTTCCCCAGCCTCTGAAGGCTCTCAGGGCCTCGGCTGGTACATCCCAGCCTGTGTTGTCCATTGAGCAGATCCAGACAGTATTCTACCAGCTGCCAGAGCTCTTAGATCTTCACACTGAGTTTCACAACAGCCTTAAAGCTAAACTGCAATTGTATTCAGATCAGGAACCAGGCCTTCCCATGCAGTTGCGCCATGAAGACATTGACCTGTCTGTGGGAGAAATTTTCATCAAATTTGTGAGTTAGGTTTTTTGTTTCTTTATGTACAGTAGCATTCCTTTTGAACCAGACACATGAGTTTTGCCATAGGTAGTGGGCTTTCACATGTAGCGCATATGTGTTTATTGCACTGGTTATGTTTCACATATTACCATATGATTTTTACACATGATTAATTCACTGTCGGAATCATTTTTGACATGTATGGCATCTGGTATTGCTTACTTATGTGTAAAAAATCGTGAGAAATCAGTTTACAGCATTGCTACCCTTCTCTACCTAATTTAGTTTCACTCTGCTAAACAGCTCTCTGTACAGGTATGCACCATTTAACCAAAAGATTTGAAGACAGCTTTGCATCTCATGTCACTACAGCATTCCACACAGTTTTGTTAAGCAAATAACCTAGTGTTTGCACAACGTCCAAAGAAGTTCCTATTTTACATAGGCATACATGCAATTAATTATTACTAGAGTGACTGTAGTCGTCGTAACAGACTGTAAAGCTCTTTAAACTTTCTCCAAGAACCCACTGAACATGTTTAAACCACTGACAGCAGTCACTGTATTGAACAGAAAATATTTTCACTTCACTGATCATTTGACAGAAAGAAGTGATGCAACTAGCTCATCATGATGCATTAGCATCATACTTTAAAAAGTTTAAAGCTTCTAACATAATGTTAGATAGATGTTTTCAAAGTTAATGTTTTGTTATAGACAATCATCTCGTTTCTTGCTTGTACTTGGGTCATTTTCTCTTCAGTGTTGCCTTAAGTAAGTGACATGCAGGTGATTGGTACTGTATAGCCGCTGGAGAACATTCCACATGCCTTGGATTGCTTCAGGTCATTGCCCATCTGCACTATGAAACACTATACAATGGATTTTGAAGCAGTTGGCTAAATCTTAGTGGATAGTAGAGCCCTATACACATCAGAATTCTGTTTTTCTGTTTTTTATTCATCCAGCATTCGCATGATCACTAAAAGCAAAGGGTTTCATTGGTATCCTCATATGGCCACGCCACAAGATGAAGTATTAGCATTTTATTATCCCAACATTCTGTAGTAGTTTATCTTTGTCTCGTCTGACCATAGGATGTTGTATGTTTTTTATTTATTTATTTTAACTCCTATCTGGATTTTCTTTTTTTGAAAAAAAAAAACGATAGTTTACATATTGTGGTATACCCCCTTGTGTTGCTGGTATACCCCCTTGTGTTGCTGGTATACCACCTTGTGTTGCCTTCTCCTGTTTTCTTTGACACAGATATGCCTCCTGAAGTATGTTCTGTGGTACTGTGGTAGACAACTAAATTAACAATAACAGATAATACCAAAATCCAAATATTTATGGACCTGCCTTTATACTTTTACATTTTAGACATGAACACATACTATATTACATAATGTCATGTGACTTATAGGTGAGCCAGTTAGGAGTGTACCGAGGATTCATCGATAATTATGAGAACGCTGTAAAAATAGTGAAGAAATGCACCCAAGCAGACCCACGATTCCGAACTCTCGCCCAGGTGTGTATGCTGATCTTCACTTTGAGTGTTTCTCTTCCAGAAAAAAACGAAACAAAAAAATCATGATGTCATTATTATTATCATTATGGTATTATTATCATTATTTAGAGCATGAAGACCAAAGGATCAGTCAATTCCAAAGCCATGTACACCTTTGAAGGTAATAGAAGAACGAAGGTTTTTTTTCCCCAGTTATGCTGTCATTATTAAGTGTCCATGTCAACCATGTCCCATGTTACAGCTCTCCTATACAAGCCTCTGGACAGAGTGACTAAGACTACTCTTGTACTGCATGTAAGACAATTATAATTATCTTGTGTAGATTTGATTCCATGCTTAAAATATGGTTTTATTTCTGTAGTTCTCTGACCTTCCTTTTTGCAGATCTCATGTGACTATCCTTCCTTTACAGGATCTGCTAAAACACACTCCAGCTGATCATCATGACAGTGCGGTCCTACAGGAAGCATTACGTGTCTCAAGCAGCTTCCTGTCTGGGGTTAATGAGGGATCACAATGCAAGACATCTGTCACTCTTAGTAGAGGAGAGGTACTGTACACACTCAAGCATGTGTGCACACACACACACCCAATAAATAACCCACAATTTTCAACACAAATTCTGATAAAACAGAAATGTACTTCGGTCTCCTATGAGTACTATCTCAAAAACTACATAAACATAACATAATTAACATACTGTATATCCTAGCTTTACATGATGCTGAGGAAAAGCCACGTGTTTTCATGATTTTTATACTCGGCTAATACGTCATCTTAGACTTCGTGTGCTCAGAATGTGGCAGCCATAATAATAGATGGGTTGTACTAGGTGAGCATTTCTTAGGTATAAGATATTCAAACTATTCAAGTGAGACTGAGTGTTCAAGTGAGTATTGGACATAATCTGCTTTTGTCAAAGTGTACATCATGTGGGAGCGTCTGCTAAAGTATAAAGCAGAAGTTGAGCATCAAGGAGCATTCAATCTACATTCTTATCGTGTGCAGATTTGCACTGATAAAACTGTTCTACTTCTGATGTACAACACTCTAAATGGTAAAGCCTGATACAGTATATATTTCTGATATTACAAAGCTATAAAGTCCATCCAAGGCAGGTTCCTACTGACCTAGTGAGAATTTTTTTCTTGTATTACTCTCAAATTCGAATTGTGTCCACAGTAAGATTTGAAATGTAGTGTAGTCCTACTGTGTGATATTTTATCATAACTGTATACCCAAAGGTAATTCAATAATAGATCAAGCTATCTGCAGACCACATGCACACTGTCAAACAAGGAGTTTCTTTACAAGTACAGATCTATGCACATTTATTCACAATGCAAGCTGCAAAGTGTGATCACACGCATGCAGTTAGCACCCCATAGGCAAACCTGATGCATAGAAATTAATATTTCTACTAGAGAAACAAGGTCACAGCAGCATATGAACCATAACAGCATATTAACCGCAACATCATTAGAGCTTATCCACTGAGCGTGTGTGTGTGTGTGTGTGTGTGTGTGTGTGTGTTTGTTTCTCACAGAGACGGCAGCTTATGCGTGATGGATTTGTGGTGGAGATCTTTGAAGGTGGGCGGAGCCTTAGACATCTTTTTCTCTACACAGATCTACTACTGTGTGTCAAGCTGAAGTGTGGGACTATGGGGTGAGGGAGACCTGTATAACTCTTTGTAAAATACTAAGTGATCCTTTCATTTACTGTACAGAAAATGGTTCTCACTGGTCGTGTTTGTGTGTGTGTGTGTGTGTGTGTGTGTGTGTGTGTGTCAGGAGGCAGTCTTATTACAGGTTTTGTTGGTATATGCCAATAGCGGGACTCAAGATAAACTGGGCAGCAGAGCAGGAAGCATCAGCTGACCTTCAGCTTAAAATCAACCACATGAGATCAAAAGTGTTCCAATGGAGGCAAGCGCTCCAGCAGTTCACGGTAATGTTTTTAGGTGTGAATGTGTCAGCATGAAAGTTGTGTGTGTGTATGTGTGTGTGATTATTACACATAGCATCTCATGTGCACCAATCAGCCATAATATTAAAACCCAAAACATTAAGCTTAGTATTGTATAGGTTCCCCTTTTGCCACTGGGAGTGGCTCTGTCCCCTTGGACCATAACTCCACAAGACCTCTAGTGGTGGTGTTTGCCACTGGGAAATTAACAACTTGGTATTGTGGGTTGTGGATCAGATTTACTTGTCTGACACATTCCCCAGACGGTTAGTTGGCTTGAGATCTGGGGAATTTGGAGGCCGGGTCACCACCTTGCCTGCAAAACCCCATACATGTATGTGTCAGGGTGTAATTCACTGGATGTTCTGATATCATTATGTCATTGACTTTTTTTTCAGAAATTTGTGCTACATTGTCTTTTCTGTGGGATTGGACCAGACAGGCTAGTCTTTGCGTAACTTGGTCGCCCATGATTCTGTCACCCATTTACTGGTATATCAATGTTAATCAATTCAACTGGTGATGGTGTTAGTGTTGCGGCTGTAGACACAGTTTGATAACATCTCTTTCCTTTTGTCAATAAACTGAATAGCATAAATAAAAATCTGGTCTAAATGATTCAGGCGAACTGGATGCATGGAATATGATGAGTACAGGTGCATAGCTGCCTGTGTCCAGATTAGGTACATAATATAACCAAAGGTATGTGACACCTCACCATCCTCACCAAACTGTTGCCACTGAAACCTAGAATTAAATAGAATGTCTTTTATGCTGTACGTATAAGAGGCATGAGAATGTTGCAACATTACAATTTCCATGTGAGTGAGTTTCATGAAGAAGTGGTTTTGATAAGGCTGGTGTGGAAGAACTCTAATCACCTGTTATGAGCCCTGACCTCAACTCCACTGAAAACCTTTTGGGTGAATTGGAACGTGAACTGGACAGTCTGTTTGATCTGGGAAAGGGAGATCAACTTTGAAATGGGATGCACAAAATAAGGACATATGGGTGTCATGAAAAGAACTGCACAGTCTAAGCAAAGATCTATAGACCTAAGTTATGTTTTTTCATTTTTATAACTATTTTAAATGTAAAGTACTTAATATACTTTGTGTGTTACAGAAAGAGAAGAAAGATTCTGTCTCTCGTGCTGCTGATCGCTGTAGAAGGAAGCTTGAAGAGTATGAAATTTGGCTTCTCACCCACAAACCTTCTTTTATCGTAGAGCTACATAGCCCAAGCAGCAAGGTGTGGTCCTGTTGCATAGATAAATGAATATGAATATACAAACATTAAAGTTTGCATAGAGTCCTTTTTGAGTGATGCTTTACAGATCTCTCTCTCTCTCTCTCTATAATTCCTTTCTTCCTTCAGAGTCACATCATTCAGTTACCTTCTCTGTATGAGCTGGACGAGTGGAGAGAAGCAATTAACAACCGCAAAGCAGAGGGTGGGCAGACCTTTGTACTGGATATCAAAGTGGGTTGTCTCGCAACGTGTCATTTAAAATGTCATGTCAATGTGTGTGTATGTGTTTGTGTGTGTGTGTAGCTGTAGAGACAGTGCCACCGGATTTACTCTCTCTCACCAACTCTTGTGTGAAACTAAGAATGACTCAACAGCTGCCCCTTTCTTGCCTTAAGCCTGGTCAGTACCCTTCTGTTTTTACACACACACACACACACACACACACACACACACACACACACACACACACATACACACACACACACACACAAACACA
>JAQQZT010000001.1:13460987-13479030 GCA_030068275.1 Clarias platycephalus
TGTTACATAATTACCTAATTCCATATGTGTTATTTTATAGTTTTGAAATCCCCAGTATTGTTGTAGAATGTAGAAAAGAAATCACTAAACAAAAACAAAGAAATTTGCAAGTGACCCCAAACTTTTGAACGGCAGTGTATATATTTACGTTTCTATATTTACATTTGTGGTTGTAATGTGACAAAATGTGGAAAAGTTCAAGGGGTATGAATACTTTCGCAAGGCACTGTACGTTTATTATATATAAAACAGATAGAATAGTGCCTATAGAGTGAGACTTTCGGTCCACCCTGTTTTTTACCCATTACCCATGTCCCTCTACTGTATCTCGCATTGCTCTTCTCTTTCACTGTTCCTCTCTGTTCCGCAGATTACTGGGAAGCTATGAGTAAGATGAGAAATGTGGATGTGAATGTAGTGTCTGGCACGCTTAAGCTATACTTGAGAGAACTGCCCGAGCCTCTTATCCCTGCTGCATATTTTCAGAGGCTCTCTAAAGCAATGGGTGAGTTTCTCTTTTTTCAGTCATTCCCTCTTCTCCACAAACAAACTGACACAGTGTGTACACCTCAATCAGATCTGACTGACCCGGATCTCAGGGTGAGCACGATGTTATCTGAGCTTCAATCCTTCCCTGATGTCAATCGCAACACGCTTCTCTTCCTCTTACATCATCTTAAACGGTAACTTCCTGTTCTAGAATTGTATTATCTTCTATTGTATTGTCTTTTATAATCTCAGCGCATGCCAGGTTTAGTCTGTAAACAGTATCTTAAGATGAAGATATATTCTTATTTTATCTTCTCTCCAGCTTTCTAAAACCTTTGCCTCCCTTTAATTCTTTCCCTCGCTCTTTTTCTGTGTTTTAGGGTTGCAGAGAAGGAGGAACTGAATAAAATGTCTCTGAGTAATCTTGCCACAGTGTTTGGCCCCACTCTCATGCGCCCCCCAGTGGCGAGCCTAAATCAGTGCAGTCCAACAGTAGACATCTCTCAAGAGGTTGAGGTTCAGGTCAGTTCTAGCTCCCATTCTGCATCTCGACATACTTGAGTTATCTGCAACACTAGAAGAATAGAAGCTGCCAGTGCATTATGGAGGTAATGGAGTCCTTGTGTATGTGTCTTTCCTCAGGTCCATGTGATCTACCGCTATCTTCAGATTCCAAATCTTCCAGAAGCTCTCACTACAAAACCCCTTGACACTGAGGAAGACTCATGAAAGTTAAATTTGTGGTATGTGTGTTGAGTACACACATACAGTACATAATAGGCTAAATTAATTATTGTCAAAGTTCGAAGGCAGTTAGAGAAAATATATACCATGTATATTTATTTTATTTATTTAAAAAAAGATTCATTGTAGCAGCTTGCACACTGCCTATGTGAATGCAGGATTTTTTTTTTTTAAAGAATGAAAATTAATTGATTAGTTGTGCCGTTAGATCAGTTGGTGCATTTAGAGGTTGTTCTGAGTGTGAGCTACAGATTCATGGATTGGTAAAAGCTGTCTTTCAGTATTTAATGGAAATATACGTAATTACTAATATTAATATTTGGTTGGTGTAAATATATCACTTTCATCTGGACAAAGTGTCAACATCTAGACATCTATCCACAATAAAACTCTTAAAGACTTCACCCTGCCATATTATCACTGGAGTTTCTTTAATCTATCTACAATAAAACTCCATAAGACTTTACTCTGCCATATTATCACTGCCGTTTCTTTAATATTTTGAAATTTAACTGACTAATTAATCTCTGCCTACTGTTCGTATTTGAAATGGCAACAGAAAATATGTAATGATGCCTCAACCTTCAAATAGACTATTGCCATTGTGTGTTTGACATTGTGTCTATTGTCTTGTTCATTTTAGTAAATTCCAAAAATTCTGTCACACACAGGTTAGCTAGCTGTTTACCTTACTTAGCCAAAGCTATTGGAAAGCATAATTTGCTGTATAATTATCCCAATTATCCCTAATCAGAAAATATTTTGGCATGTCTTCGAAGTCAAAAATGAAGAATTACTGTAAATACTTATCAAGGTAAAACCGGTTGTCGAGCATCACCGGTTAAACCACATACTGTATAGGATCAGCGTTACCCAACTTAGATCAGCAGCAGATAACAGAAACTATACCTTCCAGATATGCCTTATTACAGTTAGTTAGTTATCAAATAACTCTTTGATAGAAAGAGGTTTGTTTACATTAATAGTATTTGCAAGATGTTAGTGTGACATACTAAAGTAGTAGTTTTCGCCGTAAACCCAATCTTCAAACAGATCAGACTTTAGGAATACAAGGGCTACAAGAGGGTGTTCAAGTCAATCTGGGACTTGTGATTGTGCAGAATAACAAAACACAGTTACGTGAGTAAAAACAACTTTTGTTTCTCTATACAGTATAATCTCCTGCTACCTGAATGCACTTACCCAGCATTTCATTACTGCCTGGTTATGATGAAAATGTAAAAGTAGAAATAGTTGTTTAATAGTAAAAAAAATAAAAAAATAAAAAAAAATAAAAATTTTATAGCCTCAGCATGTGGAAATGGCTTGGAGAGAGGTCAGGACTAGGGATGTGGCAATAACTATACACACAGTCATTCACCAATATCACTTGCATATTACAGAAACTTCTCTGAAAGTTATTGCCACATCCTCAGTCCTGACCTCTCTCAAGCTATTTCCACATGTTTAGGTCATGAAAGGATTTTTTTTTTACTATTAAAGAATCTAAAAGTCTCATCACTATACTGTGCTTGAAATCTTCTGTAAATGTCATTCAGTTTTACACGTTCATTCATCCCAAGTCCTGGTTTGACTTGAACATCCCTGTTCAAGAGAAGTTTAAACAACAAATAAAAACGTGTTTTATTACTCATAACAGAACTGTTCTGTTCCCACTCTGTTGGCACCCATCAATGAATCAGAGCTCCTCCACTAACTCGATTTCAGTTCTGTAGTTGATCCACTAGGTGGGACAGTGAAACCCCGTAACGTCTTGCCGTTCGAGACCCTGCCGATTTAGGTTTCATGGCAACTGTCCAACATAAACACTATTGAGTCACCAATAATCTCTCTACCATCGCTACACAAATCTCCACTCACCATCCAAACAAATCAATCAGCTATGGTTTCATTTCAACAAGACCATGCTAAGAATTACATCTTGCAAGACATCTGGAGGACACGCACACATACACATAACAGAATGCGTACTGATCCATCTCTGCTCATACAACAGGGTGTTAACTTTCATCATCACACAGAACACCTGCTTAGAGTAGGCTAACCGTTTGTCTCCTTCCAGTTGTGCGTTTGATCTGTAATCCTGACTCTGGCGCAGAAAACCCTCTTCTTCCAAAAAAAAAAAATCCAAAAAACAGCAGACAGGAAAAAGCCCTCTGGTGTTAGACATGCACAGAAACACAGTACAAACACTGACATGGTAACAATGTATGTCAGATTAAACTGTCATAAATCAGCAGTTCTTTGGTTCTTATAACTAAACTACAATCACACAGGAGGGAATGAGAATGGAAAAGAAAGAAGAAAAAAAAGGCCACAGCTTCCAGTTCCTTGGCTTTATCTTTCTACAGGCACTTGCAGGCCCAGGAAAAGAGCTCAAATGACAGCAAATAGAGAATCCAGAGTTGAGCTCATGAAATCAGACCTGATTATTGTAGAATAGAGGAACAGTATCATAGACACAAACGGCCCCCAGATGTAGTGACCATGTGCCAGCTTTCAATTCAGAATAACCTTGTAGCTGTTTCCCTCAGACAATAAATTCACAAAGGATAAACCTTCAACATCATGCAGAGATGAAGTGAAAATGGCAGGCGCATTAATATTTATCTTTATGCTGAACATGCATTCCTGTCAAGATCCTGAATTGTATTTACTGAGCAGCTGCTGAGGCAAATATATCAACCCTGACATATCCCTTTTTTTTTTCCCTCCAATTTTATCATTGTACTGATTATTTTAACACCGTGTTTGTGCAGTAATGCATGTTGAACTACAAATGGCACTTCTTTTGCTAGAGTTTAGGTAGGGTTTGTGGAGGAGGCCAGGGGTGGAGGGTCTCGTTGCTATGGATGCAGCAGATTCATATGAAAGGTATTCATGCTTGGGATCAAGTGGATTGACCCCCTTGCTCTCGGGTTAACAGAAGCCGCGTATGTATCTGGTTCCCTGGGCTAACACGAGTGTCTGTGGTTGGAGAAGGGAGAGTGCCTGTCTGAGTATGAGTGTATGTTTTCGAAACACTGTGGGAAAGATTTCCGAGTATGTCGAGGTTTAACTTTTGGTGTCAGTGCTCAGGCTTTAGTGATAGAAACAGATGGGTGGGGCGTATCATTGAACTTTGGCTCTAGAGCTCCTAAGTCTCGTAAAAACTTTTTCTTGCAAGGCAGTAAACATAGAGCTCAGAACATGGTGTTTATCCCACACTTCCTCCCTGTGTGTGTGTAAGTAGGTGTTAGTAATGAGGCATGTTCATCTGTCTGTAGGAACACACTCTAGCTTGTTCAAACACAGAAAACAGAGTATTGAACGACCACAC
The DNA here is from genome assembly GCA_030068275.1 of Clarias platycephalus. Lineage (NCBI taxonomy): Eukaryota > Metazoa > Chordata > Actinopteri > Siluriformes > Clariidae > Clarias > Clarias platycephalus. Next base: position 13,465,561 of record JAQQZT010000001.1, read on the forward strand.
TAGTGGTCTTAAGTCAAGTATATGTTTGGGGGCTCAGTTGGTGCAAAGTATGTGTTATTTGATACACACAGTTGGCATATAGACAAAATACCGAACATGTCGGTGTAAAAGCATGCATGTGTGTGAGGAATACTTGAGCAGACATTTTCGTGTAGTGCCAGAAGCAAAGAGCTTTAAGTTTATACTGTTAAGAAAACTATATAGCAGGCAGACCGAAGACAGGTGCTGCCTGCACAAATACAGAGGGACCCTTCAATTTATCACCCACCATGACATGTATAGTAATCCTTAGAATTAACACACATGTCCTCAGCTGCGTCAGAGATGAATTTTGTGATAAAATTCAGAGTTGACATTTTTAGATTAAATGTATTCCATGACATATGCAGTCCTGTTTTCACTGGTTAATAGTTTTCTACATTACTAACGAGATCTGCTGATCACTGACTCAGGATATAGCTCTCATTTAATGTCTACCTAAATAGAATGATGGAGCAGTGCTTTAATCCTTTAGCTCTTACACCTGTTTATCTGTACACTTTACCCAAACAGATAAAGTACAGCTTACAACCGCTGGCAGAAATTATGGAATCACAACATGTACAGGATGTTCACTGAGCTTGTTTACTTCATAACAAAGAAACATATATAGACTTTGACTAGGCCATTCCAAAATCTTGATTCTTTTATTTTTCAGCTATTCTTATGTACATTTATTGGTGTGCATTTGCTCATTGTCCAATTTTGACCAAGCTTTAGTTGTCGAACAGATGGCTCCACATGTGTCTCTAGCTTGCGTCATGCTTGATAGTGGATATGAAGTGTTTCTGTTGAAATGCTGTTTGATTTTCCCCAAACATGGTACAAGTTAGGCCAAACAAGTCAAGTATGAACTCATCTGTCCATAGTACACCGTATGATATGCAGAACTGTTCCAGAATCCTTGTGCTTTGTTCAGTTGCAGTTTTGCAAACCTCAGGCCTGCTTCCATGCTTCCTGGCAACCCTTCCAAACAAACCGAACTGTTCAGTCTTCTTTTAATTGTGCTGTGGACTTTAACATTCACCATGCTCAGTGAGGCCTGTAGGGTCTGAGACATAACTGTTTTTCTTTGTATCTCTCATGGGGTGAATGTGCTGGGATGTCCACTTCTGGGAAGACTTGAATGTTTTCCACTTGTGAATAATTTTGCTCACTGCAGAACATTGAATTCCAAATTGTTTGGAAATGGTTTTATAACCCTTTCCAGATTGATGTGCAGCAATAATTGCTTTTCTAAGACCATTGCTCATGTCTTTCCCTCTTGGCATTGTATGAACACACACCTGAATGCTCCAGACCAGCAAACTGCCAAAACATCTGATTTTTTTAGAGATCTGCACACCTGTTGATGATCAGTTACTCAAGGACTAGAGCTAATCAAGGGATTAGAAGCACATAGCTGCAGCTTTCTCTCTTAAATCCTGTGGAAGCATGGTGAAAAAATGTTGCTATATGTTGTGTGTGTATAGTCATGTTCTAAAATTAGTACTCCCCTCATTTAATTATATGCATTTTGTGTAAAAAATAAAATAAATATATAAATAAAAATAATCTGATCAACTTCCAGCAAATACAACCTCAGATGAATAACAACACATAATTTTCTCACCATGCCATTATTTACTTAACAGGAATAAAACACTTATTTCCCCTCACTATACTGTATCTGTTTATTAGCACCTGATAACCAAAATTCTAATTTAATTTTTTATATACAGTACACAACCATACACCGTATGATATGCAGTGAAATGCTTAAAAGACTGCAAGGAAAGATAAGATAGAATAAGAAGATAGATAGAAAGATTTTTCTGCAATAAGAGAAGAAGAAATTGCACTAAGAAAAGAATGAAAATTTAAAATCTACAAATGGCCTTAATCAATTTCCTCAAAGAGATAAAAATAATACCAAACAGCCCCAACAGGATAATGCAGTGCAAGTGTCAAGTAGCTGCATTGCATTCTGGAACGTTGAGTCCAATATTTGCACTCTCCACTACTTCTACACGGAATTTCTTGTTAATATGAAATCAAATGCCATTGGAAAATGGTGAGTGGGAAAATAATTACCCAGATATTGTTTTTAGGAGGTAACGACAAAACCTGACTGTTATCCCTTTTATAATTATTCATTTAATTATGATTTTGCTTGTATGTTATTTTAACAGCACTTAGACTTAAACTTTAGTTAAACTTCAAATTTAACTGAAGCATGGTCAATATGTTTAATAATTTTTTTTCACTATTTTCTGTACCAATACCAGGTTTAGACTGTACAATTTAATAAAGCTACATAATGGAAATAATATCAAACATAAGCAGGTGACATATATATATATATTTACATGCATATTTGCATCTTTTATTGTGATGTTTTACATATGTTCTAACAAAAATATCCCGTCACATTATGGGTATAATCCAAACATGTCAAGTAATGAATAGTGGCTAATTAGCTTGATGCATGTACGATCACGCCAAATAAAAATGTTCCGAGTGAAATGATCTTTTGAATACATCTTAATGAACATGACTCTAACCCAGATGTGTCAAGTTTTTCAGAACTGCAAGTTTCCTTCATGATTTTTCTTTCTATCAAGATCCGTTTTGTTGTTTTACATTCAAGTAAGCTATTTATCAAACTTTAAAATGATGTATTGACTTTAAAGCTTTGAGGGATTTCTTGAATTCTTTACTGAACCATTTTGAAATGTCATGAATGACTTCACAACAATAGACAAGCCAGAAAAGTAAAAATCACATATTCAGAATTGTACATATCATAATTAGTTTATAATTAATTGTGTTTTTTTCTAACGTATTCCCTCACAAATTGTTAAACAAGACTAATCAAGACTCAAGACTATTTCTCTCCTTGAGGCTACATCTCAACTCACCTAAACAACAGTACCAATCCGGTCAGTTTGTCATGAGATAATACCTGTCAATCAAGAATTTTGGTCATTTTGCAGGTCAATCAAAACATTGCAGTATTCCATCAGACTTGTTGAACGAGTCACACACAGGTTATTCTGTAATACTAAAGTGTCACTTGTGGGTTTTTTTTTGCACATTAAGTACAAAAGACAATCTCAGAGTTAGACCAAAAACTGAAATTCAGTTTTTATATTTTGATTACATTTATCTAGTTCTATTATTTATTGACTTTAGTGACTAAATAATTTGTCCTTAGAGCTTTGCTATTCATACGCAGATGACAGCTTTTAATAACATGCACAGTGTATACTGGTACATTTATTTGGGAACAGCTAAAATAAATACATTTTAATCTGGCACATTTAACCAATATACTATACACCGATCAGGCATAATGTTAAAACCACAAAACTTTAACACATCAACTATTACGGTTATATACCAGTAAACTGGTGACAGGATCATGGGACCCAAGGTTCACCCTTACCCAACGGGACCAATGGCTAGCCTGTTTACACAACACAAAGTCCCTGAAAATGGCCAATGTTGGCCATGATAGAAAGGCACCAGAACACCAGTTGCACCACAGCCCATCGCATTGGGCCGAGCAGACAAAGAGCCCAAGTCCCCTGACCTGGCCTGCAAATTCCCCAGATCCCAATCCGAGCAACCATCAATGGGATGCACTAGACAAACGAGTCCGATCCATGAAGGCCACAGCACAACCCACAGCGCCCAGAGGATCCACTGCTAACGTCCTGGTGCCAGACACCATAACAAACTCCCAGAGCTCTTGTGGAATTATGCACCAAGAGGGCAGCATAAGAGGAACCTATGCAATAGCGAGCATAATATTTTGCGTTGTAATGTTATGGCTGGTTGGTGTAGTGATTTCACAGTTAATAAGACATAAAAGAGGAAGACAAATGTTCTTCAAACTTTGTAATGATTAGCGTATAAATTCTCTTTCAGGAGCCTCCCCCCTGACTATTTGACTAACATTATCATCTAGGTAGTCATAGTTGTATTTTGACTCACACCCTGCTTGCACACACTTTCATTTATATTAGTGTATGTTTTAGTTGGTGCAATGTATTATTATTATCATTATAATTATTATTATTAACAATAATAAGAATAACAACAACAATAATAATTATTATAATAATAATTATTATTATAACAATCATAAGAATAATAACAACAATAATAGTTATTAGTTAGTTAATTAATTAATTAATTAATTAATTAATTAATTAACAAAAAAGGGGGGAAATAAAAATATTTGTTTCTGGGCAATATGTAATTAGATTGATTATTTTCCTATCACAGCCTTCTGGAAGTTTTTCCTTACTCTTATATCACAGCAATTTCCTGACAATTATTTCTCTACTTAATTAAAGAACAATTTTTTTTTTCACTTTTATGACATTTGATGCTGTGGAACATCTGCAAAACAAATTCAATACCTGTTATCCCTTATGTTATAGCAGCTATAAAGAGTTCTTCTCTCATTATCATATCTCTCTATTTTTTCTCTCTTTTGAAGTTAATTAGACAAACCTCCTATAGCTTATCATGTTAGGGAGAACAAATGTGCTCTGGCATGATGGAAAAAAGCGCTGGTGACTCTTTTCATTAATGTTAAATAAACTCTCCTAATTGAAAGATTCACCATATTATAATTATATATTTTTTTCTTTGTTAAATAGCAGCAGTTTTCTTATTAGGTGTAGATGAAGTGAAATGTCTGCCCCGTGATTTGAAACTGTAATGTTTTAGAATATGCACATAATACAAATCTATGATTTGAAAACAATCATGGCACTCTTATAAGATCTGCTGTTATATAAAATATGCACAAATTCAACAGCACTTTTGTATAAAATTAAATATCACACCAAATCATTTCAGTCTAAGATACGTTTTAAAAGACAGATAAATGTTAACCCTGGTTCTCGCCAAAATATCACTATATTTATGCTAAACTAAACCTCTGTCTTCTAGATTGTAGGACTGGAGTAGTTCAGGTCTTTTGAGCAAACTGACAACATGATATTTCATTGTGCACTGCAAAACTAACTCCACCATAGTTATTTATTGTGCACTTTCAATTTCCATCGAGTTTTCTTCCTTCTGTCCTTCTGTTACAGAAAGCACTGGTGACGATGTAGGCAAACTTGCCGTATAAAGCTCCTGAGGGTTATTAGATACATTGGATGGAGGATGCTTTGTTTCCTGCAAAACATTTTGGGTATCATTTGTGAATTTGTCTCTGTCATGACCAAGTCTTTGTAAGTCCGGCGTATCTGTGCCATCTTCATGTATGTTGGGAGCACTGTGGTGCGACTGTGTGTGGACAGTTTCTTCAGACTGCGCAGGCATTTGATGGTGAATGGTGAGTTTCTCGAGATGCGGTGTGATGTGTTCCTCGTGTGTGTGTAAATGAGAGTGTGTCCGTGTTGTCGAGTTTGTATGCGAAAGGCATTTTCCCCTATTGTCCTGGCCACGGAATCCCCTTAGCTTAGGATTCCAGTGTTCTCGCCATTGCAGGGCCATGGTTGAGCGATCGGCAACCAGCCGCCTCTCTCCTGGGGCCCAGCCCCTCCTGTTTTCCTCTGCACCAATTAAGAGGAAGGTCCTGCCCACTTGGAGGGAGGGGCAACCACAGCTGACATCACGATCAGGAATCCAGAGGGTCTGGAGACCTCTTTTAACTTGAGATAATCCGACACGGAAAACAGACTGCACCCACACAGAGAACTGCCACCAGGGACCAGAGTGCTCCTTGGCCTTTACCTGAACCTTCAGCACTGAGCGAGAGAGAGAGAGAGAGAGAGAGAGAGATTGCAAAAGTATAAAAGTATACTCCATTGATGGCTATAGTTATGAAAAGTACATACTATAAAAGTATACTCATATTTTATTTCTTGACTTTGGACTCTTACCATAGTCTTTGAGGCAGAATGTCTCTAAATTCATTTTAACTTTGGCTTGAGAAGGCTGGCAATAAGAGAGGCACTCCTCCGCTTAAAGACGTGGATCAAAGACAGAAAGATGGAATGAATGATTCAGGTATTTACAAGAGATGACACAGACACAGTCCACAAGATGGCAGCAGTCAATAACAAATATAACTTTAGCAATTAAAGACCCAGCAACTGGGTTTATAAATTATAAATTATAATATATATATATATATTAATCTGATCCTTAAATGTTCTGCAAATAATTTGTAATAAATGATATAAATTTTAATCCAAAATATGAAACACAATATAGCTCACCTATGCTATATTGGGGCTGGTAAACTGGGGTTGGTGGAGCAGCTTCTGGGATGCCTGGTGACAGAGTAAGCGGCTCATTATAGCAAGCACTGACAAGTTTATTTGTGTGCCTTTGATTTAGACTTTGAGCTTTTTTGCACCTCGCTGGAGTGTGTGAGCTCTCTAATCCCACTGGTGGCTCATTAGTGCATACTGATCATGCATCTGCATGTGACCGTGTCTTTGCACAGATGCCAGAATGCGGATGTGTATATACTGGTTCTCCTCGTGTACTTTTCTCTCACTAGTAGCAGCTCGCTCGCTCACTCTCCCTCTCAATCTCACACACACCGACACACTTTAGCCATGAAAGGCCTGCAGCTCACGGCCCGCCATATATTACATCGGAGACTTGTCCATTTGCCCATAGCTCTGACACAACTGGGACAGTGACACCTTATCCCTCACCTCGGCCCCCATACTGTAACCTCCTCTAGTTGCTCGTACATGTCACCGTAGGTTTCCTACCCTACACAGGATGTGCATGCAGCCAGTTCAGATATGTAGCTACTACTGTATATGATTCATGTACTTATGACCCTTTGAACTAGCAGTGGCCTGACACAATAACTGCTTTGTGGAAAGAAAAAAAAAAAACTTCACCCGTTGATTTATGTCTCTTTGTGCCATAAATGTTCAGCACGCTAAAGGATAACTCCTGGCATGTAAGATAAAGACCCCCCACAGTTTTGCCAGTGTCACGCTAATAATACAGCTCAGGTCAATTTGCGAGTGCTGAACGATGAGGACATTTCCTGTTCTGTATTAAGTGGCAAATGTTTCATGCGCTTGGCCTTAGCTTAGTTTTTAGCAGCGGCCTGAGAGAAGACCTCTGGTTATAAATATCCCAGTCGGACCCTACCCGGTAAAACAACAAACAAGCTTGTCTTTCACTGAGCCCTTACTAGTGAAGAATTATGTGCCTGCCAAAGCCCGGAGGGACACTGCCTCCTTGCCTGAGTGCTGCAACAGGTGCCTCCTGTATGTGTCACCTGAGTGGAGATTAAAAAGTGTCGCCACATCCAGTGCTCAGCTTTGGCACTGTAATGCATCCAGATTAACACTCATTGGGCCAACATCAGCAAGAATAGAGAGTTTGTAAATCCAAGCAAAGGCTGACTCCCAGATGGATAAGAGCTCGGGCGCACTAACAAAGGCCAGAGGAGGTTCAGAGCCTTGTGTGAAATCACAGTTAATCACAGGAATGAGTGGAAACTTGTCGGGATTTCTTTTATATCCTACATCAACGAATGGCAGGGTAAGGCAGTTTATTGAGGCAGCGTCCAATACACAATTAAACAATTTATTTTAATTAGGCCAAGAGCAGTCAATGACAACATATAACATTATAAGTCATTTGAAAGAAGTGAGTATGTTGGGGTAAATCATAGCAACAACCTTTATGACAAAAGTGTATTGTTCCTCTTAAATGTGGGCCTATCCAGTAAAAACTTTGCAGAGTCCTGGGTTAAAATACAGCATACAGGTTTGATTTAAGCTTACGTAGCACTTACGAATGCAGGGCCGCAGGGGTGAGTGACCGTGTTTGTATCCTCGAGCACAGCGGTTACATCTTTTTCCCATAACTCCGTCCCTGCAGAGACACTGGCCCGTGGACTGATTACACCCGCGGCCCACGGCGCCTAGAGGATGGCACTGGCATGCTGAAGTAGTGATGAGGAAGAGTGAAAGAGACAGAGACAGAAAAGAGGTCTGAAAGGAATCATCCAAAATTACTCTGAAAATAAACATTCGCATGCATTTTTGGTTCCTTGGAGATTATGTGAGAGTCTGCAGTTTGTTAAAGTGACCTGTGTTTTGCAGTAAGATGTTTTTTTTCCCACATTTCTTTAAAAACATTTATGAGTGAGTCATATAAATGTGGAAGACTGATGAAAAAAACTAAATATATATATATATATATATATATTTTATGTAATAAAAACCCACCTAAATGAATCAAGAATAAAAGCAGGCTATAAAAAAAGCAGACATAACCAAGCAGCTCTGTCAGCCTGCACTCATTCAAACAAGCTGCCTCGCAAAAATGTAGCGTTTTCAATAATCAGGCCGGTCTCAAGCGTACAATGTCAATCTATCCAGTTAAATATTCAGATAAAATACAAATTTATGTAGGATTTATAACATTTCATTTAATTTCTTAATTTATTTTCTTAAATTGGCCCCATGGGATAAATAAAGTGTTTTTTTTAATATTTTTTTTTTATGATTTAAATATTGCATTAAATTTCATGAATTTTCTTGATAAATTCTAACAGAATCTATTAGTGCATAATATGTACATGACGTTTACACACAAAGGCCGCCCACAGCGTGAAGTTATATTAGGACAGAAAGCTCCTATAAGCATGCCATGAACATGAGAGCAAAGGCCAAATGTCAGAGCACATTCCAGCAGTCAAAGTGTAGCCATAACATAGACACGAATTCTCATGCTTTCTCTTTTCTACACACAAGTTTGAACATCTTTTAATGTAATGCCACTGTCTGTACTGATTAATTGCTCCAAATATCTGCATGTGCATTTGAATGTAAACCCAAAATGGCTCACCAAACATTCACATCTGTATCGGAATTCGCCATTTGCCCTTCTGTCAGATCTAATACTGGAGTGGATTTTTTTTTTCTTAAAATAAAAGACATCTGCACAAATCCTGACTTTTAGCAATTATTGTTTTTATTTGTACTGTCTGTCATTTTTGTTGAGTTTAATTCCTAATGAAATAAAAAAGAAATTGCGCACTATCTGTAAATACATTAGTGGAAAAACATGGTTTATTATATTAATGAATGTAGACTTTCACCACTGAGAGCTTCATACAGTACATATCCGACTGTTCGCCTGCATGAAAGTCTAGTCCCAGCTAGGACACCATTTAAACACTTTTAAAATGAGTAGTGCGCCTACTGTTCACATCTGTGTTCACACATTAATTGTTAATATTTTGTTTATATGAGGGAAAACATTTAACTATAATATAGCATTGTTTGGGCATGCACACACAAAAATTTGTTCACACACAAACACACACTGACGTTGGCAGGCCTTGCGATGGTTGAGGGGCTTGCTGTGGTCACGGGTGTATCCATTCTGACACAACTGACAGTGGCGTCCTGTTGTGTGGTGTCTGCACTTCAAACACACTCCTCCACTGACCCGGCCAGATTGCTGGAACACTGTCATACTGAACTTGCACTTATTAGAGTGGCCATTACACTGACATGCTGAGAGAGTGAAGGAGAGAAGGAGGGTAATGGGTAAAGGTATTATTATATAATGTGCTACATGATTCAGAGTTTCTGAAATAGCTTATTAGCAGATTTTCAAGTTAACGAGCATTATGAGATTACGGTAGACAAAGACATGGAGAGATACACATACACACTGCAATCATAACTCACGGACGCACGGGTGTGGCTGGGTGGGCGTGGCTCGTTGCCAAGGACGATCATAATAAAACGGCTCGCAGACATCGCAGTCTGGTCCATCTGTGTGATGTTCACATTGACATACTGCGTGACCTTTGTCATCACGACGACAGCGGGAAGCGTGGCCATTACATTTGCACCTGCCTCCCACCTGGATATCAGAGAGAGCAAGAGGAGGTGTGGGTGGAATGGAGAGAGATGACGGGGAAGGGAGATGGGTGACTTTATTTCTTATTCTGGAATGAGACGCCTTGCGTGCTGCATTGTTTCTCCGCTTCCTTAACTCCTTCCTTGTAGAGCTTTGGCCCTGACTTTCTATCATCCAGTCGCACACACCATCCTTGCATGGCTTCCACTGAGGTGTGTTTTTCTTATGGCCTCGTCCTTTGCCTCTGCCTTCTTGAATCTCCAGCTGTTTGCGGGTCACATTGTGTCCAGTTTCTTGTGAGGAACTCTTGTTGCGATTTCTTCTTCCAGATTTTTCTAGATTTTCCCCTTTCCTGTGTCTCCTTATCTCAGCACTCCACGCATTCTCTGCTCTTTCCTTTTCATTCAGAGTCAGTTCATCAAATGATCTCACAGGCCATTTCAGAACCCCACCAACTTCATCTGGCATCTTGTCTTGCTTGACTGATTTACCCTGTGATTGATGAAATACGATCCTGATGTCAGTGGCAGTCACCCAGTCATGTAAGCCAGGACTGTATTCAAAATCAGAGGAGGAAGGACGTCCATCTAAAGTGGAAAAAGCCAAAACAACCCCACCACGGTGTTTCTGCAAAGGTCTTGGATCCGAGCACAGGGACTCTGTCTCCTGGTGTCTGCTAAGAGCGACAGACTGAGCGGGAAGGCCAAATCTCCCCATGCAGTCACTGGAGTAGAACTGCAAAGGACGCCAGCTGCGCCCGTAGTCCATTGACTTTAGAATAGAAATGGAGAAGGGATCAGTGGGCTCCACCTGCTGGCAGAATTGTAAGCTGATGTATGTCACCTCAAAGCGCCTGCCTAAGGGAACGGTAAAGGTCCAGTCCCCAGTGACTGAACCTTCTGAAGCCTTCCAGCAGGTCAGATTATGGGGATTGTGGAGGTCTGTCAGGGTGCTGATGTTTCTCTCTGTCCCTCGATGCAGGTCTTCAGCACGTACAGGCACACCGTAGGCAGCATTAATGAAATCTGATAGGCAGTGGCGTGCACGCCCATCCAGGTGGTAACACGGGTCATGAGGTGAGCTCCAGCGAAGAGGGGATTGGGAAAGAGCGGGGGAAAGAAATGAGTGAGGAAAGAAACTGAGAAAGAGGAAAAAGAGAAAAGAAAGGGCTAGGGAGGGAGGGGAGTGATACTGGAGCATGATGTAATCAGGCCTGCAAAAGAGAAGGAAACAGAAGAAAGAAAGGATTTCTTTAATAAAAGATGTCAAATCATAAAAGGAAAGAATTATAATGGATTTATTTGACATGAGAATAAAACCAAAAGACTGAGAGCGTTACAACGTCCATTTTCCCCACCTGCACCATCTGTGCCACAATTGAAAACATCCCTATTCATGGCACAGAATTGAAGTTGACCTTTTTACAGGAAACATCAACCAACCAATCAGTGCTTGTTGTTTTACCGGGGGGTGTCTGTTAATTTCTTCTGAATCACAGGTTTTACCTTGATGCAGCCATTTAAAACATATCTAAGTCGACATCTCACGATAAAGATCCCATTTAAAAGAAATGAGGGCAAGCGAATGTGTGAGGCATGAAGGCAGTTTCTGTGAGAAATGTCAAAAAGCACAGGGAACAGCTGTCTTATGAACCCAACCCCTGAGCCATTCATCAAATTTATAGTCACTTTCCCATTTCTTAATCCAAACCTGGGGATACAGAGAGCAAAGGTTTGAGGGAACCGTGAAAGCTTGAGTGGAGATGTAAGAAATAGGCTGAGTTTTAATAGTTTACCGAAATGGGAGCTGTAAAAAAAAAAGAAAGAAAGAAAAAAGTGCTAAAGGGTAAATAACGGAGATAATACTAAGAGCAGTAAATATAAGAGACATTTATGAATACAGAACACAGAGGCAGTGAAACGATCTGGCATTTGTTTAAGATTCTAGGGTTAGAAATTGAACTTGTGAATCGGTTTAGTATACTAACATAAAAAATTCTATATTGTTCTGTATATGATGAATTTTGGAAAGCCTGCAGTTGACATATTTTGGTCTCTCATTCTCAAGATGTTGTGGTTATATCACCATGCCTTATTAAAATGTTTCGCAATGCTTGTCAAATAGGAAATGTTAACAGGCAAAGACAACACGGAGCATGGACAGCTGGCTTTGGAGAGCAAGGGAAAAGGAAATGGAGATTAAACAAGAAAACTGAGTGGCAGATTTAGTGACTCAGTGTGAAAAGGCATGTAAGACTAACTGTACCATCTCTTAAAGCAAACCATGGTGCAGCTATTCCTTCCATAACTATGTGCAAAGGAGTCTTTGTTTCCTGCTTAAGTCCCTGCCTTTTTTTTATTTCAAGAACGTGTCCCCTACAGGCATGACATACAATGAAACCAATTTTCCCACTGTAGTCAGCCATGCTTGTTTGAGACAGTATAGATAGGTTGGCATGTCAAAAAACAACAGACCTACCACAGATGTACTGTGTTTTACTTAACATTTCTACAGTCCTAATGAATTTTTATATGTTTTTTATGAACACACACACACACACACACACACACACACACAAATTAAAGCTATATGCAGCATTTCAGAGCATATTCTTTTCCTGTATGGTTTACTTATTTTTGCACTGCTTTATATTTTAAAATTGTCTATAAAACTGTAACTTTATGGAAAATATTGAAATACAGAATAATTAAACATTATAAATTCATAAGCTAAGCTGTGTAAGATAGGCACAAATTATATAAAGCGGACACCAGCAGGCATGTTTTAATTAGTATTTAAGAGTATACATATAGATAACAAAACATAAAGATTTATCCACTGCTTAATATTTCAATATAGGCTTCAATTAATTAAACTCTAAATTAAGTAAAGAAATATCTAAACACTTTTCTCATATAAGTTAGAATAATCTGCAGTTCCAGTCACTATTACAAACAAACTACTGTATATAAAGTCCTTCTCTTAATAAATTATTTTCTATTTGCTGTAGTGCTATTAGTGGTTATATTATTTGAAATGGGAATAAGGCCTATGTGCACCTCTCACACTGACTTGATTAAAAAAAAAAAAAAAAAAAAAAAACTCGATACTCTAAAACTTGAATTTGTGAAAGTCCCAGGTCTGTTTTTTGTCTTTGAACTCCTGGCAAAGATTCTCAGACGGTTTCTATTTTATCCATGTTTGGATGTAAACTGAAGTGCATAGATCTTTTTCAAGTAAAACTAACTAATCACAAAGCCTCAGTTGTAATGCCCAAAAGCAGCAGGTAGAATAATAAGATAGTGTCAAAATACATTTAGCTTTATGTGATTTGATTCCTTTACATTTTTTTCCTTTTGGATACACTGCCCCGAAGTTATGGTAAAACGAATGGGGATTTACTTCCTCTCCTCTCCTTCTCTCTTTGTCACCTGCTCCTATCGTTCTTGGACGAATGGCGTTAATGTCCTAACAAGCGTGTGACACTGACAGCAGAGTCAGCATGCCTGTGTAAACGGGCCCAGTAGGAGAGACACAGAGAGACACAGAGAGAGAGAAAGAGGTATA
>JAQQZT010000001.1:13479130-13498191 GCA_030068275.1 Clarias platycephalus
ATATACACACACACATGAGTAGTGTGGTGTGTGTGTGTGTGTGTGTGTGTGTGTGTTCATTGTCCTTATTTATCCAGATCAAAATAATGCCAAATTCATCAGGAAATTAAAAAAAAAAAGCAAAACCACATTATTGCAAGCCAAAAGGCTGAGGGATACAAAAGATTACAGATTAGTTATAATAACTCAGAATAAACATTTAAAGCAATTTAAATAAACCTACATGAAATGTTTGGACTAAAGCAATTTACATGACTAAAGAAAACAAATACAGTGAAAATCTGTGGTTTTATAGAAGTCTGTAAAAACCTTCCTTTTCTGATATCCAGTCGTTGGATTTTTATTAGCTGCATTCAGCTAAAGTACTTGCATAACAGAAACAAATACAGAACAAACTCAGTACTCAGTACAAAATCCCCAGAGTTGGTTTAGCACTTTCAGAATTTATGCACGTTGATGATCTGATTCTTTAAACCAATATCAACTTTGTTCAACATTTTGAACTATTTGATGACGATGATTCTAAATATTACATTCTAGATATTAAATAATCTGTGCTCAGCAATATCAAATATACTATTCTGTGCATTTCATTGTTAACACACCTTGGTTAAAGCTCTCACTCTATAGCACCACTTGTGGATCTGCACGTGTCCCCGGCGGCAGAGAAACAAGCGAGGCCCAAACTCATCGGTCTTTAAATGAGCGTCTGATTAATTAGCTCTCGGATATCTCAGTGGTGTCTCCGTATCCGCAGCCTGATGAGGAAGTTAGGAAAGAAAGTGAGCGGGGAGTGAACATGCCAGCTATTCACGGCTCGAGGGTCCAGCTGACATAATAAGTAGCCTACTGTATATTCTCGAATCTCTTGAATTGGTGATCGATTAACGGAATACTGCTTATTAGTCTCTGTGGACTCGATGGATTAATGGATATAGGAGTGTGTGTGTGTGTGTGTGTGTGTGTGTGTGTGTGTGTGTGTGGACATTCACTGCACTCCCTGTAAGCCGCACACACACACACTGGTCTCGCATGATGGTCATTCCAGCAGTGCGGATGTGGTTTCAACAATTTATCCTTCACTTTCCATAAATTCACACTCGGTGCGAGACGGGAGAAAGATAGATACCCGAGACACTTCTTCTGACTAAAGTTGACTTTGAAGATGAGAAGGGCTTCTTCTGTAGCCTGGCTTCAAGGAAAAAATGGCCAAAATAGTTTTTGTATATCTTAAGATATGGAAAATGCAAACGTTTTATGTCGGCCACACAAGTTATGCCTAGAATTACCCCTATAAATGTATGTTTTGGTTTAGGGTAGGTTGTGTTGTAATTTTCATGAATGTTGAACTGAATTCGATTTGCATTTAAAGATTCTTAAAGTAAAAAAAAAACCAGATAACTTGAATGTGTAAAGTTTTTTATTCGTATCGGCTGATACTCATATAAGACCACGGTTTTTTTTTTGTTTTGTTTTTTTAATGTAATGCTACAATATAATCTGGATTATTTATTTATGTAAACATCAAATCTATTTTTTAACTTTCGTTGTCTCTAAGCTATCCTACCCTGACAAACTCACCCCCCCCCCACACACACACACAGAAATTTACCAGAGGGTTATAGGCATAACTTCAAGATTTTTAATAGAATAGTTAAAGATGGTTACATAGTTATAGACCACTAACGAGCTCCATTCAGGTCCACATATGCTATTTTACTCATTTACGAGATTGAGGTCCTGCACAAGTCCTTCTCCTTCCCAATCTCCCTGAAATTGATTTTACACACATTTTGGCTGAACTTGTAGAGACCTGGATACCTGTCAGTTTCCGTGCTCTCTGCTGAGTTCCCCCATGTTAAATGGGGGCTCTTGCTTGCTGACTGACATATTGCTGAGATTTTGGCGCGGTTGTCCAGCTTAAACACACGAGCTGGTTAAGGAGCCACTGAGCGGATCCGCAGTGCTGGCACAAGGGCGCAGGAACACAGAGGAAATTACAACAACACAGACCTGGAAGCTCCAGACTGAGTGATGGATTGGGGAAAACAACCTGGTATTATTGATACATTGCCCATACACATGTTTAATGTTTTCTTTTTTAGTAGAAAAATACATGCACGAATAAGGACCTTATTTCAGTCGCATTAAACACATTACAAACGATTTAGCGACTAAAACAGAAGCGCACAGTTCTGTTGAGTCCAAAAATATTTATTTTGCAGACAATTAGGACCAAATGAAAAAACAAACAGGTAAATTTAACCAGGAAATATATTTAATGTGAGTTAGTTTTAACCTGTTTTTTGATTATCATAGACAACAAAAACAACGAGAGTGCCGTTTGTTAAAATATTAAATGTTAAAAATCTCTTTGAACACATACAGTCTTATTTTTCAATGCGATATAATGTATTGTAATAAATTATTTGCTCCCCTCCTGGTGGATACTCTCCGTTGTAGTAACATTCGGCTTCTATTCTTCCTGACATATCTGTTCCCAATTTGCCAGTCTTTACCCATTCTCTTGAAATATCTCTTAAAACTATACCAGATGTCCAGTAGTTTTCTTTACATCAGATCTGGAGAGCGTTTAACTTTCCGAACATGTTTTTCTTGTATTCTATGTTTTGGATTATTGTTTTGGATTGCACCCACGTTTTCATTTTCGAATTCTTGGACGTCCATGTGCATAAAAACAGGGATGGGTTGTTGCATATATTTTCATCCATAAACTCCTGATGGGATGCAAACTGTTGCGTTCAGAGCATTCTCATTTTAAATCACTTTTCAGGGGGGAACAGCATTTATTATTATTTTCCGACTAATAAACATATTACGGTGCGGTATATATTTCTATATAGAAATATATGTAAAAGATACAAGCGCAACTATAATTAAACATATGCATATCGTGTTTCTGCCAACACCTTTTATAACTTTAATTGTCCTCGGAAAGTTTAAACGCTACAGAGGACCTAGGGGTTCAAGCATGGCGACCACTTTGTGCATCAGGTGCATTCATCTAATTTTAGAGAAGCAGTGCCCTGACAGGCTTCAGAAAGTGGATTATTGCCGCTCGTATCTTTAGCTGGAGGCTCCCGTTTATCATACAGACACACACGTCGCCTGTGGCCTCGAGGGTTCCTAATGCATGGTACGAGGGTTTGCGTTGAGGGCGTACATACCGTTCGAACAGTAACAACATTATACTAAAAACCCAAATTAGGAGTGTGAAAAAATGTCGATTGTAGACTAATTAAGCTCCGACTATCAACACTTCTCATATGAGCCAAAACGCCATGGAGGATCCAGACTAACTCCATGAAGTAATGTTCCTAATAAGCATGTCCAGACATGAGACTCATAAATCTACAACCTGCAAATAGATGCCCATGATGTCTTGCAAGTCCTAATTCAGAGAAACCATTTACCATCATCTCTTTTAAGCACATATATTATCTCATATGCCATCTATATACTGTTATTCTGTATATAAGTTTAACAAAACAAAGGCCTGGTTCAAGTTTGAAGGAGAAACCATATGGGAGGAGAGAAAGACAGAGAGAGAGAGAGAGAGAGAGAGAGAGTATATCATACACTCTCCCACGCTAGATTAGGCGCCCTGGCATTGAAATTTGCTTGGGAGTTTTCGCTCCACTGTCAGTGTTGAAAAAGTGAAAAACAGATGCACACGGAATCGCCCTCGAGCCTCCTTCATAAATGCCAAGCACAACATTTCCACAACGAAAGCAGGCCGAGCTGTCAGACCTGCACATCGGTTCCACCTCATTTCTGCTTAAAGGCACATGTGCTAGTTACGATCTTAAATGTTAATAGCACTCAGAAGAGGGTCCTGTAGACATTTTTTTTTTCAGAAAGCATAATTAACTTCGAAATCACAGCCATCCACAAATGCTCATCCGACTAGCTAATAGAACCTAATCAATAAAACCCGTCAAAACCACCTCTTCAGACACTTTGTAGTAATTTATTTTCTTTCCTTTTTTTAAACGTTGATATTGCTCTGGGACTTGAATTAAGTGTAACACTGCTCAATCATTATAATGATCATTTAATGAAAAACTCGGCTTTATGGCTATATAATCACAACCAGTCGGATGTATCAGGTGTCGTTGTGGAAAAGTGAACCAGAGGAAAGCAAACGGAAATTGCGTTTTTAATAAGAACATCAGGCTCTTGCAGCTGGCCACCTACACAGGCCATAGGTCACCAAAGCCTGCTTTTTGTCTTTTTTTGTTTTGTCTCATAGTTTTAAAGTGAGCGCATCATCGCAGTTAATCAAATTATATAAACAATTCCCAAATGGTGTCCAAACCAAACATCATTATTCTGATGTAAGGAGAATTATTCGAGGCCGGTTATTTCATGACAAGAAATTCCAAATAGTTTCAAACAACTATTTCATAATTGGTCTACTAAATCAAAACTCAGAATATAATTAGCTTTCTGATGAAAAGTCATTTAAATAACCTTCGTTTTATTTTGCAAAGAGGGATTTAATTACCTTGTGTTTTTCCTAATTGAGATTATGGGAACGGATTTCTCATCACTATAATGAAAGAAATGAAGATTGAAATTACGGCTTGACCCTACACATGTGTGTTACAGATCTTAATTTAACCAAAAATAATAGGAGCCACATGTAACTCATTTGCCCGTTACGCAGAAATAAACGCGTGCGGTAGAGCAACATTAAGGGGAATCATTAAACCTTTCAGAACTGTGTGCAAAACAATTAGGGGAAATTCTGTTAACGGAAATAATAATTAATCACTATCACTATTAATCTAATTGTATTAATCACGTCTCAAGCATTATTATTTATATTAACGTAACTTGATGTTTTGCTTTATTGATTTCATAACACGCGATAAAAAAAACTAACTTTTTATCAACACTGCTATATATTATTATTATTGTTGTTGTTGTTGTTGTTGTAAGTAAAGTTGAAAAGCAATCGAGACCAAATTTGGATAGTTCTTTTTTAATAATAATAATTATTATTATTATTATTATTATTATTATTATTATTATTGTGGTTGTTTTAAAATTTTTATTACTTATCAGATATAAAAATTAACCTTTATATTCTAAAATAGGCCTATATAAAGTTATTCAGTATCGCCAGTCGACCATAGTCATTTTCCTCGTGCCTTAGACAGTATTGTTTTTATTTTCGTTTTATGGGTTAAGTCTTTTATTTACTTTTTAAGAAATCATCCAACCTGTGCATTCACCTTGCTGCGCTTGTACAAGCTGACTTCTTCTCTCTCTAGTATTTCTCACAGTTAGATTGATTTCAGGGAGACACTTCAGCCCCACTGCCGCTTCACCGCCAATCAGCGTGTCAATGCTCGCTCCTGCACTGCTATATTTAAAGTCTCTCCTCTGCCATAAGCCCATAATCGGCATTAAACCAGCTACAATGGTTAATGATTAAGAGGAAGAAAATGAAAAAATATATATATAGTGACTCCTACCATGTGCCGCGTTGCCGAGTCGCCTGCGTCTCATAGGCTCTTTGATCAACAGTGCCACAGCAAGCAGCGCGCGCGGCGAGCCCATTACTGTCGACATGACGTCACACAAACACACACCCGCGCGCGCGCGTTGCTAACGCTTCTGTAGATCCAGGCGCGCCTTTTAAACAGATGGAAGCGAAAAACCATAAAGTGTGCAGTTTTAGCTGCCGGCTGAGAATACTTTGCGCTTTGCTCAAATCTATGGTGTGGTCACGTGTTCAGGTTAAGGACACGAGGACACGATTTGGACGCGATTTTTATCATTGTGGTCATTCATGGTGTCAGTGAAACGCACATCTGCTTGTAAGAACACTTGAGCAAACAGTGCAATCCCTGAAGTAAATGAGGTGACATAAGTGCAAAGCTTACAGAGAGAGAGAGAGAGAGAGAGAGAGATTGAGAAACAAATGAACAACTATAAGAAAGATGAAGCCACTTTCCCCAGAGCAGTCTCATAAAGCTGATTGATGACTTCCCCTGAGGACTGTTTCCCAGGTGTGTGTGTGTGTGTGTGTGTGTGTGTGTCGCACCAGAGCAGTGCAGATTAGACTTTGGTATCATTGGACAGGAGACAAGCATAATAACTGTGCTAAATTGGCAGGATTATTTTGCATCACGTGAAGCTGTTACTAAACCTAAACTAGGTTCAAGGCAGAGCTTTAAGCCATAATGTGCAGGTGAACTTTTTTTTGAGCTGTGGCTATTGATCATAACACTAAAATGAATTTGCTGGGAAAGGTTCTCCAATGCAACAATTAAAATTTATGACTCTAAAATACCTTGTGTATTTTCTTAATAGTGAGTAATTCAAACAGATCTCATTCAAAATTCCTCCCTTTTTTAAACAAATCTCATTGCATCCCTTTCACCTTTTGTAATGTCCATCTTTCAATCCCATTTTTAAACAGTATTCTTTAACACGATATAGCAACACACATTTTGCAAAAGACAGTGCAGCGAGACGCAATTTCATTATGGGAAATGAAATGACAATATGAATGCGTGGCAGGCAGCTGCTGATTAGTTTGGAATTGTGAAGCATGTTAGTATTAATTACATGGATACATTCTCACTACATTTAAGACCAGTCAGTGAAAGTATGCAACATGTGAAGGGAAATTCCACAGTATTGATATCAAAACAAAACCATGCCTAGACAAAGAAAACTTTATCTAAAAGCAATTACATTGGTATTTAGTCCTAATTCCAATTTAAAGTTATCCAAGAAACAGTACAAACACACAGCGTCCCTGAAGGAGAGGCTCTCAGTAGCTATAGTGAAAATAATATAATGCACAAATATGGCTAGAGGGAAACTAAAGAGAGGATTTTTTTTTTTTGCAAGAGCTTGTAGCTTGGCTTCTTGCGTTGATTTTTTTCTTTTTTTGCAGAAGACAGACAAAACAATGTCCCAGTGTTTTGAATTGCATTTCACAGTACATTCTCTTCTGAAGGCAAACTTGGGCAGAAAGGCAGTATTCATACTAACTGACAGACGATCTCATC
Organism: Clarias platycephalus; assembly: GCA_030068275.1. Classification (NCBI taxonomy): domain Eukaryota; kingdom Metazoa; phylum Chordata; class Actinopteri; order Siluriformes; family Clariidae; genus Clarias; species Clarias platycephalus. The sequence continues at coordinate 13,486,183 of JAQQZT010000001.1, forward strand.
ATAGCAGCATGTCCTAGCCTACTCTAGATGGTATGACATGCTGCTATGACATGTCATAGCCTACTCTAGATGGTATGACGTTTCATCATCAAAAATAAATCTAAGTGGGTGGCAGATATGTGTAAAGAAGGCATATTCTGGTGAAATTTTGTGTTTTAGCAGGTTTATCGAGTTAGCTGTATTAGCACCACCAAATACAATTTCAAGTAAATTAAAATCACACCTAATCACATATGGAAGTTTAGGCCTGTAATTAAGTGAGTAGTAAATCACTAAAGCAGACAGTTGAATAAGTGTAGTTTGTCAAAAACAGGAAAGCCTGTTCTTGCACCTGCAAGAGTTACCCTACACTGGAACCCTTATATATAACTTTGTCTATTTAAACTAAGTTAAATAAGATTTCAATTACAATGAGACAGATGATTAAAGTGAGAGAACATACACAGATGGCCCATAACACCTACAGTACAAGGCATGGACTCCACAATACCTTTGAAGGTATGTTGTAGTATCTGGCATGAAGATGTTAGCAACAGATTTTTTAAGTTTGTACATTGCATCATGTGATTTCCATGGATCAAGTGCTCATTTAGGTTGAGATCTGGAAAAGTCAACACCTCCAATTTTTCACTGAGTCATGTTTCTCAAACCATTCTTGAACAATTTTTGTAGTGTGGCAGGGCTCATTATCCTGTTGAAAGAAATCACTGCCATTAGGGTATATTGGCAACATGAAATATTGTATTTTGTCTGCATTCATTTTTAGGTTGGTGGTACGTGTCAAAGTAAAATCCACATGAATGGTAGGACACAGTGTTTTCCATGAGAACTTAACTCAGAGCATCACACTGCCTCCACCATCCTGCCTTCCACCCATGCATCTTGGTGCATTTTATGTGGGCACCCTGACTGGTATACAGCTATCCGAGCCCTACACACAGCAAGCTATAATGCACTATAATGCAGCTATAATGTGAGCTACAAACTTTTATCATGCAAAAGAAAAACAAAGGAAATACAATGATTAGTTCTGAATATCCAAATAGAAGCATCTAATCATTATAATTGTGAAGCTTATGTATTGTCTATGCAGAAATACTGCTCTTTGCCTCTTTCTTATAAGCACATATAATTCGTATATAACACAAAGCCAGGACTAGCTATGATAAACAGGCATTGAAATATACTGAAATACTTTAAGTCTGGTCTCCAAACCTGGGACTAGAGATCATTAAAAAGATCCTGATTAAAAGATCGGGAAAAAAGTGTTGAGTAAAAAGTACAGAGTATTTTGCTCTGTCTACATTAGGGATCTAGTTACAAATGCCTTCATGTGACCACTGATGCTGCAAATAAGATTTTCACCCTCTGTCCAAAGGTTCAGTAGCCATGGAAAAGCAGATTCAGCATATTCAGCATTCAGGATATTTTAACCTATTAACCTGTGAGATACTATCAGAACCTCAACCACCCATCCCTAAATTAATGTGAATAATATTATTATAGCACCAGGTTAAGTATATTTTGTTATTCCACAGATATCAACCTGTTTTAAAGATGTTAAAAAGGCCTATAAAATATAGTACAAGTATAACTGTAAAGCATTAAATTCTGCAGCAGTCTTAAAAGTTATGTGTAACATTCATTTATTCTTCATTAACGATCGAGAGTTCACCGGTCATTAGGTAGGAATGCCTCCATTGTAAGACACGCATAGGACCAATTATAAAGTATGCAATTTACCAAAAGGCGGGGTGGGGGGCGGGGTGGATGGACCAGACAACCCAGAGGAAGACACCGATTCTGGAAGAACATGAAAATTCAGTTTTTTTGCACAAACACTATTCACTGTGCTACTGTGACACTAATGAGCAACCCTGATACAATTTATTAAGCACTAGTCAGTTTAACTCTCTATTTTGAAAGCATAATGCTAAGAAATCTGTGCAAATACATTCCATAACACAATGTTGCTCAGTCTCAGTCCTGGAGACCCATTCATGATTTCCCTACTCACTAAACCTCTAGGATTTAGGTTAGGATTAATGAGAATTGCCTTTATCAGTGCAAACCATTCTTTTGTTTCCTGTCATTAATACCACAACAAGCCTGACAGGTGTCACTTGGATTATGTAGATATATTACTGAGGTGGCTAGAGAGATGGATGTAGCAGATTTCCCTGGGGCTGCAGGATTAAATTGTGTCAGCTTCCCTCATCACAAAAAATGAACTGGAATTCCCCAGTCCCTGAAGGATAACCGTGAGAGACCTGAGGAAAAAAGACTATTAGGATCACGTTAAACCAAGTGGGATACTTTTACAGTAGATAAAGCTACAATGCCTGTACAAAATTAAACTTTTCGATTCTTTACAATAGGTAATGAAATGCTCAATAGCATGCAACAAATGTTTAAAAAAAAACCAAAAAAAAACCTTCCCATTCATTCATAAAAGTAAGTTTTACTATAACACATAATGAATATGATGATATTCCAAGTTTGTAATCCCAGATGCAATCAGACCAGGACTTTGCGGGGGATCATTTAAGCTGTGAGGGGTGTAGGGTGGGGCCTCCGCGGATCAGACTTTTGTCCTGTGAATCTCATGGACACTCAATTGGATTGGGGTCTGGGAGGTTTGGAGGTCAGTTCGGTGATCTTGGGCTCTTTGCTTGCTGGACATTTTGCATAACGTGCTGTGTTGGACTGGGTGTTGAGGTGCATTTTTTTATGACCAGTACTGACTGGCTTTTCTGTGGGATTGGATCAGATGAGCTGGCCTTTGGTCCCCAAAGGCATGGGTGAGCCTTAGGTGCCCCTGGTTCTGTCACTAGATTACTAGTACTGTAATTGATAATCAATGTTAATATATTAATGTTATGGTTGATCTTTGTGTATCTACATATGCAGGTTTTTTTTTTTAACTGTAAGTAGAATGAATCCTAAAAGTATTAAAGTGAAAGTGCAGACCATTTTATTTAAAACTAACTGGAAAACACAGTCACTCAGACAGTCAAAGCAACATGCTTTACTGTGAGAGTCTTCCAACATAATAATATTAAAAACATTACAAATAATCACAAACCTCCTATTACTACAAATAAATTACTTTTCAGCAATAAGAGTCTGATGTAATTATAGCTGATGCTGAAAGATGCCACGCACTTACCCATTATTCTTAATGAAAGTCTATCCATGCAAGTGGCACTGCCAGGTGTCTGTGTTGCAGCACAAATGTGCACACAGACATGAAGTGCCAGGTGTAAGTCTGCTTCTACATATAAACTGTTCCACCATAAGGTTCACTTCCTCAACCAAGTAATAGCAAGTGCTCCAAATCTGTCTGTCTGGATCAGAATGGGAGATAAAACTACCACAGCATATAGACACTACTGCCTCCTAGTGGCCAGATATGTTCCAAAATATTCCTCAACTAATTTTTATTTTCATTCGAGAGGTGGAGATTAAACACGTCGTATAATGTCCTACCTAATTGCCATCAAGTGTGTGAGAAAGTTTAGAGAGAGAAAGAGATATTCTAAAAGTATTTCATCTGAGATCTTTTAAGTTTTGCATAAAGAAACAGATACAGTGGGGCAAAAAAGTATTTAGTCAGCCACCAATTGTACAAGTTCTCCCACTTAAAAAGATGAGAGAGGCCAGTAATTTTCTCAAAGGCTACCATCAGTAACACACTGCGCCGTCAGGGACGTGTCCCCCCAGATAAGATTGAAAATAATTTGACCATCCAACCATCCACCCATCCATTCATCCATCCATCCATCCATCTAGGAACCTCTGTAGTCCAACGAGGGACCATGGGGGCCAATGGTGACCATTGTATTTATTTTCATTCTCACAACCATGGTAAGACTTCCTGAAATTGACCTCAGGCACATGTTAAACTAAAATGCGTCCTGTAATTAGCATCATAGGTGTCTGCAAACTTTAGAAAGAAAATTATAGACAAACATGTTAAAGGTAAAGGCTTTAAGACCATCTTCAAGCAGCATGGTGTTATGTGACCACAGTCGCAAACATTATTCAGAAGTTTAAGGTCCACAGGAATGGAGCTAACTAATTGAAGAAACGGATAATATGAAGGGTGAGCAAAGAGCCCAGAACAACTTCCAACGTGATTAGAGGTGAGCTCCAAGGTCAAGGTACATCAGTGTCAGATCGCACCATCCATCACAGTTTGAGGCAAAGTGGACTTAATGGAAGGCAAGTGAGGAGTACTCCTATTGGCCTATTGAAAACAAACTTTAAAAAGTGAGACTAGAATTTGCCAAAATGTATATTGACAAGCCACAAAGCTTCTGAGAGAATTTCCTCTGGAGAGAACTTTTTGGGAAGTAACATCAGTTCTATGTTCACAGACACATGTATGAAGCAAACAAAGAAAACGAAACTGTACCATGTAAACATAGAGGAGGCTCGTTTATGTTCTGGAGCTGCTTTGCTGCATCTGGTACATTGTGTCTTTAATCCGTGCAGGATACAATGAAATCTCAAGACTATTAAGGCATTCTGGAGCAAAATGTGCTGCCCAGTGTCAGAAAGCTTGGTCTCAGTCGCAGGTCATGAGTCCTCCAACAGTATAATGACCCAAAACACAGCTAAACACATCCAGGAATGGTTAAAAACAAAATATAGGACTTTTATGAGCCATGATCTAAATGCTATAGAACATTTGGAAAAGACCTAAAACATGCAGAAACCTGAGACAGCTGGGGCAGTTTGCTAATGAGGCGTGGGGTAAAATTCCTGTCGACAGATGCAGAAGTCTCATTGAGAGTTACAGAAATCGCTTGATTGCAGTGATTGCCTCAAAAGGTTGTGCAAAGAAGTATTAAGTTAAGGGTACCAGCTTCTGTTGAACAACAATTCAAAAGCAATGTCTGATTTTCATTAGTTCATTTTCAGTAAAGCTTTTATTTATTATTATTTTTGTCAGTTTCAAGTTATTTCAGTGACCATTGTGGGTTTTTCTTGGATACCAGCAATTTTGCCCACACACATACATATACAAACACTCACATATTCCATGGAAAAAAGAAACATTGAACTATAAAAAAATATGCAAATGTTTGTACTGTTACACAAATTTAAAATCTAATTCATAATTTTGTTTCCCTTAAATTAAGAACAGAGAAATGTTTCAGCGCAAACAGACATCGCTTGGCGGTGTGGGGTTGCCAGGAATACCATATCCAGGCTATGGAACTGATTCAGAACTGTTCTACTGATTATTCTAGGAACTCCTGCCAGTGTTGTCAGGCAGTGATCGATAGCAAATGCTCACTCACTTCGTAAACATATTTCCATAGTCTCTGAAGCTGAACATTCAGAATTCCAGGGCCTGACGGATACAGATTTTTGTATAAAATGTAACTTTTTTTTGACAGTAATTAAATTTGTAATAAATTTACATATACAACATCTGTCCATGACGGATCAGCGTCAACTATTGATGAATTTAAATCCTGCCTGGAGACCTTTATTTTCTCTTGGCATATGAACATAACTTTTTTTCATCACACGAAACCAGGTATTCAAGTACCTCCAAGGCTGAGGGTTCGATTCCAGTCTGTGTGTGAAGTTTGAATGTTCTCCTCATGCTTGTTGGGTTTCGTCCCACAGTCCAAAAACAAGAATTGACGAAGAGCCCTGAGTATGTACGAGTGTGTGTACCCTGGGATAGGATCCAAGCAACCATCCTGCAACCCTGTACAGGGTAAGTGTTACAGAGAATGAGGGAGTGAGTCAAGTATAGCTGTTATCATATAGAATTATCAAGGAAAAACCTTAAAATATGTAAATATAATATGCTTTATTCAAAACAATAAAGTAAACACATTACTCAACTGAACACGAAAAGAGTCAATGCAACCCTCATTATGGCTCATGGAGTACAGATCTTGAAGATAACACTGTGGAAGTTTATAACAAAGGCAATATGCATGGAGTGATTTCATTATTGGCAGCACTACATAAAAATATTTTATAAAGTCCTTGTTTTACAAACGAGCGGCCACATTAAGGTACAGCTCTTTAATGGCTAGAACACTGTCGCTGTCTCTTTCTGAGGTGGCTGCTTTGTTTTTGTAGTGTTAACTAGTACCAAAGGTTAAAAAAGTTCTTGAAAGCACTGCTCCCAGTTCATTGGTCTTTTGGGATGGCTTTTCTTTCTCAGGACACATTCTACAAAGAAGAATGAAAAGTCCAGCTGTCGGAATTTGTCAGGCATGTTTCTGCTTTTAGAGTTCTCCCGCGTCGTGAGTTTGACCATCTTCCTCCGGCTCGCTCTCCGACTCTACAGCTGATCCCTTCACACCCATGTCTCCTTTCCACACCTCTTTAAGGCATTCTAAATAAGAGTGGGATACACAGGGAAAGAAATCTCATTTTATATCTATATTATATGATCTCCTTCCATTCTTTGTTCTTATTTGTTTTTGTTACACAAATATTTAGAAAGAAAGAAAGTTTTGAAGTGCAAAATAATTATTTAACCTTTAATGTGTGTGTGGGTGTGTGTGTGCATGTGTGTGTGTGGTTCTCTCACCTGACTCAGATTCTTTCAGTACGTGATCCTCACACAGGAATTTCTCCAGTCTTTTCTCCTGGTGATTGAAGTACCAGTCCTCTACCACATCCTCATATTCCTCCAACATGGTCTCACACTGAAACATGATAGCGTGTTATCTTGTGCTCACTCTCATCTTCTCACACTGAAATTTATAGTGTTGGTTGGAAACACACAACTCTATCATGTTGTCACACTGTAGCGTACAAAAACACAGACACAACCTCTGTTTAACATTGACATGTGTCTTAGACAATCAGAACACACATTTGTGTGAACAAATTAAAAAGAAAATAAATCAAAAAGTGCTTATTACCTGTTTCTTCATGTCTGCCACCTCCACGGATGGCTCGTCCCACAGCTCATAGGGGATACCGAGCTCCACTTTCACCCCCTTATTCACCAGGTTCTTCAGTGTGTTCATGGTCTGACTGGTGCCCTGACAATCACAATGATACACAATTTTGAGCACATAAAAATCTTAAATGCATTATCCCATACTGTGAAAAACAGAAAAGCTCCTGCCTTTTTATATCGTTTTAATCACCTAGCGAGGATGAAAAAGGTTACTCTCACCAGCAGTACATTATATAAACCTGTTGTTTTAATCTGAGTAAGGACAGTATGGAAAATCTATGTCCTAGGGCTGGGCAATAACACAATAAAATATCATTATTGTGAGGTTGCATTACACTTTCCTGAGACATTGTGGTTATCATGATATCTTTGTGAAATCGTTTTAACACTTTATTATTTTTACACTGTCAAAATTCCTCAATTATGTTTTAAAGTCCAAAATTTTCTATCATCCCTTGGTAAAATGCAGAAGGATAGAAAACCATTCTATTTATATCATCTTACACACACACACACACACACACACACACACACACACACACACACACACACACACACATCCCCGTCTAATATTATAACTAACCTAGTTCACATATAGTGAGGATCAGTCCAGTGATGATATTGTGCTTACACATTCTACAGCATCAAACCCCAAAAGGGTTATTTTAGCTCCTGTATAATTCTTCACGCCTTATGACCAATTGTTTCCAATATTTTCGCTACCCACTTGATTTGTAGCATATACTATTTTTTCCTTTTTGTAAAACTGAAAATTATTCTAGGAAAAAAGAAAACTAACCAAATGTTCAAAATCCTGAAAGTTTCATAATCAAAATTGTATTTCTAAAATAACTATTTATACTTAAGCAACCGTGTAATATTAATAATGTTAATTTCTTGGTACAAAAGATTAGGGCCCGTATTTACTAAGCATCTCAGAATCACTCGTAGGAATTAGGCTCAAAGTTCATTTAGAACTGAAAATATTTCTACCTCAGAGTGGGACATAAAAGCTTCCTATTCTTACTTTTAGCGATGAGTAGGAGTGCTCCAAGGAAAGCGTGTGACATCACTTTTATCAACACAGAGCCCCAAAGTAGGCTGCACGTTAAAGTGGGTGATGTATTTTTTTTTAACAGGTTTTTGTAGTTTTAAATGATGGAAATAAGAAATGGCGAATGACGTTATTCTGCTCCAATCGCAACTGTTTAAAGCCGCTATAATAGAGCTGTATAGGACTGTCACTGTTACTAAAAAACGTACAGTTTCAGTCACCTGCAGAGACAGCATACAGCATGTTCATTAATGGACCAGTTAAACACCACACGCATTTTATTTTCTACATTTTAGTGGAGATAGGAGTGATTTCCTATTTTTAAGAATCTAGATAAATAGCTCTTATTCCTTTTCCTGGCATCATTATGAGAATTTTTGGATACTCATAAAAACAATTTCCTTCTTTGAGATGCTTATTAAATACGGGCCAAGGTTCTCCTTTTTACATTATCGTTTCCACTGTACAACATGTTCTCATGAATTTGATCAGGTTTCACAAGAACCTGTGGAGTTTCACCCGGAGTCAACTGGAAAGAGGATATGTAACAAATATTAGTGCAATTATTACTCAGATCCTTGTTTTTGCATTAATTGTTGTTGACAATGTGTATAATAACATTTTTGTTAACAAACAGCATTTAACATAGAAGACTTTTGGACCCAGCTGTATTTAAAGTTTGTAGAGAAGTAAATCCACCTTGGCATATCGAAGGCTCCCAGGTCTCTCAGCATGGACGCTGTACTGCAATATTCCCTCACAGATATTGTCCACAGCTTCTGCTAATCTTGTTTCTCTTGTAATAAAAAACACATTAAGAAGAAATGAGCTATACACTCTAATTAATAGTATTATTAATAATACACCCTAATGCCTGGATAAAGATCACAAATAGGAGTAGTTAATAATCCAAACCCACGCCAAGATATCTGTTTATCATAGAGTCTTATTTTTGACACTTACGAGGTGTTGTACTTAATTTTGCGTTTCCGTTTTCCAGTGTCCAGCACTTCTCCAAGCTCCAGGATCTCTTTGGAGCGACCGGTCTTTTCCAAAGTTGCCTGCAGCTCTACTGTCAAAAACTTGCACACTGTCAAAGAGTAAGAGTAAGTATATTAATGAGGGATGCATATATGATGCACATTATGGACCAATTCTGCCAAACAGCTTTGAAGGATTTATATAACTCACACATCAAAGTAATATTGCCTTTAGAAGATTTTTGACTTTAGAGGGAGATATATTTTGACAATAATTTGACTATAAACACTGCTGCAAGGTTTACAGGTATATAAAACTGTAAGTTTTAGGTTTGAGTATCAATAAATCAATAAAATGCTTTTTAACTCTTGTCTAAATTTACATCTTCCTACTCATTAAAAAAAATAATAATAATAAAGTTCAGCAGGTCGCTGTTGTACCTTCACATTTATTTGGAAGCCTTTCATCCTGCTCCGCTAGTGCAACGCTGAAGATTAAAAATATACTTAAAGATAAAACGTCCATGACGTCTTTATTTACAGCTGAACTCTAAAATACTCGAGTTAAACAACACTACAGCCACATCGACAGTCTTAAGGAGCCATGAAAAATGAAACTGAGCATGCGCACTGTTAAAGCAGACAAGGATGGTTGCCAGATTCACAATTTTAACCCAGTCATTGATCAAAAATAAATAGTGACACCATTGTTCCAGAAAGTTCTACAGAAACAGAAATATGAGAAACTCTTACCACACTGAGAACCATACATTACAACGTAATAAAAATGTAGTAAAATATTTTTTTTATTAATAACTTTTCCCCAAAATATAAAAAAAAGACTATTTCCCACAGCTCACAGTTGATTAATTACTTTGGCAATTCTTAGCAATACTTTTTTACTAAAAAGCTCGCGATCATTTCCTTTACTTATTACTACAAAAATATGCAATATTAGAAATAAACAAATAAGTAAATAAAAAAATATTTGTAGGCCATAAAGTGCTAAAAAGGTCTAGATTAACTCTTGTTTGTTGCCTCTTGAACATTGCCTCTTCTAGCATTACGACATAGGAGGGGGTTTCAGATCCGATCGATTTTGCAGTATGTCCTTACACAGACGCCTTTTAACCTGGCAGTAGAATCACCATTGACGGTCTGGACCCTGGGGACGAATTCTCGATGCAAAATTTTTTTGGTTGTGGAGATGGGCTCTTCCACTGTGAAGACTGTTGCTTCGTCTCAGGGTCGTGCACCCAAGTTTCGTCACCGGTAATGTTCCTCGACATGAAGGACGAGTCATCCACATCACGATGACCGAGTTCTTAGTAGACATCAACGCAATGTTCTTTATGGACGATGTCTTTTGGCACACTGACTTATGGAAGTCGGTGCTCAGTGTGACTGTGTGTGCTGCCCTGTCCTGCCATCTTTTAGCGTGTTACAAAATTAGTCTTCAAACTTTTAGATACCACCTCGTATTATGTTCATATAAAAAACGTTAGCATTTTAAAAATGTTTTTACCAATTTTTTTTATTTTTTATTACGCTTTTTATAAATGTATTTTATGCTTTATATGTTTTATCATGAGGAAAAGCATTTATAATTGTACAATAACAACCATATAACTCTTCTAAAAAAACAAAACAAAACTTGACAAATCTACTAGAGAACGAGAAAAAAATAACATGACACTATAACTTAATCATACTATAACCACAAATAAAATCCGAAAATATACACGGAAGTAATACACATAAAAGGAAATAACCGACTGGATTTAAACAAACAGTAATAATAAATAAATAAATAAATAAATATCTGGTTTATATTTAAGTGGGGGATTTTCCTGTGTTGTAAGTTAGAGTTGGCTTTTATTTTGAAGTCTTCTTGCACTACCTACACGGAAGTAGGCGAGATTGCTTGCTGCTCTTCGATTTAAACGTCCCAGTGTATATACTGTAGCTATTGATTTTTTATTATTTTTCTGTTTTAAATCCTGTTTGCACTATTCTTGGGTGTGAGGTGTTAAATGTGTGACGGCGGTGACTCTAAAGATGGAACTCCCACCGAACGCAGCGTGGTGTATATTTACAGCCCGCACTATGTGGAGACCTGCGACTCTTTATCCAAAGTCCCAAACCGAGTGAGTAGCAGCTCAGCTGCAGCCTGAACTCCATGGCAACGTCCTGAAGCATCCTGACTTTAGCATGTGTAGCTAACTATAAACTCATGTACAGCCTCCTCATTTCACATGTCGTTCAAACGAGAAGGGCTTAGTATAATAGCTAATAGCTTATAAAGTTATATTTTGTGTTTATCTCCACAGGCGAGTATGGTGCATTCCCTGATTGAAGCTTATGGCTTATTAAGTCATTTGAGGTTAGTGTGTGTGTGTGTGTTTACAGAGTTGTTTTTAACATTAGTGTAATTACTTTTTTGTGTGTCTCTTAATAAAAATGTACTAAGGATGTTTTTACTGGTCAAGGGGATGTTCCCTTGACTGTACCTTTAGTACGTATAGTAAGAAAAAAATAATGTTAAAAAGAATTAAGCTCCATCACTGGAGTTTACGTAATAGCCTGGTACTTTAGCTCAATTTTAATTTCAATAAGTACGCTACATACATTTCCAGTTAAAAGACACAGTGGCTCAGTGGTTAGTACTGTTGCCTTGCATCTCAGTTTAAATGTGTGCCGGTTTTCCATGTTTTCTCCAGGTAAGATTCAATTATTTATCACATGTACCTTACAACACATGAATATTTGAGTGAAATTGTATACGGTTAAACTTTGGATTGTGAGCATTATTCGTTCCAGAAGTGTGCATTGATATCAAAGCGAATTTCCCCATAATATGGAATAAAATCACTGTCAAAAATATTCGTGCGTAAAAAAAAAAGAGTTGTGTGTAATTCTGTCTTTTGTCTGAGTTGGATTCCAAAACCTACAGCCACGACAGCTTACAGATACGAGATTTTGTGTGTTTGTTACAATACAACTCTGAAATATACGACTCTGACCGTTTA
>JAQQZT010000001.1:13498486-13510188 GCA_030068275.1 Clarias platycephalus
CTAAAATCTTACCTACTATAGTTAAAACATCTCTGTAATTTTACTTCTCTTAAACATGTCCGAATCTGTGAAAAAAACTTAGCTGAGACGATGAGAGAGCGCTCGACTGCTGGTTCCTTGATCAGTAACACAGAGGCTTAACTGTTTGAGCCACTACTGTTCTCTAGACATGCATATTAGGCTGATTGGTGTTTCAGACCCCCTGCAATGCTACACATAATAAGTAGTATGGAGACTCACTGAATGAATGAATGATGCCAAATAATGGTACAAAAATCTGTGACAAGGAGAGATGCATCTTTTTCCTGATTTATGTGTGATTGTTGATCCAGCTGTACCCTGTGTTTATATTATTCTGAACAACATTACAGTGTAGTTAAACCTCGTATGGCTACGATGGAGGAGATGGCAGTTTTTCACACGCACTCTTACCTCGAGCACCTCCACAAGATCAGCCAGAACGGAGACAATGATGATCCTCAGTCGGGAGATTTTGGATTGGGTAAGACTTTCTGCATGTATGTGTTTACATCAAATTCATTTTGTAAAATTAAAAAGAGAACTATGTTGATTAATTTCATTGGATAATTTCTGCCTGTACAACGTGGTCCCCAATCTGACCGTCCATTGTCCATCTGACTGTCTATGATCCCGATCTCGTCAACACTGACCCAGACTTATTAAAGGGGGCTGAGAAAATGTGCATAGTAGTAAATAGGCTCATATTAAGCACCACCCTGAAACACATTAAATATGTTTATATTAAAAGATCTGCCACAAGCATAAATATTCTGTAATTAATTTGCCAGTTAAGCATGTCGTCTGTGTAGACATTATTGTCTTCTTCATCTTGAAACCCGGCTTTAATAATGGAGTCGTTACCATTTTAATTTAACCCGAATAGAAGAAATCACTCTCCGGGTACAAATGTTGGATTGATAGAATTCTACCCTTCTTAAAATTGTGAGAGGGGTGTTTAGGTCAAACCGGGACTTGTGATTGTGCAGAAATACAGAACACAGTTATGAGAGAGAAAAAAACATTTTTTCCTTGTACTTGGATACCATTAGGGTAGAATTTTTTCTCAGTACGGCAAAGTCATAATCGGACTGCCTGCCTCATGTATGAAACGCCGGCCTCCAAGGAAACCCTTTAATGCCTCCTTCCTTTAATGGGAAAAAGCATCCTTATTTGATCACCAAAGGCCTTCTGTTTTTGCATGACAATCACAATCTCATACTGCCCACTGCACAATTTGCACATTACAGTGACTCAGCTCTGGCATACTGAGCAAACTTTCTACCTAGGTATTCAAGCACTACTGAAACACTGAGATACGTGCAGGTTTGTGTGCCTGTGTGGTAAGCCTGTCTGGGTGCCTGTCTGCCTGTGCCTGTGCATGTGTGTCTGTGTGCGATACCCTGTGGTCCAGCGTGCATCCCTGACTCGTGCCCAGTGTTCCCATTAGATTCCAGATTCATCACAATGCTGCCCAGGACAAATCAGTTTCTGAAGATGAATTTAAAAAGTCCATGAACATTATGGCATCATGTGATTTCCTATTTCATACACCAGGTGGCAGTATAGGCTCTCTAAAATCTCTATAAAAAATTCTTCCTAACCAGTTCATTTCCAGATTGGTTGACTACATGGTAAAAGATCGAATTTATGTTGGATGTTGTCCATGTGTGTTTAAGAGCTTTGACGTGCTGGCACTTCATTTTCGTTGTGGGAATGGAAATTTTTTATTATTGCTCTCATAGAAAAGAAAACAGTGCGGGCGCCAGATCTTCTGTTTGAGTGTAATACTTTGGTTCTTCTCCTGGTTCTTGCCATCTCCAGGGTATGATTGTCCAGTGGTGGAGGGTATATTTGAGTACGCAGCTGCAGTTGGCGGAGCCACTCTGACGGGCGCTCAGTGTCTGCTGGACGGAAAGTGTGAAGTAGCCATCAATTGGGCAGGAGGCTGGCACCATGCCAAAAAGTAAGAGGACGCAGCCCGCTTATTTTGTTAACCTTGTAATCAATTACCGAGTCAGATTGAATGTCCCTAGAATGTCCCTAAATATTTTGACTATTTAAACAAATTAAATGTACAAACACACTGTGTAAAGTCTGGGACACAGTATTTACATGCTTTGCTCCGACACCACTGAAAAAAACAAATTATAATTTGTAGTTACAGAGAGTTATTTGATTGTCCCAGTTGACAAGGTCAAAGATGCCCCAGAGAGCACTCCAACCCACGGACAAAAGATTAACAGAGCTCAGACATGAGTGCTAGCTGAAGACTGTGGAGTCCGGCTTTTGTCTGTGGTAGAATTTGCTCGACGGCTTCTAATCAAAATACTTTGTACGTTTTGTCATGAGCTTGTCTTAGACTTGGAGATCAAATCTAGAACAAGTCAAAGACGTGGAGGTCTGGAGATCATCATAAAAACAATAAGAAGATTAAAATTCTTTTATACTAAGTCTATCGACTGATATCCTCTTTAAAAAAAAAAAAGGTCTTATCCATGGTTTTCTATAACCGAAGTTACCAACCATGACTTCATACGCTGCTTGTTTTTTAAATGTATTATATCAGTAAAAAGGGTTTAAAATACTTAAACATCAACCAGAATATCTTTGAATAAATCATGTAAAAGTTTTACCTTATTAATCAAAAGCAAAGCCATGAGAATTCCAAGGGGTGTTCGAGCCAAACCAGGACTTCTGTGCGGAATAAAAGAACACAGTTATGAGAGTATTAACTTCCTTTATTTCTCTATTTAATCCCCTGTTACACTAATGCACTTATCCCAGTGGTTCACTAGTGCTTGGATACCATCAAGGTAGAAAGTTTTCTCAGTACGCCGGAGCCATGATCAACCTGCCTGCTAAAAGGCTGACTTCCCAGGAACTCCTAGGAACATGTGGAAATGGCTTGGAGTGATATCAGGACTGTACGGACCGTACAGCCGAGTTCTTGTAATGTGCAAATGCTGTTGGTGAATGATTGTATGTACAGTTCCCACAGACTCTTCTTGGTATTCCATTGCAGTGGGCTCAGAGGAACCTTGGCCGGAATCGGCATTCTTACAAACAGCTTTCTTTAAAGCATTTCCTCACCGTACTGTGTTTTAAATGGTAATCGGTTTTACTTCTTCATTCACAAAGAATTTCGTCACAAGTCTCGGTTTGACTCGAACGCCCCTCATATATTTCTGATACAATACGGTGATAATATAGGTCAATGTGTGTGTGTGTAGGGACGAGGCGTCAGGGTTCTGTTATGTGAACGATGCTGTTCTGGGGATCCTTAAACTGCGGGAGAAGTATGAGAGGGTGCTTTATATAGATGTCGACCTTCACCATGGTGACGGTAATAACTTCTCACTGTTATATTCACAGTTTTGTCTCTACATTACTGATTAATTAACACATACAATTAGCTTCATAGATGCAGTAATATAACTAAAGTGTATGGTCTACTAAGTATAGGTCATGATTATTGTTTATCATTATTTACCTTCTACAGCTTTTTTTTTTTTTTTTTTTTTGGAATAGACGGTCTCCTCATTATCTTATCTTTGCTCTGATTTGCAGGCGTAGAAGATGCCTTCAGCTTTACTTCCAAAGTGATGACGGTTTCTCTGCATAAGTTCTCTCCTGGCTTCTTCCCAGGTTGGTTCAGCATGCTTCTTTTGCTTCAGCGCAGATCAGCCTGCCTTTTAATTCACTAAATTGACAGCCATGTTTTAACTGATGCCAAGCTCGGAGCAGCCAGCTCCACATCAGTGCCCGTAGAGTCTGATTACCGTTCCGATAGTTCAACACAATGGTTTTGCTGACTCGAGGAGAATGGTGCACAACAGGGGCCAGCACCAGTATTTCAGCCACTGAGCTAATGTGGTGGTTCTTTTTTTTTTACATTCAGTTACCAAATGTTATTGCGCTGGCACTGGGTAGAATATAATCTGAACCTGTAACCCATCCCACCCATCATGCCCAGCATGCATCCATTCATCATGCCCAGAATGGCACCATATATCATGACTTCAGCTCGCAATATTATCACGTACACTTGAATGCGGTTTCTATATTAGATCACTCACTCTTAGTAAAATATCAAGGCCTATCTTTTTTTTTTTTTTTTTTTTTTTATGTAACTTGAGAAAACAACCTCATGTTCACAATAGTTGTCAGACCAAATTTCCATTTCACAATAATTATAAATGTAATAAATACACTTAATAGCAAGTAGTATTAATCCACAACTCATTTGATTGATTGATTGATTGATTGATTGATTGATTTGATTTTAAATACCTAAAGTTGTACTCGCATAATAAGATTTTCAAGGAAATTATAATTTGTGTGCAATTATTTAAAGATATCTAATAGCACTGTGGATGTGAAGTACAAATAAAGAGCATCTTTATTAAAGCTTGTTTAGAATTTTTAATTAGGCTTTAAGGTAAAATATTAAATTATGACTTTTACAGAGAGTGAGTAACATTTAATATCAACACATGAGCTAGGCAATGCAGGAAACAAGCATATCAGTAAAAAGTAGTGATAGAGAAGATAACAGTAGTAATAGCACTCATAATACTCTTCATTTTCTATAGGTACAGGTGACGTCTCCGACACAGGCCTCGGGAAGGGCCGATGGTATGCTGTTAATGTGCCACTGGAGGACGGAATCAGAGATGATCGCTACCTCCAGGTCTTCACCAGGTCTGCTGCTGCTCCTCACTGGAAACTGCAGTGCTGATTTATTTGGTTTATGCTTATAACTGCAGATTGGATTGAGCAGTCGGTCTGGAAGACTGTTTGGGTTTTTGTTTTTTCAACAGTGTCATAAAGGAAGTGAAAGCGCTGTTCAACCCCGAAGCCATAGTGATGCAGTTAGGGGCGGACACCATGGCGGGCGACCCCATGTGCTCTTTTAACATGACTCCAGTAGGGGTGAGCCAGTGCCTGAGCCATGTGTTGGAGTGGAAGCTGCCTACACTGCTGCTGGGAGGAGGTCAGTGTGTGGCCAGTATTTCTACATTAACCATACAAATACCAACTACATTTAATCAACACATAATGTAAACAAAAATAGTGTTTGTATTTCACTAGAAGGCACTATTGGTCTATTGGAAGTCAAGATGGTGCTGAAATCTGGGTGATTTATGGATAATTATATAGTTAATTAACAGTTCAGAGGAGAGATTGATAGAAGGATGCTGAGGTTGGAATTGCCAGTCAGGAGGTCTAGAGGAAGACCAAAGAGGAGATTTATGGATGTAGTGAGAGAGGACATGAAGTTAGTTGGTGTGAGAGAAGAGGATGCAGAGGATAGGGTTAGATGGAGGCAGATGAATCGCTGTGGCGAGCCCTTAAAGAGAACAGCCGAAAGACAAAGATGTATATAGTTAATTAACAGTTAAAAAACAGTTAGCTCTGACTGAACAATCCATCGGGAAAAATCCATGAGTGGGACGCTTAACTGTATGTATCACTCTGTGACAGAGGTGTTCCAACAATTGTTATTTGGACTATTGGTCACCAGCATGGGTCAAAGTAATTCAGTACAGTCCACAGTCCTGGAAAGAAGAAGGAGCAGCTGCCTGCCAAAACCCACAGTCAAAACCAGTCAAAACCAGTCACAGTAGCACTTTCAGCAACAAAACATATCCGAGAACGTCATGTCTTATTAAACACCACTTTGTCTTCTTAGTAATTTTTTCCAATCTGTTCTAAATGACCTCTGAACCATCTGAATCAAGCTGATTTGTTTATGGCTAACTAGCACCTAACACAAGGGTAAATCCCAAATCCATCTTTATTTTCTGAACAAAAGTCATTTTTATCTACACTCTGCATAGCGCAATAGCTTTCCATTTAATGCTATTTTGGATTCAAACCCAGGAAGTTAACGGTGAAGATATTCTAAAGTGGGTTAACTAGAACTATAAAGTAACTTTATAAAGATCATCACTCCCACAGTTTATTCTTTTCACACTTTTGCTGCATAGTACCTCTACGAATTTAAAACTACTTTCATCCGTGTTAATTCCGTCCTCCAGCCCTGCCAGTCATGGTTAGTTACTTCCGCCAGTCGCAGGATAAGGATATGTGTTGGCGGAGAAAAATAAATAGTTAAATAAACACCAAGCAAATCATAATCTATTGATAATAAATGGTCTTTGTGGAATTGTTGTATAACAACGATATCACACTCAGACACTCCATCTCATGTGATGTTGCGTAATGATCATGGACCTCCTGATGGTCACATGATAGTGTGTTATTTTGTGTTGATAGGTGCACATCCATTCATGTACATTTTTTGCATTATAGTGTTAAGCAGTCAAGTTGATCAAGCGTAACAAAAGCCCTGAGACAAGCTCATGTCAGAGGGGCTGAGCATGTTTGTCCGTTCCTGCTGGTTGCCTCTTGTTCCTGTTGCCAGGTTGAAGCCACGGCCAAAAAGTTTATTAGTGTGTGATTAAATGAAGGGGTAAAAAAGTAAACTTTGTGATTTTCAGCCCATTTTGAAAGAAGCTCTGAACTCCAGACCTGCCTGACTAAGCATTGGATGAAAGGTAGTAATTACAGCAGTACAATAAGGGCCTTTGCTGAGATTTTCTCTCTCCCTCTCTCTCTTCCCCTCTCTCTCCCACCTCTCTCTCTCTCTCTCTCTCTCTCTCTCTCTCTCTATCTCTCTCAGGTGGATATAACCTTGCCAATACTGCCCGCTGCTGGACCTATCTGACAGGGACAGTACTGAAACAGACTTTATCCTCAGAGATACCAGACCACGAGGTAAGACCTTGTCCCCACTTTCCTTTCAACACTCCCTAAAAATCTTTTTTTTTTTTTTCTCCTGTCCTCCATCCCCACTCACTCTGTCTCTCCATCTTTCTTTCCCTCTCTCTTTATCTGTCCCTGCTGAGTCACTGGCTCTAATCAAACATGTCCGAGCACCTCTCAATAAACGCATTTGTTTTCATGTGATTCACAGAGGAGGAGTGTGTGTGTGTGTGTGTGTTAGTGAAGGGGGTCTTAACAATACCACTCTGTCCCTGCCGCCTGACAGAGAGGGGCTTGTGCTTTTCTTTCCTCAACCTTTTTCTCCCTCTCTCCTCTTTCCTTGGAGAAAGAGAGGGCATGTGTGTGCGTACATCATACTGAAAGGAATGGGTTTTTTTTTAGACTGGAGTTTTTTTTTTTTTTTTTTTGGAGAAGAAGGATTGTAAATTCCCACATAATTGCTTCTTCAGAAGAGAGAGAGAGAGCTGGAGAGACAGTGTTTGTAGGGGAGGGTAGTTGGATGGAAGAGCTTTTTGAATGTACAGTGATAGGTTGATATCTCTCTCCCTCTCACACTCACAAAGAGGGTCTTTTAGCACTATAGAGGGCGCTTTCATGGTCAGCTAAAGAAAAGATGCTCTTGTTTCTTCAAACCTGAACTCTGGCAAGAGGTTGACCTTTAACCTCATTATTGGCCAAGCACCTCAAAATAAGACTGCATAAACGTGGCATGGATTAGAAAGCGTCTGCGGTGGCGTTGTCCTTTATCCGATCGTGTCGCTATATAAGGAATAAAACGTTAATTGTGCGTGCTGTTATACAGAAAAAGAATATACAAAGACAGAATAGTATGATGTGTTCACATTCAGTAACAGCATGTCTTCAGGGGTTTTATTTCTCATCAGTTTGTCACTAAATACCACATCACACCTTTTATTCGTTTATAGTTATGTTTAATGTTAGGAAACATTCACAAAACAAGTCAGTTCCTGTTGTCATTTATATGAGCTATAAACAGATGTTTCCTTACCCGCCTCAGTTTTTCTCGTTTTTATAGTTAATAAGACGAAAGCCACAACATTGTGTTAAAACGAAGCCACAATGGGCAAAGTCATCCGTCATGAAAACTCTCCTGTGTCGGAACAGCTTTACCTAAACATCTACCCACAGAACACTTCACTTCAGATCAATAATTACACAATGTATTAAAGTTTATTTGGGTCACATTATGTGGACCATCAACTCTACGAGTCACTGTAAATCATTATAGTCAACTATTATGACAATCATTGTACTCACTATTGGGTAAATGTGTCTTGGATCTTCGACGGTTTATGGTTTATTTGGTGTATGTTGTGTTCTAGGAAGTATTCATGCCCAGTCCTTTCAGGTCAGTCCAGCCTCATTTCTTGTTATATGTCATTCCAGTCTTCCTTAACCCTATATCTGTTTTCCCTTTAGAGGTGACCTTCCTTTGCTTAAACTATCTTTAACCCCAATTCTGCCTGTCTAAACTTCAGCATATGGAGCACACACACACACACACACACACACACACACACACACACACACACACACACTATAAGCTCTGCTCTCTTCTGCTCACTTCCCATCCACTCCCCCCCCCCCCAACCCCTTCCCCTTCTCAGAGTCTCTTTTATTTTTCCCTTCAGTCTTTCAAATCACAGCAAGAGTCCCCCACCGCATGCACAGACTCCCTCTCCCTGCCACTATTGTGTGTCTATCCAGGCCAAACAAAACACTCTTTAGCTGTAGTATGAGTTCAGAGAGGACGGTCAGATGGCCAGTTAGTAAAAGAGAAAGACATAAAGACATAAAGCTGATGATATAAAGTGTAAAGATCCCGACAGAATGTCTAAAGCTATCTGAGCATGGAATGCTACTTGTCTTTTTTTTTCTGTGCTGGAGACTCTTTCTATGTTTTGCCCTGCCAACAGTGGAAACAATAAGAGGCAGAGATACTCAAGTAGGGAATACAACAGCTTCATTCAAGCAGTTGAGCTCCACGCACTCACACAGGCAGATGACCAAACGAAAGGCCAACGGAGGGTTATATATCTAGACCAAAGCCGAGGACAGAACTTTCTTTTCTTTTTCTTTTCTTCAGTCCGTAGCTCATGAGTATGATGAAGAATTTTCGCAACCGTACATTGTGGTTTACAGTTGATGTGGGCACAAAAACCAGTTCACAGAAAGTGTAAGCTCAAAGTCTTATTTTGCGAGTTTACCCTGTCACAAATTCTTCCTGGCTCCCTGCTGTCACTTGACCGTGTTGTCATAATGCACTGTGTACACCTGACCTGTGGTAATGCTGGAGTCTCGAGCTGGGCCCAGAACATAGGCTGTATAAGAACTGGACAAACTCTTAGCGATGTCACCCATGTGTTATCTGAAGAGCAACACTGTTGAGCTCACTCTGTGTGCCTAATTCTTTCCCCAGATAGATTCTACCCCGTCCAGGGTGTCTTTATCGGCAACTGTTTTCTTATTTTTATTCCCAGAACTTCAGCTTAGATTCTTTCATGTTTCATTTGATGAAGAAGATAAATGTTCCTATGTAGGCTCGTTTCACAATGAGGAAATGTTCACATTTCTTATCTCTGTCTAAAAATAAGCCTCAGCTGACTGACTTTCCAGACTAAATTAAATGAGGCTTTGTCTTTATCTGACCTTATCAGTGATAAGTGGGAGAAGCAGATCATGTTTTTGTAGCCGTTACGTTCGGCACTATGCGTGACCCATGGGTGGAAACGGCCATCGCTGTTCAGTGTGCCGTCCGCATGTGTACATCCTCTCGCCTCTTTTTTTAGGCCATGTTTTTACTCATTTCCGCTGAGCTGTTCCCAGCACGGCCCAGTGAAATAACAAACAGCAAACCCTGTGTTTTCCCCCTCACCATACACTTATTCTATTACTCAGCCTCTCCTTGCCTGTTTGTTTCCTTTGCTTTCCCGTATTCATCTGTCTTTCACAAGCACTCTCTCCTTTTTTCCCCCTAGATATAGATGCACACTCATGCTCTCGCTTTCTCTCCATTCACTTTGTGGTGGGTTTGGGAGGGGTCTGAGTTAAGTTTGAGGGTGTTGGAGACCGGGAGCTGGACAATCAGCACCATTTCCCTCTATTGTGTGATGACACACGCGCACACATACACATAAAAAGCAAAAGTGGTACATGAAGTGCAAGCTGATATTATATACATCCAGGGCGCATACATGCTCACACACACTAGAGGACAGCTGTGGCTATGCTGGTCAAACATTGCTAAATGGATTAGAAGCACTCCTGTCACATGTGAATGATATTTGAAGGGGGGGGGGTGGGGGGGTCTGACCCTCCTGGGATGAGCTTGCAGAATAAAAGGGACCGCACTTTCTAGTGTTTGTGCTGGTTCTTAGGCGGAGAGAATTAGGTGTGAATAGAGTGTGAGCGCTGCAGATACAAAAAAATGCTTTTGAACTTTTTCCCCATTGTGGTACATTAGGATCTACTGGATAATTGGAATGCATTTAGATAAAGAGGACAGTGTGGCCGGGACACATCACAAGTTTTGGTTTATTGTTCTAAAGAAACGCGCATCATTCTTTTTTTTTTTTTTAGTTGTTACATAATGTGTGATAAACTTGTTTATTTTTGAATCGCATGTACGTGCGGCGGTGCAAGCGTCTGTGTGCTTGCGTGTATTCTCCGTAAGTGGTCAGTCTTTTTCTGAGCTCCACCAAACCCTGGCGACGGTTACGCCGCTCCTCCACCTCCCAGTCTGTCTCCACGCAGTATTGTGGTCCACATGCCAATTCATACTCGCACAAACACACAGCCACGCAGAGGTGGTGCTGCAGAGGAAGGCAGCAAGACCAGACGACATGATGTTTTTGCGTTGTCTGAGGGTTTGCCTTTAAAACATGGGTTGATTTCCTGTTTTTAAGCTCATGTAGAAAGTCATGCTGGAAAGAAAGAGCATACCAAGCATTGTAATGGCATGCGTCATCGTTTATGCCTCTTTACATATTAAAGCCGTGTAATGCTTCATCTGATACAGTTAAAGATAAGCCGGTGATACTTTAATGAATTTCTCACTGTATTTTTTTGGTACTTGGCATGTGCCGGTCACAAACAATATACAGAACTATACTACAGTAATTTAAATCTAATGTACAGTGATAATGAATAAATGTGTCATATTCTCTCTTTAGTCAGGACGCTTTTTTCAACATAGTTATGTCGACATTAGTGAACATTTTTAAACCTAATTTCTAAATGAATCCATATACAGTTTTAAAACCTAGGTCACTTTAACAGCATTTGTTGTGGTTATCCATGGCAGGTAGGTTTCCATTTCAACCAGTGACTCGCGTCCCTCATAATGCAAGATAATCTATCTATTTTCTTGATGGGTCTTAATTTGCATCACACACTTTCACCTTTTGATCATTTCTTATAACCTATATTTACAGAATAAAACACTATGGAGCTGTTCCCTTTCAGGGGTCGCCACAGGGAATCATCTTCCTCCATCTAACCCTATCCTCTCCATCGTCTTCTCTCACACCAAATAACTTCATGTCCTCTCTCACTGCATCCATAAATAATGGCAACTGGAGTGTTTTATTTCATGTATAAGTATGTATAGTCGTGGCCAAAAGTTTTGAGAATTACATAAATATTGGAAATATTGGATAAATATTGGAAAGTTGTTGCTTAAGTTTTTATAATAGCAATTTTCATATACTCCAGAATGTTATGAAGAGTGATCAGATGAATTGCATAGTCCTACTTTACCATGAAAATTAACTTAATCCCAAAAAAACCTTTCCGCTGCATTTCATTGCTGTCATTAAAGGACCTGCTGAGATCATTTCAGTAATCGTCTTGTTAACTCAGGTGAGAATGTT
>JAQQZT010000001.1:13523989-13540790 GCA_030068275.1 Clarias platycephalus
ATATAAACACACACACACACATAGAGGGGCCCAAAAATGTCCATATACATATGAAGATACAGTATATATGTACATATTCAATATATATATATATATAGAGAGAGAGAGAGAGAGAGAGAGATATGTGTGGGGGGGGGGACTATTGTGCAAATAAAACATATTCAGATTAACCCTCTATCTGTACTAAACTGGACTCCAGTGCCTGTGGCTATAGATCATATAGACCAGGGATAAAAAACGAGGGTGAGAAAAATTAAAATCCACCGTAGTGAAGTGTGCTGCTGCTGCTGCTGAGTGCTTTGATTAAGTGTACAATCAGTGTGAATTGTTCGGAAGCTTTTTTTTGTTTTGTTTTGTTGTGTTTTGTTTTGTTTTGCCGCCTGAATTAATAGTCATTGACTGGGTTATTATTGGAGCCGTTACTGAAGTGTGTGTGTGTGTGTGTGTGAATAGCCAGCATCTGTCCACTTAGCTCGCTTTCACGGCGGCTAAGGAGAAAACACGGATAGTGTATGGGACTGGACTTTAAACCAGAAGGAGACACATTTGATTAGTAGACTTTTAGCCCTTTTTATGGGCACTGCACACTAATTCATATATTTAAAAAAAGAAGCAAAAAAAAATATGAACAAAAAAATCGATCAGCATAAGGAGCGCATGGAGGCTACATGATGTTTTAATAGCAATATGCAACGTACTGTATGTTGTTGTTGGTCTTTCGGCTGCTCCCAGCAAGGGCTCTCTGTATGTAGTGCATTTATATGTCAGAAGGCTGCAATAAGTTAAAAGAAGGCTGCTACTTAAAAAAGTACAACTTTAAAGTAAGATACAATACTCTGTAATCAGGGGCACGATTAGCAGTGTTGCCTCGCAGCTACAGGGTTGGGGTTTTGAATATCACCTCTGGTCTGTGTGTGTGTGTGTGTGTGTGTGTGCAGAGTTTGCATGTTCTCTAACTGCTTTGAGGGTTTCCTCCATGTGCTCCACTTCACTACCTAAATGCATTTGTTTGCCCCAAGTGTAAGATTAACTGTATAAAAAAAATTAAATTACAAATACTATTTTGGTTTAGCAATTCTAAAGAAACCATAAGTGATTCTTATTTGTTTGTTCATATGTTTAACACTTTCCTTCCAAATTGTGCATTTTTAAAAAAATATATGATTGCTATTAGAATTAGTTTGATTGTATTATATAAGTGTGCTCTATTTTGTTTTGTAAATCAAATTTTCCAGGCTCAAAACCTTAAATTTGACTTTTTTTTTTGTCATTTTTTTATTGATTCTAATGAAAATAATGGGACTGAACATGAAATAAAAGGCTGAGCAGAAAATGGCAAAATAGGTGCGATATTACTGCATTCTTTGCAAAATTACTACTATTTGCACCGTTGTCACACATACAATTGCACATCAAGGATGTATTGAATTTCACTTTTCACTTTGTGACTTATATGCCTTTTCTTATACACTTGTATACATTTGTTAGTTTTTTGCTTGGTTTTAGTATTGCACTAGTAACTTTTGGTCGGTTCTTACATTATCCTATGTCTACTGACTTTAATGTTAGATATACAGTGTGCATTCACATCTACAACCTGTCTTTGTGTTACTGTCTATAGTGCTGCTGGATATCTGGAATTTCCTTTGGGATCAATAAAGTATCTATCTATCTATCTATCTATCTATCTATCTATCTATCTATTGAGTTTTCATGTTTTTGCATAAAGACTATGTTTGTACATAATGTATGATAAATTGTGTGTGTGTGTGTGTGTGTGTGTGTCTGTCCTGCAATGAGTTGGTACACCATCCAGAGCGTTCCTCACCAAGTCACCCTCTACAGTGTAGGCTTTTTTCCACATCACATGACTCACAAGTTAAATAATTCAAGTATGATTTGATGATAATTTAAATAACTAATTTGCATCACGTGTCAACCACGCAGAGCGCACGTGGTAACAATATGGCAACAATGTATATACAACTAATTAAATTCATCCTCATGTTTCAGTCCAGTCCTGAAATCCACTCCGCATTAATCAGCCGACTCCAACGCGCTCCGAGTGTGTGTGTGTGTGTGTGTGTGTGTATTTAGGCTTAGTGCCTTTGATTGAGGAGCTGGATTCTCTGATCTTGCTGAGGGAAGAGAGACGAGTCTTGAGCAGATTATAGACCACGCTCTGCATCTTTCACAGGAACTTGTTACCGCATGGGTTTTTCTTCATTCGTTCCTCCTGTAGTTACTGAAGTGATTTGATGAGCAGCTCAGCTCTGACACCGGCCTGATACTCAAACCACGAGCGCAGACGACACACTGCTGACTTTCTCTAAGGTAAGTTCACACAGATAGAGAGAATCTGTGTACAATTTTTGTACACTTTTTTTTCTTCTGTATACATTTGGCAGTTGTAATGTGCAAGTTTATCAGATTCTTTTCTTTAGTCAAAAAGGTTAAATGACTGATTTATTGTTTTTAAAGGTTTTTTTTGTAAAGAACGTTTTTGTAAATTTTTATACTATTCCTAACTTTTTTATTTATATATATATATATACTTTTATACTAATCCTATTTCTCACTTAAAGTAGCAAGTTATTCATATCACTTTTCACTTTCTTCTATCCTACATACAGTAATCCACTGCTCAAGCTTTGATCTATTTCAGTTGGATAAATGTAACAAACTGATCTTTCAACTAACTTGTGATATAATTAGTTGTGTAACCGACACCAATAATGACTGGCTAATCCTAACCATCTTATTGGCTATTGATACTAGAGAGAGACTTATAGTAGAGTTGTTCTTAAAACAATGTCTTGCTTGTGATATTACTGGCACTATCAATTGTTTCCTTTGGGAAAGATCATTCAGGACTTTTCAATAAACTCTTATTGCATGTTTTTATGTTAAACTAAATTCTGATTTTAATGCATGATCTTATCATGTGTCAAGGTTACATACAGTACATTTATGGTTTATAATGAAGTCATTCATTTCAGGCTTTAGATTATCGAATAAATGCTCCCTGTTGACCAGAATATCTGTTTGGTCAATGCTAATGGAGTTAACCATTTATTTAACCGCTTCCAGGCAATGAATAATGCACACAATGTCTTATCATGAAGATCCTGAGCTGAATGCCCCACAGCTGTCGGCATCAAGGAGGCCTGATGAGATGAGCTTGTGTGTTCCTCCTTGCTAGAAGCCTGTTACAGCTGCATGCCAGCCTTTTGCAATTATGTCTTTCCACTAAACCCAAGTCTAAAGAGGAATGCAGGGAAATGGGGCAGTGTGAATGATTAAATGATTAAGTGCCTCAAAGTCAGCCTCATGACTCTCACATGTGAGTGATGCAGTGTCACATGACTTCACTAACCCATTCATAGACTCATAAATGCTCCTCAAGCATATTCTGTTCTCTAATGCTATTATATTATGAGGGGACTGATTTCTACACCCCATTAATGGTTTGTCTGAACAGCTTCACGACTGCCTCATGACTATGAACAGGACGTACATGTTAATAAGTAGCTTGCTTAAAAATTGTTGCTGTATTAAAAGCGTGCTACTATTTACAAAACGTTTCTAATTGGCATGCTAATGTTATTTCGAACTGATTTTCTTTTCACTGCTTAAAGACTGGGACTTATAATTTGCTGCCCATTAAGAATGTACAGGTGCAGCTTAGTAATTACCATCGTCGACTGAGTGCTTTTGTAATTTACTTGATGAAGCATGATTTTTATAAAGTGGCTCAACTGACAAGCTAAGTGTTCTTGCTGGTTAACAAAGGTGTTTTGGGATAAAGAGAAATATTTGTGGTCACAGTCTTGGTCTACTGAGGGACTAAATATCACCACTGACCAGGATTCCATCTTAAAAACTCTGGTTTAGAGTTAACCATCTAATAATTACACAGCCAGGTTCACTATTTGCATAATTCTTTTTTGTGTCACAGGGGTCACCAGGTAATGAGCTTACTTCTGCTCTCCAGCTCAAGCATGAAGGACCGTGACTCTCTGACCCTCCTGCACTACACAAACTCTGGCAAAACAGGCCCGCAGTACCCTCCTCCCAGTCTCCACTCTTCCTCTCCAAGCCTTACCAAGGCCCAGCCCTTCTGTCTGCAGTCTAGCCAGCACCTCATCGCTTCCATGCAGTTGCAGAAACTCAACAGTCACTATCAGAGCTTGGCCGTCTCTTCTACAGTGTCCTCTGGATCCAACAGAGGATTTAGCAATTCTTCAATGAGTCCAGCACAAATCTCTGGCACCGGGATGGCTCAAAGCTCCGGCATCATAGATTCTGATCCAGTGGACGAGGATGTCCTGATGTCTCTGGTAGTGGAGCTGGGTTTGGACAGAGCTAATGAACTTCCAGAGCTGTGGCTGGGTCAGAATGAGTTTGACTTCATATCGGATGTACCTGCTGGGTGCTGACCCTCCTAAAAGAAAGTTCCTGATTACTTTTGGCTGCCTCCTGGGGTTTTTTTTTTTTCTTCTTCTTTTTTTTGCACCTGAGACACTGTTGGATGGCTCATGAAAATGTGAGAATCTTTTAAAAGACTCATTTCATGTGTAAAGACCGTTCTAGTTCAAGCTGCAGAGGTATAGTGCGCAATCAAGAAACTGTTTGGACAACTCCTGCAGAGAGGCTCTCTTGAAATTAAAATGTGGTAAATTTCTTTCTGTTCATGTTAAGTTTTTGCTTATCAGTTCCAAGCTCTGCTTTCAAAGCATGCAAGAATTTCTTCCAATTCACAAGACATGGAGTTAAGTCATAAGCTTCATATGTGGACTAGAACTCCAACACAAGCGCTACCAGATTTTTTTTATATTCCCCCCCCACCAAGTCTACTACAGAAGCTGGCTTTTTTTGTAACCTTGTTGGATAGATTTTCCCTTCTTAAATTCAGTGGTCATCTTTACCACCTGAGGTCAAAACTACAGTGAATGTTGTCAATCCTCAATACATTCCTTCTGAAAGACGAGATGTGCATGCGGACTCTAGTGGATCGGCTTCATCTGTTGTCACCTGCCATCTGTGGGTTCTGTGCATATGAGCAGCCGGGTGGTGTTTCTGTTCTGTAATGGAAGGTGATCCTGAAACCAGCATGGGCTAGTCTTTTCCAAAATGCATGTCATCACCAGACTCCTTTCCACTTGGGGAACTTGATCTATCGGTCAGTTTTCCATGGTTAAATATATTAATGATGGACGTGTCCATTTCTTTCACTGGTAGCCCCACTTCAAGTCAAGAAAGATTGAACAGCAGCAGAATCTCAACAGGTTAATTCAAGCAAACTAAATCATTTAGAATATGAACCCTATTACAAAAGCACTATATTTGTACATGTCTAATCGAATGTCTGTTTTGTTTTTTTTATTTTGTATGCGAATAGAAAAATGATAGAAATATCTAAGACTCTACTGTTGTGTTTAGCATTTGACTAATGCAGACCTGTGTTGATAAAAAAAATAAAAAAATAAATAATGAAGTAATCTCTTTTTGGTTTAACAGTCAGAATGAATCATACGTGTTTTTTATTTTATTTTTTTATTTGTTTAGCACTTTCTTTCCAACTTGTGTATTTTCTACAAAAGATGTGATTACTATTATATTTAAATAAGTGTACTCTATTTTGTTTTTCAAAATATAAGTAAATAAAAATACAGAGCTAAAAACCTTTTTAATCTGACCTGTGTAATTTTTGTTTCTGATGTAAATAATAGGACTGTACCTGAAAAGAGAGGCTGAGCAGAAAATGACAATTGTGCACGCTATTGATGAAATCTACACTCTAATTAGAGATCTACTACCAGTGACTCCCCTCTGTTGAGATTATGGGTGTGCTATTGATATGTACTAATAATATAGCATATGATCAAATATGAAATCTCTACTTAACAGATAAAGATGGCAATTAATTTTTTTTTAATGAGGGTCACCAGTTTAAAAAATGTCTTAAATGTTGAAATGAGAATTTCTTCATTGTTTTAGTAAAATAATTTCTTTCAGCACTTTGTAGATTATATTTAAAATTAAATAATATCAGTTAATTTAAACTATAACAGCGTCACCTAAAAAAATGCAGCAGTCATTTAAAAAATACAACTGCAGAAACTATTACATCTCATATCTACCATGAACTAGGGCACTAATAATCATACTGACAATTTTATGTTAAATAGTGGATCAGTGATTAACACTGTGTCCTCACAACTCCAGGGTTGGGCACGAGTCTTGTATCCACTCTAGATATATGGACTTTGCACGTTTACCCTGTGTATTGTGGGTTTCTTCCAGGTACTCCAGTTTGCCCAATAGTTCAAAGATTGGTGTTTCAGAATTGCCTTAGGTCATAATTAATGTGGGAGTGTGTTTGTGCGCACCATCCAGGGTGTACCCTCCTTTGTGCCCTCAGCTCCCCGGAATAGCTCAAGACCCCCCTTTTGACCAGTACGGGGATGAGCAGAACTGAAAATTAATGTCTGCATTCTTTTATCCTTATTCATATGTTATTGGTAAAATCAAGCCGATCGCCCTCACTTCAGAATCCTCATGTCAATGTATGGTAAGAGATTAACTTACCATTGATATCACAGCCACTGAAGCTCTTACAATTTCTTCATCCATCATGCTGAACTGTAGTTTTTCCACCAAAATCATTCATTTGGCTGGTAGACCAAAGAGCTCAATGATAACTCTATTGAAGCAGTTAGATACAGGCAATGAAGATAAACGATCTACTGCCATCTAGTGGAGATCAGTGAATCTTCTGCATCCAGGCAGAGGCGCCTATGTTTGGACTTGTTCAGTGGGGACACTAGCAACCCATTCACATGCTTGCCTGTGTTTACACACCAAAAAAAAAGGAAAAGCAAGCATGGACAAAATACGAGTTAGTAGTTATATAGTATATAATATTAACCTAGATCTTGTGGTCTTATCTATCAGCTTACATATAGAACACACAGAGTAGCTCTGAGGGAAGAGATAAAACATGCAGGCCATTGTTAACAGATAAGTCACTGACCCACTTTATCTTCTATCATAAACACACAGCTGTTCTGTACCACTGCCCGGTATTTCCTGAATGAGATCTTCATTCATGGAGGAGAGATATCTGACTAAAAATAAAGCCTGTCCGACATCAAAGCACCAACTCGACTAGGCGTAAAGTTCATCTTTAAAATCCACCAGTAGAATTTTTTTTTACACTTTCACTGGCAACTCACATCAGAAAAAGTAGATATTGTACAGTTTTCAGCTGTCATGAATTGGTTCTGCAAATTATACCAATATGAGTAGGAAATATGCGTAATATTTCCCACTCATTTCTCCTTTGATTCGTTGAAGAGGAAGCAGCATAGATAGGAACTTAAACTGGGAACTGTTTATTTCTGGGTGGTTTTTATTGTTGTCTGGAGATAAAGACTGCGCCTTGCACCGCCAGGGTCCAGAATTGATTCCTGCATCTGGGTCTGTGTGCATGTTCTCCCCGTGCTTGGTGGGTTTTCTCCGGGTACTCCAGTTTCCTCCCACAGGGCAAAGACATGCAGACTAATTGGCGTTCTCAAATTGCCCGAAATGTGTGAATGTTGACTGGAGGTTCTACCACAGTCGTAAGCTGAGAATAAATACAACAGTAATCACCATTGCTCTCCACGGCCCCTAGTAGGATTACAGGAGTTCCTGGATGGATGGATGGAAATGGAGATAAAGACTGTCCCATTTGAGTTTTTCTCATGGTATAGATCTAGTTGCAGATTGTAATGTTGCAATATAATAATAATAATAATCTGTGATAAAATGTTATACAATTATGATGTGACATATAAAGGTAAAAAAAATAAATGGGAAATGTAAGAAATAAATATGATTTACAGATAAAAACGTTACATTTTCTTTTTGAGTTGTGAATGATTTGTGGATTTGTGTTCCATTTTGTGGAAAATCACGTTATCACCGTCTTTCAAAGTACAGTACTGTTCTGTGTGATCTCTACTTTGATTAAAAAGTGGTTGGTGCCATTTACATCCCTTATTATGTTTGCTTGTGTGTCCTTTCAACTCTTGGCACTCCAAGCCACTAGGGGGCAGACGCGCGCGCAGTCCTCACTGTCCCTCCTCACGCGCCGTAGTGCGGCATATCTTTCTTTCCCCGGAAGTAGGCGGCCCTTTTCCGCAGACTCCAACATGGTGAGCAGATTTCTTTTTTCGGTCCTCTTTTCATTTCATCTATAATCATCAGTCTTTTTACACATTATTAAACAAGAAAAACGTTAAAATATAATGTTTCCACACACATAATGTTTATTAACCCTAATATTAGTGAGGATTGAGTAGATTTTTGTTTTTAAGTTATTTACTGTCAGTAGCTCGACTTCAGTGTCGGGTCTCCCGCTTGGTTGCTGCCACATTAGCGTTACACAGCACTTTTACACAGGGTTTAGCAATATAACTCATTTTCCTGTATTAAAAGTTTGAATAGTTTTGTCCTTGGTGTGAAAAGAGGCTTTAGTGGCTGTGTGGTAAGTTGAGTGAATATTGTTCGGTTGTGTCACTGAAGGCCGCGGCTGCTTTGTGTTCGTGTGTATGAAGCTAATTGGTTAGCATTCTCATGCTAAGAAAGCTAAGCGTGTTAGCCAGGATTGCCCCTGTATAAAAATTGAAAAAGCAATCAGAATTTCAAGTTAAACTGAAAATTAAATGGTGGTTGTTGTGTTTAAGGCCAGAGGACCGAAGAAGCACCTGAAGCGCGTCGCTGCGCCCAAGCACTGGATGCTTGACAAACTTACAGGAGTGTTTGTAAGTGTTATTTTCTTCCACATGGTTTTCCTTAATGATGATCGTTCGTGTGACTGAGCAAGACAATTTTTCTTGTGAAAAATGTGACCAGCTCTGATGTAGTGCTGTGTTTTGTGACTGCCAGGCTCCTCGGCCCTCCACCGGTCCCCACAAGCTGAGGGAGTGCCTGCCTCTCATCATCTTCCTGAGGAACCGGCTGAAGTACGCGCTGACCGGAGACGAGGTCAAGAAGATTTGCATGCAGAGGTTCATCAAGGTCGATGGCAAGGTCCGCACCGACATCACCTACCCTGCTGGATTTATGGGTGAGTTGGTCATGTTAGTAAAGGTGCAGAACTGATGCACATCCTTTTCATCAGGTCACAGATAAAATCCTTTAAAACTCCTTTTGGATCTTTAAAGGTATGAAATACATTTTGTTGAAGTACAAAAGTAATTACTTTTACACACTACTTGTAATACTTCGAAGTAGTGCAATATATCAACTCGGCTACAACTCTGCACCTACGGTGCGGTTCACTGCAAAACTATCATCAGCTGTGTAAACTTGGTAATCAAGTAATGTTTCTCCAAACTTTTTTCAAAATTCCCTGTAACTGTCCTTTGTTGCCATCTTACAAGCTACTGTCTGTGTGCAGGCATGGAATTGTACTCCATAAGCCAAAGCTGTTGAAGTCCCCCTTAAGATGCACAAACTTTCTTTCCTCATATCTAATGTGTGCACTTGCAACTCCAAGGAAACTTGGTGCATTCTTATTTTGAAGACTTGTGTGTGTGTGTATATATATATATATATACATACATACATACATACATATCTCCAACCATCAGAATTGTAGTGTCCTATCTCATGTAAAATACCATTGGGTTTGTCTATTTGGACTGTCTACTATAAGTATAACAAACTGTTACACAGCTGAAACTTTATTGTAAGCATAATTCTACAAAATATAACTCCGATTAGTGCTGCACATTTAATTGCACCCATTTTAAAATCACAACATTGAGCTGTTATTTAATTAGAAGTCTGCAATTTATTACAGGTAATATAGTCAAGAATAGAATTTGACTTATTTATTTTATAATTTAAAGTTAATCACTGTCGGCAAACGTACTCTTAGAATGGGATTTGGTCATTTGTGCCATTATTTTACGGTTGTTTAAAATGTTTGAATAGAAAATAGTAAGTTTAAATAGTTAAATATTGAAATAATAAACAAATCATGCGGCCTTAACCACCCATTGGGGGAAATAAAAATGTTTGTTTTTAGTTTAAATCTATTAATTTTTGGACAGATTTGTCATATTACACATTGTAAAAGATTTATAAAATGTTTGTTTATAGCAAATATCAAGTTAAATTTGTTTTAGGTGGCTTCTAAATTAAATATATGTAATGCATTTTTAAGGCATTCAGTGACTGTCATGTGCATGTTGAGATTTGCTGGGCAGGTTTTTTTTTTTTTTTTTTTAAATATTGGTTTCAATGCTCAACTGGACTCCATATGTAGTCATAGATGTGGATGAACACTGGTACCAGCTAGAATTTAAAGTGTGTAGCAGCATTAGCCGTATTCAGAATTTAATGTTAAGTAAAAAAATATGAAAGTAGTTGTTCACTCTAAAGGTGGATGATTACCACATTTTAATTATGACCTCCAGTTAGTTATAATCAACTGCAAGTGATGAGATGTAGTTGAGTTGTTTTTTTGTTTTTTGTTTTCCCTCAGTCTCTTGGAATTGTGATTAGTGATGTGTGGAATAGCTGTATGATGCATCAGATTCAGGATTACTGTTTTACTGTTTATTTTCCACTTGCAGTTGCTTACAAGTTATAGACATGTGTTGGTGTCGTGTTGAAGTCAGTGGTTTGTGTGCAATGGCTGAATTTGATAGCAGATGGAGGAGCTGTTAGATGTCCTCCCTCCAAGGCTGGCACATGTTGGAGTGTTTTAATGGAGCCATCGTCATTCACCCAGTCGGAGTTCGAGAGGATTGCCAAGAGAATATTAAATCTGATCTTGATTCATTGTCCAAACCTGGTGATGTAGCATGATGCTAAGCCTTGTGAAATAACACACGGTGCGTTGCTCTATAAGGCCTGGTTTCTTTGCGTGGGACTTGGAGCAGGTCCTGTGAACAGTTTATGTACATTGTTACAGTATTTGTTTTCTGGGTTGCAGATGTGATCAGCATTGAGAAGACTGGAGAGAACTTCCGCCTGATCTACGATGTGAAAGGCCGTTTCACCGTCCACCGCATCACCAACGAGGAGGCCAAGGTGAGCAGACTCTTAGTGTTTCATGGTGCATTTGGGTAATGTATTTGCAGAGGATGCTGATTCTAATTGAGGTAAAAGGTGAAATCATGAATTCAACTCCTGACTACACATGGCTTGTGGTCAGTGACCTCAATTAGCTCTATTCAGTGTGTTAGTTGTATGTAAACCCAAACCTGGTTTTCAATTATGGCATTAAAATTACTATGTTACAAGTATAGAAGCTCAGGTAATGTCGTCACGCGTTCGAGTTGTTTAGGCCAAACATGTAAATTAAATTTGGTTTGGTGTGTAAAAAGTGACCTTTTTGTTTTGTCCTGCAAGGATCCAGAATTTTTGGGAGCTTTTATTTTTTGCTTGCTTGCCTTGAGTTTAGATGAAGCTGAGCACTTGCGCGTTAAAGGTCTTTGCCATGTCTAATTGAGCCATAACTGCTGAGCCACCATTTCACTATTCTCTATATTTACTTTCTTTGCAACAACTATTGATTTGGCATTAAAATTCATTACCCAATGTGTGTGTCTGTAGTATAAGCTTTGCAAGGTGAAGAAAATCCTCATTGGAACTAAGGGAATCCCTCACCTGGTGACCCATGATGCCCGCACCATCCGCTACCCCGATCCCATGATCAAGGCCAACGACACGGTCCGCATTGACCTGGAGACTGGCAAAATCACAGACTTCATCAAGTTTGACACCGGTCAGTCCCGTCATTGTTACTCGTTAATTTTTACTGCAGCCAGTCAGTACTGATATATGTAGCACATGGATACTTGCACAGACGCAACAACCAGTTATCTTGTAATCTACTGATTTTGTGTTATCGTTGTCTGTAAAATCTAGACAGCTGTTATGATCCACATGAGTAACGTGTCTCCTGTCCTTTTTTCCTGTGCATAGGTAACATGTGCATGGTGACAGGTGGTGCTAACTTGGGTCGTATTGGTGTCATCACCAACCGAGAGAGGCACCCTGGCTCCTTTGATGTGGTGCACGTGAAAGACAGCACAGGCAACAGCTTCGCCACCAGGCTCTCCAACATCTTTGTCATTGGCAAGGTGAGTAATAAATGGCTGTCTTGTATTGATGCATGCTGCTTTGTCTTTTTTTCTTTTTCTTTTTCTTTTTTCTTTTCTTTTTAACCTAAATTTGCCCTTGTTCAAAGGTGGTAAAAAGTTCCAAGAATATTGGGTTTTATTCATCATTCATAATCATGTCCCATGTAAATTTAAGAACATTCACAAGTCACTCATTTCAGTGTGGATATTTTACACTTTTTTGTTGTTGCTTATGATGCAGTGTCGGTTGTAATGTAAACAAATCAGACACTTAATAGTGAATTCCAAACTCCTGCTGCTGTAAGTAACTTCTAAAAACATGATTTCTTTTGTGTGTCTGTTCACTTATCCAGGGTAACAAGGCCTGGGTGTCCATTCCTCGTGGAAAGGGTATCCGTCTGACCATTGCTGAGGAGAGAGACAAGAGACTGGCTGCCAAGCAGAGCAGCAGCTAAGTCCATTCAAGACTGCCTTCCCAAACCCTGGTTTCAAATAAAAAATATTTACAACTATAATGGCACAAGATTGAATTATTATTAATTTTTTTATGCTAGTAACGAGGCACAAGTTGACAGCTGGCTGGAAAATCCATGCAAATGAAGAATCTGTGCAGACAGATATAATTTCTATGAAGATTTATACACAGCGCTTGAATATTCCATAGTGTTATCAAACTGAGTTAATCGTAAATTGCATCCAGTTGTACAATTATGAGACTTGAATTGTTTAGGAGGTAACATGTTTTAGTTATAGTATTTAGTCTATGTAAGTTAGAGCCACAAATTAATTTCTTTTAAAACAATTTACTTTCTGTTCAGTTCTCCATCCATCTTAGTCATTTAATGCATAAACAATAGATTACTCTAAAGATAAATGATTAGTATTCAACATGAAAGGCAAAGGTATGGCATTTTAACAGTAATTGTGTGATGGCTTTTAAATTTAGTTTTAACTAAATTACCAAATTAAGACCACCTGTATTTTTCTAGGTCAGGGAATAACCAAGTAAACTTAATAGAATCCTAGTTTCATCCTAGTTTCCCAAGGTACTCTAGTGAAACCAGGTGATGTACAGTACATACTGGTA
The DNA here is from genome assembly GCA_030068275.1 of Clarias platycephalus. Lineage (NCBI taxonomy): Eukaryota > Metazoa > Chordata > Actinopteri > Siluriformes > Clariidae > Clarias > Clarias platycephalus. The sequence continues at coordinate 13,537,223 of JAQQZT010000001.1, forward strand.
AGTCTCAATGAAAGTTCATGCTGAGTTTATCATCTGACCAAGTAATGTGATTGGGCAAGAGGCATTGACAATAGCCAATACAGAATACATTAGCACTTGGATGTTTATTACTCCCATGTTGCAGGTGTCATAAGTCATTAATTGCACTAACGGTCTCACCACCTTGATGCTGTATTGCTAACATGCTCACTGCGATTTAACAATAGTCAAGTCCTGATCTAATTGCGGAAGGATGGGTGTTTTGAATGATCAAAACAACTGGTGAAATAAACAAATCAATCGGGTAAATGTTTGTGGAAATGTATAAAAGCAACCTCAAGGTTGTACTGTATCAGCATGGCTGTGATATTTACAATTACATCACAGCTGTGCTGATCAACATGATGCCCTCTTGTGATATTGCTTAGACTACAGTGTCGGCCAAAACATGTTTACGCTTAAGGAAAAGAAACAGTGTGATGCATATTATATTAATGTCATATATCAATATACGTTTCTTTCCTGAAGTGTATATAATTTTTTTTTTTTCTTGGCTTCTCTGTATATGCCACCACTGCATAAACCATACAGTTGTACTTAAGTTTGCATCCACAGAAAGAAATTGCCAAATAAATGGCAATGATAAATAAGAAAAAAACATTTTTGCATTTAAGTGTAGTGGTCACATGAAGTCATTATCACACAGGTTTTAAAAAGGAGTCAAATAACCAATAAATCAACCAAACACTCCGATCAAAAGTTTACATATCCTTCAATGCTTGGCCGCATTATATAAACAATTGTAGTTGTTCGTGTCCATGCATAAATAGTGAGTTTTTCAGCTTATGTGGTGATGCACTGACTTGGCTGGATAGTGCACCATGGGGAACTCAAAAGAACTTAATAAAACTTGAAAATCCCAGTCAGTACTGTTCAAATTCTGATAGAGGTGGAAAATAAGAGGTTATGTTTTGGGGCTGTGTGAGCTCCAGTGGAACAGGGAAGTCAATCAAAATTGATAAGATGAATGCAGCATGTCACAAAATACTAGCAGACACTTTGAATTCTACAAAATGAAAGCTGTTCATGGGACGCTCTTGGATGATCCAAAGCACAAGGCCAAGTTGACCCTCCCTGTCATGTTTTGTTTGATGATTGTGCCATTCTGTTATGCCTTACATATGAACTTAAGTCCTTTAAGAAATTAAATTAGCTTTTCCTTCTCTCTCTTTTTTTTTTTTTTTTTAATGGTACACGTCTTGCAATTTTTCCCAAGGTGTGCAAACTTTTTAGCACAAGTGTGTAGTTCAGTAAAAATGTATTTTGAGCTTAAGCTTCACTATGGCTCCTTGATCCCTTACCCAGTGGCAATAAAATGCAGAATTTTCCCTTTGTTCGTTCTCTCCATGTTTCATTATGTCCTCAGAGCAGGACGACAAGAAGGGAAGATGTGTATCAAGGTAAGGGAACATGGAAACGAGGTGGTGTTCCATTGGAACTGGATGTGAGCTACTGTAGATCCACAGAGATGTAGAGGGACACTGATGGTTTTACTTACGGGTTTATGTAATGATAAAACCCGAGTCAGTCAGAATCTGTGTTTATTGCTCCAAGATTGGTGTGGAAGTGTGTTAAGTGTAGTTTAAGTTCCATGGAGAATTACTACTACACTACTTTAAACAAGGCCCAGTAGGTGCCAAGTTAAAGAGTCATGAGGCGCTACGTCACAGGAGGAATGCATGCTTGCATGTGAATGTGTGTGTTCCACTTGGCTGTGGCTCTTCTCCAGGCCATATGGGTCCTGCTGGGTTTCAGCCTGTTTGTCCTGCAGCCTTTGGCCTGATGGTCCGCAGCACTGCAGCACGGCTCGGCTCATTCCGCTCCAACACACGGTTGGGGCTCGTGTCCAGAATAAGACACACACCTACACAGTGTCTTGTGTCCTTGAGCTTATATATATCCTTCTGTTCCTAAGTGGTTTAGAAAATGTTCTTGTTTCATTAAAATACTTTGTGCTCCTAACCACATTTACATTCTTGGGGTGTTGTTTGCTAAATGGGTTAAAATCACTATAAAGTGCCTTTCGTGTCATCAGAATTGCCTGATTATCATCAACATATTACAAAATAATCAAATACAGTACCGAGATTTTATAAGTGACCAAACATTGAGAAGCATTAATACAGTCATAGGTTTCTTGAAATGCATCTTTTATTTTAAACCATTCCCTTTGATTGGGTATATGTGATTTTGCCACATCCCACATCCACAACGTCAATGAGTGCAATACATGGCTGAATGGCACAAAATTAAAATACTTTCCATATGTTCCCATTGTTATCAACAAATTCTTTAATAAAACAAATAATTTCGATTTTTACCCATTATCTTTTCTTTCTTGAATGGAGGGTGAATCATATTGTATTTGGAGCTTAATGTCAAACTTAACATGTTCAGCCTGTCATAGTGAAATATTAATACATGTAAAAACGTTTTTTTTTTATTCAAAATGTTTGTGATAAACAGTAGATAGTCATTTCAACAGTGAATAATTTTGCCAACTCAAGTTCCACCATGTGCTCAATTAATGCTAACTTTAGCAACAAAAAAAATTCAGATTGATGACAGGGTGGACTTTTGTTTATAATTTTTGCCATATTTGGGATTGATTTTATTAACAACAGACTTCCTATTACCTAAAAGAAATTGTTGAGAAGAGGACAATATAACCTTCTGAAAATGTCCATTTTATAATCACTGTGATGAAAATGCAATAACTCCACTGAATTTGTCAATGTAAGGATGGACAGGGTTGCATTTTGCATGCATTGCCTGCAAATACCTATTTGACACAGTAATTCACAAATAAATTGTTAATAAATCATACAATGTGATTTCCGGATTTTTCTTTTTTAGATTCTGTCTCTCACAGTGGAAATGCACCTATGCTGAATATTGTAGACCCCTCCATGATTTCTAAGTAAGAACTTGCAAAATCACAGGGTGATCAAATACTTATTGACCTCACTGTATATATATATATATATATGTGTGTGTGTGTGTGTGTGTGTGTGTAGCCAATCAAGCACAGTACAATCATAGTTATGGCACTGTGGGAAGGTGCTAAGACCTGATGAAAAAGGAAATCAGCCTCTCCAGAAAGTTTGTCAGCAAACAGAAGAATGAAATGCTCTGCAATCTCTTGGTAAATGGTTGCAACTTGTCTTTAGTGTCTCTTAAAACTTAATTACCAAATTAACTGCAAAATGTACTTTCATCTAAGAGGAGGACTTTGGCCCCCTTCTTTTGCTTACCCTCATCAGTGATCGTCAGTCAGCAGTTTTTAGATTCTAGCAGTCTAGATTTTTATATTTTTTTAATAAGCTGTAAACAGGAATTATTGAAATTAAACCATAAAGAAACTGGAAACATTTTACAACTAGTAATGTGTGTAGAGTCTTAACAGAACAATGCAAAACATTATGCCTAGTATTATGTAGGTGTGCATGCACCTGTGACGCCCAAGCAGTTCTAACCCCTCTGGGAATGACTCGACCTCTGGGGGGGGGGGGGGGGGGGTTCTGTTGGG
>JAQQZT010000001.1:13540943-13565908 GCA_030068275.1 Clarias platycephalus
TGGTGGATCCAATGTCGGTGGATCCTTTGGGTGCTCTGGGTTGCAGGGTGGGGCCGCCATGGATCTCTTCTTTCTCCCAAATAGTGACATGTTTGTGCAGCTCCAGAATTGACTTATTTCAGTGATTTGTGCCACGCTGACTTATCTGTGGGATCGGACACTAGATGGGTTGCTCTTTGATCCCTGCTTAAATAGGTGAGCCTCACCCATTCCCTGGTATAAAATTGATACTTTGTGTGTTAATGTTTTAGTTGCTCAGCATATAAGGTTTACTTTGTGAATTAATGCATCTTTAGACATCTGTGTCATATAGAAAAGAAGAAAGAAGTGTTAGACAAACCAGGGAAATCATTTTAGTAAAAAGAGGTGGGCTTGGAAGGGTCAGCCTCAAGGTCCCTATAGAAGTATTTCTGCCTGCGTGTTTGGCCTGTGTGTAATGGGGTGGGGACCTGGAACAATGGAGTCAGTCATGTTTCACTAACAGCCAGAAACGGTTCCCCCACATGTTTCTAATCTATATTACAGCATGACAGACTTTCATAAAATCATGTATGGATGGAAGGATGCTTGATGACATAAGTGGAAATGGGTGACTTGCCACTCATCTACCTGCTCCCCTTCTTCTTCTTCTTCTTCTTCTCCAGTTCTGCTCAGCTTCAGCTTAACTTGTCCAGCTTACAGTTCTAAGAAATATATGAATAGATGAACAAAAACTTGTAAGTCAGCGAAGTTATGCTTTAGGGTGGGGGGTGCACATATACAGCAGATGTGAGCTTTGGGAGGGGCCAACATCTGGTCTGATCTGGTGGAAGGATTGTAAGGATTGGAGGAAGTTTTTTTTCTTTCTTTCTTTTTCCACTGTTGAACCTGGGTGCATTTGCAGTGTTGAAATTTACGGTCTTAAAGTGCAGCTGTTAAAACTTAAAAGTTGCCAACTTCTTTTTCTTTTTTTTTATCATCTAACAAGAGATGCAACAAATCAAAATCTTCTGATCTTCAGAAATGAATAGTTCAGGTGTGAAAGAAACTGCAGATGTGGACACCTGATTACTTTTTTAATACAAGTGGACAAGATGTACCAGCAAGAATTTCGGACCCAGTAATTAAAGGGCAAAGCTATAAAGGCTCTTGGTGAATTCTTTGTTGAGCTGATCAGGGGCAACACTATATGTACAGCACCAATGATCTGAACGGTAATTTTTTTTTTTTTTTTTTTATTCTATACGGTGTTAGGGAGAAAGTAGAAAGACAAGTGGTGTGAATTTGCGCAAATGTCATTCCTGTTTAATTTGTCTCCAGCTGAGGACTATTCAACAGTTTCAGATGTGTGTGTGTGTGTGTATCCAATCCACACACTATAGTATTAAAGTGTCCGCAATGACACCGCATGATACTGCTCCAGAGGACAGAGATGTGCCATGCTGTTTGCTTTGCGTTCATGCGCTTTTTGGCCGCAGCAGCTCCTGTACCTGTGGCTGAGCTTCATCCTCCTGTAAAGACTTTTGAATCCTCCCTCGCAGCTTTCCTCTCTGGCCGCATGCAGGCTGAGCAGAGCTCCGCGCAGTGGACAATCAGCCGCAACGCAAAGAAGATGCCCGCACGCGCACTGTCCTCACCGCCGCGCGCCAGCCTCGGAGTCCAGCGCGGGGAAAGCGCGCGCTGACCGGAAGCGCCGAACGAACCGACTCTTAACTATTTGGGAGAAAGAAGAGAAGAGAGAGGAGAAGAGAAGAAGATGCCGTTTTGCAAGCGCATCATCGCGCCCAAGGACGTGTGCAAAAGCGCGCTGAGGAGCGCCCGGGCGCCGTGCACGGAGCTGGCGGACGTGTGCGGCTTCAGCCTGTGCTCCATCCTCAGACAGCTCTCCGACTTGTGCAGGCAGTCCGTCAGCATCCTGGAGGAGCTCGAAGGAGAGATCGCCTCCGTTTGCCATCGCTCGGGGACACTGGAGAACAAAGTTATCAGCCTGCGGAGACACGTCTCGGCTCTGGCAGCCAGCAAGCCGCCGCTCCAAAGTAAGCTGCGCTCGCGGGAACCTCCGGGCTCGCGCCACTCACTTGTTACACCGAGTTCAAGGTCGGGCTTTGGTTTGCTTTCGCTTGGCTTTTGGTGATTTTTTTTTCTTTTTTTTTTCCCACTCTGGTGACAAAAATGAGATGAGAAAACTATGCGTGACTTTTCTGGCTTGACTCTATGAACTCTATGGTTGTTTACAGGATGAGCCTGTTGCGTTATCTAGCCTGTAGTGCTCATACAGTATACTGTACACTACATACAGCTCTCAAGTTTAGCTGTTAATGACTGTTAATACAGCGGCTGAGGAAGGGAACTCTTAAAGAAGTGTGTGTACTTGATTGTATATGGCCTCAAGCATAGAAAAGTTTGTTCATCATAAATAAGGCTATAAATATAGATATATTTTTATTAAAAAAAAAAAATAATAATAAAAAAAAAAAAAAAATATATATATATATATATATATATATATATATATAATACTGCTGGTGGCTTATTGGTTAGCACTGTCGCCTTGCATCTCCAGAGTCCGGGTTCGAATCTGTTTGTGCATGTTCTCCCCATGTTTGGTGAGTTTCCCCAGTTTCCTCCCACAGTCCAAAGACTTTGGTGTTCCCAAAATTGCCTGCAGTGTGTGAATGAGTGTGTGAGTGTGTGTGCTCATGGATGGCTTCGTACGCATGGTATGCATGGTCTTCTGAGATAGGCTCCAGGCCCATACACAGGATAAAGCGGTGTAGACGATGAATGACTGAGTGAGTGAGAAATGGTCCTGGGACTAGGGGGAGCTCAGTGGTAAAGGCATTGAACTATGGCTCAGAAGCTCCCAGGGTCGAACCCCACCACTGCCAAGTTGCCCCTGTTGGGCCCTTGACCTTCAACTTTAAAATGTAAGTCGCTCTGGATAAGGGCGTCTGCCAAATCATGTAAATGTACTGCTAATATCATTCGTCACGTGAGAGGTTTTATAGTCAGAACCTTTATAGTCAGGAAGCACTTATAGCAGAACCGCTTCATACTTTCCACACAAACAAGCCATTTTTTATTTATATTATTTGGATTAGACAACATTTGACATATTTATAGACATAAAGCGTAGTGATTGTGGCTTTTCCCGGACTTCAACTATTTTCAATGATTATTGAACCACTGGCAGTCCCTAGACCTATTTTTTAAGAATCATTGCTCTTAATATGTCTACGTCTATGTCTAATTTTCCTCTGAAGCAAACTATTAAGGTTTAAGCTGAATGAATAGTCTTCTAACAAACTTACAAGGCCAGGCACAGAGTGGTGTTAATGAAAATCAAGAGCTTTACTGTTTATATGTATTGGTGGGAAATGCAATGGGATTATTGTAACTAATCTCCAGGACAAGAGAGTGGCATGCCACAAGGCTTTATTATGGGTCCACAAAAGATTTAGACCAAGAATGGCCATAGAGTTCGGTACAAGCAAGAGATTCACTGAGATGAACAAGACAAATCTGTGTGGCCACGAAGTCACTGGACAGCTATCCAGATAATATGCTGAATGGACTCTTGTCAGATAATTATCTACAGCAAACAAACTGCACGGGTTGTTCCTTGCAGCGTATTCATCTCTATCAGGTTCTTCTGTCAAATCAATCATGTGCTTTTTCTTCTTTTCATTTTCTGCTCCGCAGTTCTGGCATGCAGTCCCTATGACGCCTCCTACGCTACTCTGTGTTGCTAAGCTGAAGACGAGCAGAATATTTCCTCTGTCCACTTACTTTTGTCTTAGGAGAGGATGAAACTCCCCAACTTTACCTTTAAACCCACACATCTGGCTATTCAGTCCAGCATAAGTGCATTACCGTGAGCTAATCAAGCTTCTCTAGTGAACAGAAGAAGGATGATTAGGCCTTGACTAGGTTTGTTAAAATGTAACACCCCAGTATTACCTAATTGCCTGATAATTCCCCTGCTCTGACAAGTTCAAGATAACTAAATCACATCCCGAAAGGAATGAGATTATTTGGCAAGCATGATTGTTTCTTCAGAGCATGGTAACTGCAGTTGTTGTCCCACTGGTCAGCATTTGATCGAGGACATGGGGCAAAGGAGCAGCTGAAATTCAGCCAGATATCCACATCATGTTATACTTAGCTTTAATGTGTACACAAAAACACGGCTGTGAAATCATCTCTGCTTCTTTAAGGGTTTCTTCTAGAAAATCACAGCCATGTAGGGCATGATAAGAGTGAGGGATTCCAATAAGTATTATTGTGTCTTTGGTAGACTGCTCCCAAGTGTACAACTAAATGTGTCATGACCTCAAAACAGGTCAAGCTTGATACATCAGGCTTTCATAATAAGCTTGTGAAATCTCCAGCCTTAAGAAAAGCTACAGAATAAATTTCGCTGAATCAGCTGAATGTGCAAAATCAGCAAAGTGACATTAAAAATCATCTGTTAATATTAATATTGTTAAAATTCAAATAGGCCCAAAAAAATATGCCTCTTTTCTGACGGTCACATGACACCATCAATGATGATGATGATCTTTAGTGGAAACATAATACTACACATTGCTGCCATAATTCAATTCAAGTTTAAAAAAAATGGCATAGACAACAACTGTTCAACAGTTCATAACAATTCAAGCGTGTATACAATTTTTGTGCCCTCGGTATATATTAGACTAAGTTTAGCTGGCGATATTTGGGGCAAATGAGGTATTTACTTACTTTAGGATAAATAGATAATTTTATCTAAAAAGTCTGAAGGTTTGCTAGTGTGATGATATTTGGTGAAAATAATAATAATACAAATCATATTTTAAAAAGTGCAATAAAATCTTCTTGAGATCAGTGACAGAATTTGTTCAATCGCTTTCATCTTTTTTTTTTTTCCGGACAGTCATACCAAGCCACAGCAGAGAGCATAATATTTTTATGTTGTTCTAATACTTTTGACTACCGAAGAGTGACCTTTTATTAAAAGAAAATTTATTATATCATAATTATTACATAAAAGGTACATAATTGTACCATGTTATCATACAACTACAGTATACACTAATATTCCATTCATTTTTTACCTATCCAGTCTTCAATTTTAAAGGAGTTGAAGAATTCAATGCATCTGGTAGTGAGACTGCATTTAACTATTAGATGTCCTTAATTAGATGCAGTTCTGAGGAAATCAGAACCAGAATGAGGCATAGATTCTTGGTTGATTCTTTATAAACCTCTGGATCTGTAATGGAAAAATGAATGGCATTCTTCTAAAATATAGTCCCTTTTTTATTGTTGTTATTGTTTTAATGATGGTGTTGGGACACACATCTTATGCTGTTTTCACATTTTCGTCTTGGGCACAGATTCCAGTGTACTTGATCGTAAAGTTTGGTATGTTTAGGTAATGTGAACACTCTATATTGTTCCCAGGCATGAATCGGCGCACCGTGATCGAGTTCTGCTAACAAGACATTTTTGAGCATGACACAGTTGGAATCAAATATGACAGCCAACCATACCTGAGCAAGTGTTTAGAAGATGTTTAGAATGTGACACCAACAGCACCTCTGTCTTCTTTAAAATCTCTGTGTGCGTGCAGCATGTCCACTTATAGTCTGAACTACACAGTCATAGCCGATAAATTAGAAAGGATGGTGAAAGGGTCGCTCTTCTTTTTGTGTTTCCTAACAGCTTACAAACTAACTAGATGCATACATCCTCCTGCAGTATTGAGGAATGGGAATACACAAGCATACTCTGGTATGAACAGTATTAATAATGTGAAAGGTAGCCACAATGGTGAGGGGGTGGGACGCAATGATTCCCGCGCAGGAATGAATCAGTCATGTCTAGTGTAAAAGCAGCATAACACATCTGTCCAAAATCTCCAATAGGTACCGAATTGGTTTAAGATTTGGTGACTGTAAAAGTCATAGCTTATGATGTATGTCATTCAAACCATGTTGATGGGGACAGAGTCATCCTGAAAGAGATAGACACGTTTCCTCAAAAGATAAAACTAACCAGTTAGAGGAAATTTGTATTGATTTGAAGTTTTCCCTTTGAGGGGACAATTGGAGATGCCAAAAAAACATATATACCTGCACTGATTTTTGTGTTTGTTACCTAGGTTATGTAGATGCTTGATGAATATGAAATGTAAAAAGTTTAACTTTGTGCTAGTATCCCATGACTGGTGCAAGCCTTCATTATTCGTCTAATCTAAAATGTAAAAAAAAAAAAAATTTCCTTCACACATTTTGCTGAAGCACATACATTCTATAATGCATTCATGCTTAAAGGCAGTCTAGCCAAGAGATTAATAATGCATGGAGTAAAATGCCTAAAGATGAATGTGACAGGAGGCCTGGACATAATGCAGACTCGACATTACAGTTACTATATCTTTCGTCTGCCTCGGTGGGTTTCGTCTGGTGGTTTGTGTGTCTCTGTGTGTATTTGTGTGTTGTAGTTGTAAGAGTCAGTATGCATTTGACTAAATTGCAAAAAAACAGCCCTAAAACCACAGTAGAATATGGGTTTGACGTTTATAGTTGAAGTATTCGTTTAAAGTATAATGCGGATGGAGAAAAATAGACGAGAAGAAAACTTTGAGTTGATTGAATGAGAGTGAGAAAGAAAGCCTGACTGGGAGAGACAGTGGGAGTGGTAGAGTGAGAGAGGGAGAGAAAAATTAGACCGTCTCTGAATACAGTGAGAGAACCCATTCTAGTGGGAAAGATAAATTCAGGTGAAATGCAGAAGAAACTATTAACAACTTCCTGCCTTGGCCGTGTGCCCAAGTCCCCTCTTGTGCACCATAGAACATTTTTCTATAATTTAAATCTTTTTTTTGCGCCTCCATTGCTCTCTTGGCTGGGAGTTTGGTTGCCATGGCAGGATTCCAGCTGCCAAGGGAAGCCCAGTCAAGCTGAACCAAGGCATCATGTGCACAGGAATGTCTGGAGAACAAGTTTATGCAGTGCTCGACTTTCCCAACTACTCCATTTTGGAGTTCTCATTCTCCTGGTGTCCAGTCCAAATATACAAGAACAAGCACACAAGGAATCAGTTTGTCAGCTGAAAGGAAAAGAAAGAGTTACGCAACAGGTTCACTTCCCTCTCTCTCTCTCTCTCTCTCTCTCTCTCTCCCTCTCTCTCTCTGTATCAGGCATCCCGTGGGAAAGTCATGTTTGGGATTGAAGGACGGGAGTGGGATTTTCGTGGCTGCACTCTCATGTTGACTATAGCAGAAACCACATTAGCGTGAATATGAAGTCATTCTGCCTCAGGGACGAGTTTCATAACAAAACATGCTTCTATCCACAGTGTCCGGTCCAGTCACTGTGTGCTTGTATGCAAAGAGCTACCAGGATTTTATAGAAGGGAGACCATGTGTGTGTTTTATGTTGAACATGTGCAGTATGTGATTGTTTTTCCTGTTCCTGCAACTCGTTCAGGCTCTGGGCAGTGCCTCAGATTCTTTTGGCTGCTCAGTGTTGGCTCTGGATCTTATGACACAGACCATGTAGCTCTGCAACACAGCCGTCTTCCCACTCGTTCTCTGACACATTGCTATAACAATGTAGCAGATTGCTGTTATGCTCCTTCAATATACAGTGTTAAAGACAGAAAAATCCAAGAAGTAGCTATTTAAAATCGTACTACATCTATGGAACTACTGTGGAATGTTGCCGGAAAGACCCCAAAATGATCTATCCATAAGTTTGCCAAAAATATCTGTTGGATCCTGGAATAGTGACTTGTTGACTTGACACACAACCTTCTGTACTTTATATTAAAATATACACTGCTTGGCAAAAAATAATTGTACACAATAATGTATTGTTGGACCAAATCTATCTTTGATTAGGTCACACATTTACCGTAGTGTTGTTCTGACAACTTTATGTTACGTCACTATGTTTATTTACGTCCGAGGTTGCATTCAGTTTTGGCTGAAATCTTGTATAAATGATGGAAGAGTTCCACCACTCTGTAAAGTTTTCTTCACTACATCTCAAAGACTTTGGATAAAGTGATGGTCAGGACTCTGTGGTGACCAGTTCATGCTCCTGGAATAATGCCTGAGCCGTCCGGGAAGAAAACAATCATAGATGTGAGAACCTGTTTACTCAGTACACTCAGGTCATCAGCTGAATTAATTTTATTGTCCCCGAACTTTGCTAAGAGTCTAGACCTGACCACCTGAAGCAAGCCCATCGTCTCACGCGCTTCCGTTCTTCCCCTGATCACTCTGTAATACGGTTGATCTGGACTCATGAGACCACTTGACCTTTTTCTAAAATGCCTTCTTTATCCTACCTAACAAAATGAAACTTTTACTTGACTAGTCTCACTAACAAGTACGACCACACACCTGTTCAATCCTAATGCTCTTACTTTCGCTATTAAACATAGCTGTGATTTCCTCCTTATGACTTTTTACTGTGCAACTTCACCAAAGAATTAAGGGATATCCCGATTATGGTCATTTATAAATTTGTTCAGATCACATATCTTCCAGGAAATCCATGGTTCAGTATTATCCTTCCAGGTTTTAATAGTGTGTTGGACAGTTTAAGTACAGTAGTTTCAATAATCTCCTTAGTTGCTTTCTTTGATTGATGCAGGACAATAATTTGACCCATAAGAAACTCAGTAACATCATATGAACAACTGTAGGATACGTCTTCTGACGTGATGAGTGAAGGAATGAGAAGCTCCTAACTGAATCAGTTAGGCGTATTAGTATTGTTGGCAGCTGAAACATATTAATTACTGCAGTAATTAAATAATCAAAGGCTCTTACTGTCTTCTTTGTCTTTCGGCTGTTCCCTTTCAGGGGTCGCCACAGCGAATCATCTGCCTCCATCTAACCCTATCCTCTGTTTCCTCTTCTCTCACCCCAACTAACTTCATGTCCTCTCTCACTGCATCCATAAATCTCCTCTTTGGTCTTCCTTTAGACCTCCTCTTACTGTAAGTGTTCTTATGTAAATCCATATAAAGCAGTGTATGTTTCATGGTTGGTTAAAAAAAAAAAAAAAAAAACTTCAACCATTTATAAAGTAATTGGGTCAAACAACTTCTTAAGATATGAAGTGACATAGTGTGTTACACAGCATTCATAACTGGCCAAATGAATCACAAATCATTATTAATTTTTAAATTAAACTCTTATTTATGCTGTTGTGAAATAGCAGCGCTAGTCCTTCCTTACTAGTAATACTGTAAAATACATTGCAGAGAGAACAATCAGGTGGATGGGAATCTTGTTGGTACTTTCCAGTTTTTTTTATTGTAGTGCCTGTATCAAATTTTCCATTACTTTCCCAAATACTATTTTCTTTTTTCCCCCCCTCCTCCTACATATTTTGACAGTGCTTTGGAAAAAAATCTGTTTCTCACACACTGGATCCTGGACAGTGTTTATTCTATCCACTCCTCTGTAATCAGAGAGAGAGGACTTATAGTTCCTTTAGCACCCCCCCATCCCCCACCCCTTCCCAAATAATATACATGCCGAGTTTTCTCTATGATGATCACATATTATATGTGATAGTAAAGTAAGGGAATGACAGTTTTTGAAATTCCAACTGGAACGATGTTCTAATTTGTATTCTGCAATTAAAATTGCATTTGTGACAAATTGCTGTGGTGTAAGAAGAATAAAGCACTTTAGGGAATGCTTAAATGAAAAGACCATCAACTTGTAATTGTTGGTGATTATTTCACTATAAGAAGCACGTCCTATATCTGTGTATAATGTGGTTATTGTGAACAATCATTATGCCCTTAATTACAGTCACGATATCATGCAACATTGACGAAATATTGCCACACTTTATTCAGAGGGTATTATTATTATACACCTCTGTGATCAATGCCGTCTCATTTAGACGGTAAAAGGAGACAGCTGTACCTTATTTTGGCAAATAATGAAAGCAGTCAAGCCTGTAGACTTCTGAGCAAAGACAAGCACATGATTCTGTTCATGTTGCAAGCTATTCCTGGCTGTTAGGAAAACAGACATATTGTCTGAGAAATACTTTGAACCAAATTGAACCATTTTTTTTATTAACTGAACTGAACATCATGTCAGTGTTGCCTGACTGTTTTGGAGTAAAAAAAATTTTTTATTTGTGTCAATAAGGCACAATAGATCGCTTACTTTTGAAAACATGCATGAGCAACAAGATAAGAAGCTACTGAGTGAGCACAAGCAAATATACTGTACTGTATGTTGTCAATAAAGACAAAGAAGGAGATCTGAATGCAGAACTTGACAAGGTTCCTCCAACAGGATGATAAACGTTAGTAAAAGTTTACTCTCGTGTGCATTGGGAATGGGATCCCATGGTTAGTTATATTTTGGGAAAAAAGAACTAGTGAATGGGGTTGCGTCAGAGATGCGTCAGAGATCCTTATGAAAGCTGACAGAAACAAACTTTTGATAGCCCTGAGCTTCCACAGTCTTTTAGAACAGCAGGAGGATTTTATCTATCCATCCAACAATGTAGCGGTCATAAACAGAAGGCTGCAATATGCAAAAGTGCACATTTATTCCTGTCCATTCAAATGAAATGGCAGGGTTTTGACATTTGACATTGCTGTTTGACATAGAATGACATCATATAATGGGAAACGTATAAAATACTTTTAATCCATCTTCATCAGGACAATCCTGACAGGCTTCTTCTTCAGGATGCTGCCATGTGAAAATGTTCAGGATCTGGATTTTTCTAAATTTATGGTGAGAACCCTGTTCAGATTGAAAAGTTGGCCTTAAGTTTATCCAAGAAATATCTCACTTGGGATTTTAAGGGGAGCTGTTATGTATAATTCAATTTTCAGTCATTTTAGACATTCAGATGGGTTTTCCAGTGTGTATATATACAGTACGAACAACAAAAAGCATGAGGAAAAAAAAAACATTTCCATTTTTGTTTTGGCCAGAGATTAAACAAGCCAATTAGATATTCCCCCTAACACGACCTCATATAAGAAGGCTTCCTTCCCTACCGTCTTGCTCGGCTATGTAGCGATGGGAAGTTTGAATCATTTTAGTGACTCGGTTCTTTGAACCTATTTCATCAAAATGGACGAATCTTTTTTTGAGTCATTTAGTTCATTTCGTTCTTTTGATCAGAAATAAAATAAAATGCTACATTTTCAATAAACAGACCCCCAATACGTCCACATACACAAACTTTGGCAATAGTTCCAGTAATTAAAATATTACAATGCAGCTAAGGACATATTATAATAAACAGAATGAGCAGCTCACCATCATATCTTCTAGTCTGAGTCGTTCGTTCTTTTGATTCTATTGCACCGCATAGCGTCTATGGGAGTCACGTGACAAAAGAACGAATGACTTGAGACTTAAAGAGTCATTAAGAAAGAATCGCTCAATTCTGTTTGCTGTACATAACCTACGAGGGTTTTGCGATGATTTGCGTATGCGTGTCCAGTAGAAAATGAACGAATCACTCTCCGAAACTACTCATTCTTCTGAGTCACGCTAAAGATTTGTTCACAAAGACCCATCACTACGGCTCTGCTGTTCTCTTGTGGGTGTGGTTCAGCAGGAGCTCATTTACGTAGACACTGAAACTAGGTGATCAGATGAGGAGTGAAATAAAGGGAGTTTGAGTTACAAAAAATATTGAATTATTTGAGGGGTATTTCAGCTGGAGCATTAAGACACAGTGTGCTCTGAGACCTGTGTTAATTTCATACAGAAATAGTAAAATATGGGTTTAAAAAAAGAATTTTGTCTGTGTCTGTAGCAGTTATAGACAGACGAATAGCCTTTGAAATGCCTGGATTGTAAAAAGCAATCCACTTCACTGTGACTTTAGACGATGATGAGACTTGTACAGATGTTGATTAGGACATACAGAGGTTTTCTTATCTACAAAAGGTTCCAAGTAGCTACTGTTTAGAAATTTAAATCCATTATTTGTTCCAAAACATCAAGGAACTGATGAGAGCTGTTTCTGTGACTGGATAGAATTGTGTGTGTGTGTATGTGTGTGTGTGTGTGTGTGTGTTGTATGATCAATATGCCATTAACAGAGAAAAACCTATATTTCATTAGAAAATAACTCTTTGTCAAGATCAACATACAGGCCAAGTCTGCCTGTCGTAATAGTTGAGGAATTATTTCCAGATGGTTGTGGACTCAGGGAAGAGAGAACAGTTTGAAGGGAGGGGCGAGAAATCAAAACAAGGATGAAACATGGACACGAGAGGAGCGAAGGGGAACATGGTCAGTCTGATCTCTGATCAGCCCTTTATGAGAGCCTGCATTTGCTACATCAAATAGAAGCCATGTCTTGCCTATTGATGCTCTGATTTGATGTACCTGCATTATTTCATTTTCCCTCATGTTCCGGTTCTGTTCTATAAGAAAACACAGCTGATAATGCATTCGTATTATCTCTGATGTATAGAGACAATATGGAATAGATGCAGTCACGGCGCTGCATAGAGTTGGCAGGTTTCATTACTCAGCACGAGCAGTGAGGTGTGAGTGGGCAATAAGAGAACAAACAGTGCCGCCTCTGAAGCTCACGCTGAGTTTTAATTCTGCTCGCATGATGGGGACCGTATGTGTGAAGGCACCCTTACATTCCAGCGCGCCCCAGGCCTCCCGGCCCCGCCCTGCCTGGACCTGGCGTATATACACACTCACAGCTCCACATTCCCCTGCCATGTCTGTTGGTAAACAATTCAAAGGCATGAACGCTGCTCGGCTTTTGGGTTATTAATGTCTCGACGTTTCATTGTTATTATTACGAATAACCCGCCAGAACCGAAGCGCGACCTAAACTTAAAATGCTGGGGCTTACTTCTGGAGCCTGTAAATTTGTTCCCTGTAAAATCGCTCTGCATGATACTAATGTTCACTCTCTGGGGTGTTCGGGGGCTGGAAAATGGGGAAGGAAAAAATATGGGAGTTTTAGAATTGTTCGTGCATGTTTTTGGTTGTAACACATCGCACACTGATATAAAACGGTACGTTGCAGCAATATGACCTAGGTGTAGCTAATAATACTACAACACCGAGTCTTTGTACCCTTGTGGTTACTCATAGTGTGGGTTTATGCAAGCTTTAGGAATATTTCTATTTTATTGTAGATTGCATTATATTTGATATTAGATTATACTATATTTAATGCAATTAATTGCTTTATGATGGAGGCCAAGCCTTTACTAGTGATCGATTGTGTGTGTGTATGTGTAAAAGATGTGGCAATGAACTAATACTGCAGAATTTGCTGCAGTGTGTGTGTATAGACATGAATCTGATTCGAGAGAGAGAGAGAGTGAGTGAGTGAGAGTGAGAGAGGGAAATGGAACGGGACAGAGAGAGCTGCATGCAGCAGCATCTCCTCTCTCTGACTTGAACTCTGTTAGGTTGCAGAGCAAAAGAAGGAATTAAAAGACTTGAGCAGCATGGGAATGACCTCCCAGTGTTAGTGTGTGAGTTTGTGCTTCTGTCTGTGAGAGAGGCTGTGGGCGCATATGAGTGTGTATGTGTGTGTTTCCGGATGTATACAGCGATGCGGTGGAAGCGGAGGAGATCTCCAGGTCAGGGGAGGCAGGTGGAAGAGAAGAGTTCGAATTCTTCTTTCGCTGCACCATTCTTCAGAGGTAACGTTAGTCCCAGTGTGAGACCGTGTATAATTGGGAAGTGTGATGTGGGGAAAAAAAAGTCAGAGGGCTGCTGTACATCATTGCATTTGTGTGTGGATGTAAACGAGTGATTCATAGCTTTGGCCATTCACTACTGTGTTTTTGATTCTGTGTGTGTGTGTGTGTGTGTGTGTGTGTGCGTTCTGTAAATGTTAACTAATATCACGGTGCTGACTGAGGTGTTATCAGCGTAGACACTGCTCATTCACAGCTCAATCATTTGAAACACACACACACACACACACACAAATATGCACACAGCGATTTTCCACCTAATAATTAATATATCAGTATATTAATATACTGTATATATAATAAATAATTATCAAATAAATAGTTGGTCTGGAACTAACTGGGTCGTTCCACTACTGGATGTTATTTAGCCCTTGCTGCTTTTTTAAATATGCATTTAATTTCAGACAATATTTCATTTTCTACATGGCATAGCAAGATTGCCTTCTAGAATAGAATTCATCAAGATGTAGACTGTGGCTAATTATTCATTAACGCGCATGTTAATGATGATTGAAAAAAATATTTACTTTCAGTTTATAATTTGTGTTAAAGTGAACTTCTTTAAATATCACAGAAAGAAAAAGAATGAAAGAATTGCCTGTTCTTCTTCGCATGAGGAAGTTTGGCTGATCGAGCTTCCTGTTAGACATGTGGATTAGTTCCAATGATTTTCACACCTCTACAGGACTTTAATTAAAGGAGCAGTTCATAATTTTCATCATTTACAGCTGTAGTTAAAACACTGATATTCACCACTTTCCTCCAGCAGCGATGCTGAAACATGTGCACTTTCATTAAAGGAGGGTGTGGCTAAGCAGCTGTTATGAGTATGTGGGCGGAGCCTATTTCAAAGCCAGAAAAATGTCTAAAATGCAGCAGCTAGTGAGATTCATTGCTTGGCATATTGTGTATAACGTGTTAAAAAAAAAAAAAAAAAAAGCTATTATTAAAAATGATATTTATATAAACATGAAGTAAGTGTTGTGATGAATCAGAGGTCTCGGGAAGAAATTTCTTAATCCTAATCCAAACAAAAGTTTACTTGGACAGGAACTCGCTCAGAATTAATAACATAACTTTGGCAATTTTCATATTTTCTACTTACGGAAATGTATTAATGATAATGGTTTATGTTTGTTCGTGAGTAGACACTTCATTTGATGTCTAATAAATGATGTATGACCATTTTTGCCGACTGGTCACATTAATAAAGGCTTGTTTTAAATACAAAAGCAAACCATTCAGTTTTATCATCATGAGTTCTAATCTAATTCTCTATCAGCAGCTAAAAGCAATAAAAAAAAAACATCTGGATTTTTGCAGGAATTATTTTCTATGTTGAGATCCCTGTGCCGTGTGAAGATGGTGAAACATGTGACCGTGGATGGTAAAAATCTGTTCTCAAAGTGAAACGTATGACTTGTAAACTCCTCCACAGTTTTTATTTTTGCACTGTGCATTAGGAAACTCCTACATCTGATGACAAAACTGTTACAAGGCTGTTAAACCTCTGTTAAGTAAGTAGAAACATGGGGCTGTGATGAAAGAAAGGTTTGCAGGTTCCATGACCTTGCACACACACATCACGGTAATAAAATGCTATACTGTACTTAAAATGCACGCAGTGAACACACTCCAAATGAGGACACATAAATTGTGTAATCACATGTGATTAATCATATGTGCATTTCAGTATAGCATTTTCTTAATGTTTAATACAGTACATTACAAAAACATTGTATAAAAATAAAATGCATGTGTTTTTACGAGTGATGGTACAGTGTGGAGTCGATTCCCGTCTCGGGTCTGTGTACGTGAAGTTTGCTAGTTCTCCATGTGCTTGGTGGGTTTTCTCCGGGTACTACGGTTACCTCCCACAGTCCAAACACACGCGCAGTAGGCTAATCGGCATTTCCAAATGGCCCGTACTGTGTAAATGTGTGTGCTTGTGCCTGCATTGGATTGGCACCTCATCTAGTGTGTAAGGCTCGACTCTGTACAGTATAAGTGATATAGAGAATGAGTGAGTAAGATTGTTTTCCTGTCACATTCAAAGCATGTTTCATGTGTCATTATACTGTATGAATCACACGTAAAAGAGATATCATAGTCGATATACTCAAAACACTTTAAAATAACACATATGGATGTAATAAACATGTTTTTTTTTTATGTTTTCACATCATTTACAGTATTCACAAGGAAGCTTTGCTCAGTCTTGGCATCTTCTCCACCAACCTAATAATGAATCTTCAACCCAGGAGACTTTCCAAGTTCCCAAATAGGCTGAACACTTATTAACTTCTTCTCAGATGGAACTTAAAACTACTTACTTGAGAAGGTGATTTATATCCAATTAAAGCACCTTCTTTAAGAAAAAACACACACTGATGTAGAAATAACTATATACACTGGCATTAACTTCACTGTTTGCATTCGATTTGAAAAATTCCAACCATAAGGCTTTATCAGAATGTCTTACATGATTGCTAAATATTTACTGTGGACAAACTTGAGACTGGTATTCCCAGCCATGCCTGTGATATCTATTCCAGCTTCTACACAGCTGGCGTCTATATGAATCCCAGAGGATTGCAGCTAGAGTTAGATACAGACAGTATATATGAAGTTACATGGTATAGTTGTTAATTGGGACATGTCTGATGAAAGCAGGGAACTGAAGTGTAAAGTCGTGTACCGTGCTTACACTGTAGCTGAATTGGTTAAAAGCCAGTGCGGAAGGAATCTTCAGCTTGAGCTGGTGTGTTTGTTACTGTTGAACTTTATGCCTGCCATGTACTCAGCTGTGTGCGCTGTCTTCCTGCATGCCTGCACTCTGAGTCAACATCTGTACTTCTTTTTTTGCGAGAGAGAATGGAAGAATAAGACAGTGCATTCAGCCATGCCGTTTGGCCTTTGGGCATGGAGTCGCTCTGTTTCTGTCATCACATGACAGGGCCAGACTTTAAAGACTAGGTTTGATTAAGCAGGAAAATATGGATTCTTCCGCCTTCAGTGCTGAAAAGAAAAAGTCTAGGTATTCATACTGATTCACTTTCAAACAAACATACAGTATTCTACTTTAGAGAGTGTAATTCAGTAATTCATTTTTGGTTGTGTCGGAGGCATTTGTGTTACATAATTTGCAAATCAATAATCAAAAGGTATTCAGCCCATGAAGCCCATCTTAAATGTAGCCTCATTTTTCTCAAAAACAGTGACCTGGCAACCTAGCTTGGAGCACAGTTTTAATGCTAAAACTGAAACAAAGCACATATTCGTAGATAGCTTTGCACAATTTGATCTGAGAAATGTTTTTATAATCCACAAAAGTACAGCTGCTATACAAATAAATTGTAGTCGAATGTTTTTTGAACACATTTTTAAAAATACATTTAAACATTTCTGGAACTTTTTCCTGTGAATGGCTTATTTCTGTGAACTTATTTCTTGTGGCACGTATTTATTTGTGAATTAGCAAACAACAGTAATACTAACCTATCTGTGGCTATTCTTGCGCGGGAGCTATAAAACCTTTCATGCATTAGTAAATGAAAACTCTTTGAAAACAGGATGTTTCCGGGTCCCTGGGTAGAGTGCTAGTGTTTCACTGGATCCATATTTCATGAAACTTGCTTCTCGGACATGTCTGATATCGGTCCAAGGGACTAGTCTTCAGTGTTACAACTGAGCTCTTCTTTGATGCTTGCTCTTCTTCTGTTTCTGCTGCTGGAGCTGATTAAAGGACAACACAATGGGCCGAACAGTGTGCTATTATTTCATAACGTGGTCATAGCTACAGTAGCTATGAGGACACAGGTCTTTAACTTGGTAAAGTCTGAACATTCTGCTGTATTTTTTTGTAGCCATATGTAAGGTATATTGGTAACCGTCCTCGGGGTGCTTTTGGGGGAAAAGGTTGTCGCTCGTCTATTTAATTAAAATATAGAAATGATGATGATGGTGATGTCATCTTGTACATCCAAGATTGGGGGTTCAAATCTCATCTTCACTTTTTCTGTGTGTGTGAGTGTGTGTGTTAGCGATGGGAAGTTTGGATCATTTTAGTGACTCAGTTCTTTGAATCTTGTTCATCAAAATGAACTAATCTTTTTTTTTTTCCGTTCTTTTGATCAGAAGTAAAAATAAAGTGTTACATTTTCAATAAACAGACCCCCAACACGTCTACATACAGTACAAAACTTTGGCTATAGCTCCAGTAATAAAAATATTACAATGCAGCTAAAGACATATGATAAACAGAATGAGCAGCTCACCTCTCATATTATCTGGTCCCAATCATTCGTTCTTTTGTCACCTGACTCTCATATACGCTATGCTGTGCATTACACAAGTAACAGAATTGAACGGTTCTTTTCACGAGTCTTCTAGTCCGAGTCGCTCGTTCTTTTGAATCTATTGCACTGCGTAGCGTCTATGGGAGGCACATGGCAAAAGAATTAATGATTTGGACTAGAAGTCTTGAGAGGTCACTACTCATTTCTGTTTCCTGTAACATAACCTATGGAGGTTTCGCGATGCTTCATGCATGCTCGTCCAGTAGAAAATGAACGAATCACTCTCTGAGACGACTTGTTCTTCTGAGTCACATTAAAGACTCGTTCAAAAAGAATTAATCATTCATGAACGACCCATCACTAGTGTGTATGTAAGTTTAAATCTTTCTTTGTTGGGTTCCCTCTGGGTACTCTGGCTGAATTAGACATAAATATTACTTTATTTCAAAGACTTCTTATACTTTGCGTCCATTTAATATGTAATCAATTCACTGGGTTGTTCATAAGGAAAAGGAAAGAAGAACTTCTTTTATCTAATTTTTATCTTATACAACTTACCTTATAACTCAATATTATGGTCTAACATTAAAAAAACATGCAATTGATGTATGCATTCAAATTTATGATATATTATCTATGAAATATTTCTATGATGTGGAGCTTACTACTTTTGTTTTTGTTATGATTTTTACAGAAATGTTTTACATGATTCAAGCTCTGCCTCTTTCACAGAGGTGTTTTCGGCTCCACTGACTGTCCAAATCTTTGTTCTCTTGCTTACATAAGGATCAGCACACAGGACCCACACATTTTGCATTACTCATATACAGTATACCTGCTGAAGTTATATACAGAGTGTATTTGAAGATTTTTGCCCTCCCATGTGGTGACATTAGCTCATATTTGGCAGATTCACCTAATCGCTCACCATGTGTTTGTTTCTTTGTTGGTGTTATTTTTAGCACAGATTGCTGAGAAGGTAACTCTGTGCGCGCAGGATTTGTTCTGCTTTCTCTCAGCGGCGGGTTTTGCTCACAGGGACAGGAGTCGTGCCAGGCGCGTGCTGGGAGAGCTGCGCCTCTGACCCTGACAATAGCTTTTGTATCCATGTTAATCAGATCACCTCGATCGTGCTGTGAGCTTTCTCCAATAATAATGAAGGTGAGGATTTATGGTGAGGTATTAGGCTGTGAGAAAGGGCAGCTTGTGCCCTGCAGTTCCTGAACTAGGCTTCGTAGTTGGATGGCTGTCGTTCTCGCTCTGTAGGGACTCGCTACAGGAAATGCCGACTGAGGCTGGTGACTAATAACCGGCTCAGAGGGATTCACTGGCAAGGTCATAGGAAATGTGATAAGTATTAAGAAAGATGGCTATTATGGCGAATACCTGGGGAGTGTTTTCCTTCAGTCTTCACCCAGTGCATGTATAGTTTGTGATTGATTATCATGGACAAGGGTTTGACATGTTTCACTATACAGTTTACTTTAATTTCATTTTTAATGGAAGTCTAATGGCAGTCACTGAATTCCATACATTTATTAAAACCACATTTAGGCATTTGATTCTGATTGGTCTAAGTACTGATTTATTTCTGTATAACACTGGCTCTAAAAGTTGACCAGACTGCAAACCAGATGTTTATATTAATGTGCTGGTTTTAATTTGCTATCATTTCTTTAGTGTCAGCTCATCACTACTACTTGCATAGTGGAAGGTCATTATTTAATACTAAAGACTAAAAAAAAGGAATAAATCAATTAAAAAAGGTGATGGTATTTACAAAAGAAAAACATTAAACTGTTGACAGGATAAAGATTTCTGTGAAGAGACATTTGCTTTGTTTGTTTTTTTCAAACAACCTTTTTTTTTTTGGGGGGGGGGGGGGGGGGGGGTCATTTGTAGGGTGACTGCTCCAGAAAACACATTATTGTTGTTTAAAAAAAAAAAAAAGTTTTATCTTTATTATGTTTAACTTTGTTTCACCCATTGCTTCAACAACTAGCACTTTTGGCCTACTGACTCGGCTCTATCTCTAGTACAGTATACTCACTCCAGATCCCTTGTAGTGTTGGTGCTTGTCCTGTGCTTTGTCCTTTTGTTGTTGTCATTTTTCATTGTCATATCGTCTTTTTCTCAGCTAAATGAGTGGTCTAACATTAGGAATGTTTCTCATTTTGACAGCTTTACAAACATCCTTTGATGCTGCTAAGAAAAGATTTCTTTCATAAAATACAGCTATAGTTAACTTTGTGAGCAAAGTTGGGAGCAACTGTTTATGGCTGTTTATTTAATACGTAATTGCTGACAGATGACTAAAAGACTAAAAGAATCAATACTGCTTGAGGATGTGTTCTTTAAGGAATAGAGGAAAAATCTAATTTGAGGAGGCAGTGACATCATACTTCTACAACAGCATGCTAACCATGTTTTATTCTTCTACATACTACATATTACATGCTACAGCAGATGGGTTTCTCAGCAAAGCAAGATAAATCCATGCTGGCAGGTTGGAGAAAACCAATGCAAAAATTGTACTTATAGAGAATGTTTTTTCCATTGTTTCTTTGAGTCACTAAGGTTTTTGGTCATATCAGTGTGATTATTTTGCAAAAGGCTGTAAAATCACCTCACACAGGTTTGGTAAAATTGATAACTCTGACTACAATTAAATAAGAAATATATATATCGAACTTGTGCTTTAATTGGGGTTTTGTAGAGAGTCACTGGCCGCTAATTTAAAGAAGGAAAATTTTGTTACACACAAAATTTTTTAATTACCAACAATTGTTATACCCCATGAGTATACGATTTCAACATAGGCTTGCTTCACTGATCACATGACAGAAAGAAGTGATGTGATTGGCTTTTATTTGAATGCCTCACATTTTGGTATGAATGTTCTGTGTTATGTCTTGGCAAAAATATGTAAGTGTAAAGCTTATAAAAGAATTTTTTTTTTTGTTGCTCCAGACAAGAAATAGAGTTCACCAGATTGAGTGAAGTCTGTTTATCATGTTTAGTCTGTTTATTTATTGGATGCCGTTTATCTTGTTCTGTAGTGAAACCCATCAACTATTCAGTGTTTACTTTATTGTCTATACTAGTCATAAATAACCCTGCAGTCCTCCTCCTGAATACTGTATGTAGTGCCAACTTTGAGTTTAAGTTTCATTAAGAAATACCTCACACTGAATTATTTAAGTACATTCACAAAACTCCAAGTTTCAAAGTCTCCAGGTCTTCTCTTGTAGTGGAAAATTCTGGGCGACTGATGTACAGTCACATGTACAGTTCATTTGTATTATGTTAAAAGGTGAAATCCCTAAAAAATGCTCTCTCTTTGTCCGATACACTTGTGTTACACACACTGAGATACACTTGTGTTGCTCCAGCAGTGAAAACACCTTACATTGCATATTCAGTCCTGTGTTCAGCAGAGTGTGGTGTCCCACTCAACATTTTACCCTCTCCCTAATCAGATTTTTTATGATGATCTCACAGCTTTAATGAGGCTATAAAGCACTTTTCTGGTCTACCACTTGTCTTCCTTTTCCCATGTGATGTGATGTCATCTCTCCTCCTTCATGTAATCCATTTGCACTTATCCAAGGTCTCTATTGATCGTATCTATGATTTAAATGAATTTGATGAGGACGGTTTGGGTTGAGATGTTGAGCAAGAGTCGGGTCAGGAGAAGAGGATGAGCGGCGCTCATGGCCAAGTTTTGCTTCCTAGCAGAGGAAATGAGGAAATGAGGATTGTGACTACTAGTGTGTGTGTGTGTGTGTGTGTGTGTGTGTGTGTGTGTGTGAGTGTGTGTGTGTGTGTTTGTGTGTTAAGGGAGGGTTATGACTCTGGGGTGAGAGGTGTAAGGGTCTCCCCTAGCGGTCCATAATGCTCAGCAGATGTTTTCCACTCTCCCTTCTGATAGAAATTTATAGTCATGTGACCCATCAGGGAGTAAACTGTTCCAATACAATGCTGTTTTCTCAAATTTTCCTGATTCCTTCTCCCCACCTGAGTCTCTCCATTTTCAGTTTGTACTGAATTGATTGTAATCTCTGTTCGTTCTTAGTTTTTACTATATTTTCCAACCCCCACTGCGCTCAGAGTATACGCCTTTCTCTATTTGCCTGAGAGTTACTCCAGCACGAAATGAGCCTTCAAGAGCAGCTAGAGGCCAGGCTGAGGAACTTTGGCAGAAAATCGACGAAGTTAGCTGTTTTGAATATACTACAGTGTTGGAAAACTAGTGCAAGACTTTCTGTGCTTTTTTGTGAATTCTGATTTGAGAATGATGCATCCTTCCCCTGAGTGGTTAGACACTTGTGTTAAACATTAGCTGCTGTTTCTTCCTGTTTACAGATCCTGGGATACCACAGACACCGAAGTATGTCTACTGATCACATTTGATTGACAACTGGTAGATTGAGGTTCTTTTAAATTAAATAACTCTGAGCATAATGTCATGAAGAAAGGTTCAGGACATTGCATTCATCCTCACTGGAATGTAGAAGACAATACAGAAATACTGAGATCTGCTGAGATGGCAGCTATGCAACCATATTTTATCATCTTTAACAAGCCAGTCGGTTTCCTCCACGTTAGTCTTGTTTACATTCTCCGAGCGTTTGCCTAATGTTTACAGGCTGTCTCTAGAGCCACTGCTGTCTGGCAGCATTTTTGTCCTCATGCTAACACACAGCATCTTATCGGTAACACTACGGAAAACAGGTCTCAATTCAGATCGAGTGAACTTTAACAGACCGTGGCTGGCTGCCAGTGGTGCAGGCCTGTGGAAAACTCTCTATCTTCCAGAACACTTTTCCAGAACTGTTCCAGAGGCTTTAAACTGGCCACACTGTTGCGCCAGCTCATAATGTCAATATGCAGCGCACTACACCGGAGCTTGTTCAGCCCTGGCTGGTAATGTTTGTCCAGAAGTACTTTTTCATTTTTTTTGGTTGACCATATGCCTGTTCATGTGTCTTTATTTTTGTATAAATCAGCATTTCGCTTCCCTGCATGTTTGTGTAACCTGTGTTTTGCACCTAAATGCTGTCCTGCACATTCCACTTGTCCTTTGTAGTGTGTGTGTGTTCTGGCGAGGACTGCTTGTTCTGGCACTAACTCGGATCTTGGATGCTGAAGGCCCACATTAGGAGTCTCTCCGCTGACCACACACACCTCACAGTGCTACAGAGAGGCCACAGCCCTGCCTGCTTATGTAACCATGTGGTAACAGCGACCCGCCTGCCAAGAACCGAGCTCACATCATAGGGCAATCTTATTCCACTATTACTTCCTCTATCGCTCCAGGATTTGAAGCTGGACCTTCCTTCATGCTCTGATTTGCAGTAGTCCTGATTTAAGGCCAGTTTCAGCAGTTCGTTTGTTTTAATCAGTTACATTAAAATTCAGCTGTGGTTTCCCAGATTGTCCTGTTTTTAAAGTACTGCTTGTGATTTGTAATTGTTTTCATGGAAGTAATTATTTAATTGATTAAGCTTGCCTTTTGACTTCAAACTTAATTAATTATCTGTGTACTGTTTAAAAGGAAAGTTTCTAAAAAAAAATGCCACATGCTGTCTTTTTGTATTTAATCTCTTTTTTTTTTGTTTATCATGTGTCATTATTATTATTATTATTGCTAGTCAGTTTATGTCCATACGTAATACTTATAATCATATTTTTAATTATGCTTTATCGTCCTTTTATTATCATCAGGAAGTGCTTTGCTTATAATAATAATAATACTAATACTACTACTACTACTACTAATAATAATAATCACCCCACAAACCACAGCACCCCCCCTCAGAGGCCACACCCCCAGGGGCCAAAGCCACCCCAATGGCACAATGGGACCGCAAACCTAGGTTCTTGTAATGTTAGTGGTTTTGATGTTATAGCTGTTCATTGTACATCCATTATTCATTTATCTGAAACCGCAATCCACACAGGAAAAAAATATATTATCACGATTGTTTATAGCAATGCTGCCTCACAGCTCCAGGGCCTCTGGTTCAATCCTGAGCTCAGGTTTCTGTCTGTGTGGAGTTCCCTCTGTGCTCATTCAAATTTTTTTGTTTCTTTCTTCCACATACTAAAAATATGCATGTAGTTGGCTTGTTAATTCAAAACTGTCACTAGGTAAATGAATCTGTGTCAGTGTCAGTGTGTGTGTGTGTGCATTGTTCCCTGTGATTGACTGGCACCCATCCAGTGTGTATTTCTATCTCATGACAAGTATATTCCTGGTATAGGCACAGATCCACCATAACCATGACCAGCTAAAGGTGTTACTAAAGATTATTAATTTTAATCATAAATACTGTATTTATATTAAGACGCCAGGTCTCGGCAAAGCTGAGTCTGTACGCAACATTTTTCTTCCTATTATTTAATGTGTTATGTATTATTTTCAGCAATGTGATGTTACAGGACAGTAGTTGGTAAATAAGATTGGATGGATGTTGTGTAAAAGGTGAATTTTGTAATGTTTATGTGTTTCTAGAATAAACATATTAGAATCATGAAATATTAAAAGTACTTAACATATGCTTCAGAATGATTGCTGGGCAAGGGCTCGTTCCATAAACAGTTTCAGGTTTCTGTTTACAGTTTATCTAGCGCTGAAATGACTTGCTCAGCCCTGACACTTTTTGTTTTCATGCAAGTCACATGACATACTGTATGTGAAGCACTCAGCAGAGCGGGTGGGTTCGATTACGGCAGTGGTTCTCAACCTTTTTTTGCAGTGGGCCGCACTATGTCCAAGTTCAAGTCTCACGGGCTGCATATTATTTACATATGAGGAGGGGGGGGGCGCGTTCAGAGCATTCGACGGGGGGGCGAGGATTGCGCGCGCGTTCAATTCAATTCAATTCAATTCAATTTTATTTATATAGCGCTTTTAACAATCGTCATTGTCTCAAAGCAGCTTCA
>JAQQZT010000001.1:13566008-13583208 GCA_030068275.1 Clarias platycephalus
TTCAAAGTTTGTTCAATACATTTATTTGTTTAATATTTTTTTAATGAATTGTAAAACCATTTATTATTATTTTATTTATTTTTATTTATTTATTTATTTTTTTACGTGGTCAGCATCGCGGGCCGCATTTGCATTTGTGACGGGCCGCAGGTTGAGAACCACTGGATTACGGTAAGAGTTTGAAAATGTTTTCATTGTATTTGCAATCCACCTCACAGCCAGCAGGGGGTGCTAAACAATTACAAACTGCTGCTTTAACGCAGACGCTTCTGATAGCCTTTGTTGTTGCAGCAGCTCCAGTAGAGGAATCTAAATCAGCTTGGCTGAGAATAGGGCTGTTATGCGGAAAGCTGATGCATTTTTAGATAAAGAGCTCACACACAAATAGAAGTCCACACACTAACCTTTTTAAAATCACATGCTGTGTGTATTTGGAGATCCTCCATATCAGATTTCTACATTAAACAAGAGATGAATAATTTTCACCCGCTCTCAAACTTTTATAATGCATAATAATAAAATTTCTCTATTATGTGGATATGACATTATTAAAAAAAATTTTTTATTGGGTGAGACGTCATAATTTTATTCACTGCCTCTTCTAGTGCTGCTACTCTCTCTCTCTCTCTCTCTCTCTCTCTCTCTCTCTCTCTCTTTCTCTCTTATGCACACAAAGTGATCTGTAGCAGATTTAACTGTGGTGACAGAGGGTTATGTGAGTGGTTGTATGGGTAGAGAGAGGCATTGTGGGACAGACTATAGTCTTTGGTCAGAGGCCTGACAGTGAAAGAAACACACACACACACTGCTCTTTAAGGCATCACTCAGCAGACTCTCTATTAGCTGTAGGTCAGGGTGAAGTGGTTAGAGTAACAGAATTAGGGTAAGCAATGTAGCGTGTGTGTATGCACGTGGGTCTGTGTGTGACTTTTACTCAGCAGTGTTATCTCATTGAAAAGAATCACCTATATTCCCCGTAGGTTTGAAGGGCTGGCTTTTGACATGTTTCGATTTCCAAGCTTGTAGCAGATTGCGTGTTTTAATGTTTGTGTGTTTAAATTTGGAAGATGTCGTCTATGGAATGTCACTCGTCATGATTCATTCCTGACAATCATTAGCGTATCTGATTCCAGAGAAATTCTTGAGAAACCTACAGAGACACACACAGTAATAATGAAAGTATGTAAAGTACTTCAGGATAATTAGTAAGACTTCATATTCATACTTAAGTGTGCTGTTTATTGTCATACTGCTATATTTCTTCTATATTTCTCCAGGACCATAGTGCAACACATAGCAATACTTTCCTATAAGTACAGATACTAAATAATGAGTGACAAAAAGAAAAATAATAAAATACAAGACAGTGCATTAGACAACAAAAAAAATCAGTGCACCAAGTGGAACAATTGTCTGTAAACACATTTATAAAGACTTATTCCAATAGATGTCAAATTGTCATAAAGACGCTTGTCTGAAATGTGATGTCAATTTGACATTTTTCATAGACAATTGTAGAGCATAATGAAAACTGACGGTGTTTGTTTCTATTTTTTATGTATGGCACATAATAGTGCTGATGGGAAACAGAGAGTATATCCATAACTCTGTAATTAAGGTATCAATTACCGTCCCTATCGAGTGTCTAAATGGTAAAATTATTACTAACTATTTTAGTCAAGGGAAATATACATAAGTGTCATTACTGTGTCATGATGTTGTCATTAATAATTTTTAATAAACATAGCAAAACAAAACTCGAAAGACAGATAAAAATGCATAATGTCAGATCCATAAAAATTTATAAGAGTGCAATACAGCTTGTTCTCGTGGTGATGGTTCTGCCAAGTGGCAAGTTCCAGCGATATCACAAAGAACATTGTGGCACATTTGTTTATGTTTGTTCAATGAACCTTAAAAAGACAAGTTTTGCCATTCTATAATCATTATTTTACTCATGTAATGCCTGGTGGCTTTGTGGTTAGCAATGTGGCCCATGCATTGTGAGTACTGTACTCAGTTTCCTCCCACAGACCAAAGACATTCAGATTAGGCTAATTGGTGTTTTCTAAATTGCCTAAAGTGAGTGAGGGAGTAAGTGAGTGTATGTTTGTTTGTGCCCTATGATAGATCTCCACAACTGTTTCTATATTCTCTTATTGATAATCTTGTAATCTTTTTTTTTTTTAAGGTCATGGGCGGTTGTATACTGTAAGCATTTCACTGCATATCGTACCGTGTATGTGACAAAATATAATTTGAATTTCAATTTAATGTGTCCAATGAGACTACATTGTCTTACTTGTTGATTTATGCACCACACCAGTAGGAGAGTTTTGAAACAGAATCTTTAAGAGAGTGGATTTAAAAAGTACAAGCAAAGATCATGAAAAAATAAGCAAGTGCATCACTTAATATTGTATTGGATAAAAACGACTGTTAAAGGAAATCAAAGAGATTGGATAAAGAGACAAAGAGAGATAAAGAAAAAGGTGGATAGGGATGGCAATCGAGGCGGATGTACCGAGAGAAAGAGCAGTTGACAGGCTAATTGAGTTTAAAGAGAGTTGTGAGTGGAGATAGAGCCATCTTTATGTGCTGCTCTGAAAGAGAAGGCAGCTGGGAGTCTGCACACAACCAAGCTAAACAAGGCATCATGAAGAGGGTGTGTGCGTGCGTGTGTGTGTGTGTGAGGGAATGTGGAGGCGGTGGCACATATCTTCTTCCTGACACCCAGACTCTATATCTGTGTAAGTGTGTGTCCTGTAATCTCATATGTCCTTCCTCATTTACTCAGTGTGTCAGATTAAGTGAGAGTGAGTATTGACTTGGAACTGTTGTGGTCTTTAGGCCTTGAGTCGGATACAGTGCTGATTGAAACTGGTTTTGTCGTCAGTGTCGACAGGTGAGGGTGAGTGTATCTATTTCCATGCTTCCTGTGTATGCAAGAGAAACAATGTGTGACTCCACATCCTTTAATGTGTTACATACGCTGTACTATTGCAGCCAATTCATACAGACACACAAAAACAAACTATATATACATTTTTCTTCTTGGATGGTACCTTTTCGGGTGATATATATATAACAGAAAAAAGATCTGTTGTATTTTCTGTCTTGGTTTGCGCTGACCAGTTATAAAGTTGGAATACACACATATGTTGTTGCTAATGAGGAATTATTGAAGAGCAGGTTGCTTTGATAGCAGCCTTCAACTCGTACGTATGTATTATTTCATCAGTCTTATCTTCCTCTTGACACACTCCTATAGATTCTCTATGGGGTTCCGGTCAGGTGAGTTTGCTGACCAGTCAAGAACAGTAATATCATTGTCAGCAAACCAGTTTGTGGTAGTTTTCGCACTGTGTAAAGGTGCTGATTCCTGCTGGAAAAGGAAATTGTCATCTCCATAAAGCACATGAAAGAAAGAAATGCTCTAAAATCTCCTGGTAGTTGGCTGGGCTGACTTTGGACTTGAAAGCAACTTGGATTATGTGCATCTTCACTCATTCTTCAAAATCTGGGACCTTGATTTCCCAATGAAATGCAAAATTTAATTTATAAAAAGGAATTTGTACCACTCAGAATGGTGCAGTTTCGTGTTCCTTGGCCCAGGTACGACGCTTCTGATGTTGTCCATGGTTCAGGAGTGAGTTGATACTGAGAACAGTTCTCATTCATTTATTTCATATATACAGTACATATATACAATACTGGAAGAAAACGTTCCTCCAGTGTTGTATATTTTGGAGTGTATGTTCAGAGACTCTTACAGTCATCCTGTCTTCGTGAGAGACAAAATCTCTTGTTTTTAAGCTTGACTTTGGTATCTAATTATAATGCAATGCTTTATAGAGTTACTTTGATTTATATGTTTATTTTTATTTTTTGTTCATTGACAAGTTATTAAAAGTCATAGTACGATGTTAGTTGTTTTGCTAGGAAAGTAAAAAAGGACGGATGCATTAAAATGCAGAATGCTGGAATCTATTTAGTTGATTGTGATTTGGCATTGTCTTTCTGCAGCTGCCTGCTTTAATGCTGCTTGTCTCTATGTCTCTTTGCCCCTAAAAGGATATAAGTCCTAACACTAAAGTGTTTCACAGCTTCCTCGTTCCACAACTGGACATGGACCTATTCAACATGTGCATAATAAGTGCACTGGCTTCGATTGAACACAGTTCATCATGAATCACACAGTTCATCTCCATCTGTCTTGTGTTAATCAAGAAGATAAACATGGATGTGAGGTTTTGTTGTGATGTAAGGTTGCTTGCAGGACCGTTAGAGTCCACTAAGAGGCAGAAACGCACTGCTTGTTGAAGCCTAAGGCAGTGAGCTTTATGTGCACAGATCTTTTGCAGCAGTTATTTTTCAGCATTTTAACCTACCAAGGTTTGACCCTTAAGAGTCTTATTATTCAGTTATTCATCTGATCATGTCATAATAAAACAGATTATATAATGAATTTGAATTATTCAAAAACTACAGTGAAACTAAATAGAAATTATGAGAGGGTAAGACAAGTTCCTGGGACTTTTAATGGTTAATGGACATTTCATATTCCTAAGGCAAACGCAGAACACAGTGTCTGACGAGGAGGGGTGCACAGAACAATATGCCCGATCACCGCGAAGATATTTAAAAAGCCTTAACCCGGGGTAATAGTTTAATCATCTTGTTTTATAATCTGTAAACACATACTTGCCTTTGGCTGGGTGACTCACGAGTCCCAGGTGACATCATTATAACAACCCTGTTGTTTAAATTGCTCTGCAGAACTACACAGTGCCATCATGAAATTACTGCATGCATATCTTATTGCATTTTTTACAAACAAGAAAGAAAAACAGTCTCTGTCGTGCCCCAGGCTCTGTAATCAAGACAAATAAAATAAATAATCTAGACCACCAACATACAGTACAACCAATCAGGAAGAAGATGTGGAGTCTCAATTTTCCTGTCGAGTCACTGTAGCCCTTTGCTGCACTAGCATTCAGGTATTTCAGTCAAATTAGCATGTACGTTAAGCTGCAATTAACTGAGCTTGGAATCCTTTTTAGCATTAGAGCATTTGAGAAACAAAGTGAGTGGAAAAAAACATGGACACCTCAGTGTTTGTCAAGCTAGCTAGCTAGCTAAGTGTAATGAGTGACGTATAATTTCTCCTCAAAACAGCTATCTGCAAAAAAATATATATCTGTATGTTTGTTGAACTAAAGCAAATATTTGTATATACTGGCGGGGAAAATCTTTTAAAATGAAGAAGTGCTATTTTGTTGACTGTTGATGCTGTGTGCAACCATGTTGGTTTGATTCCACTTCCTGAACTCAGAGGCTGAGGAGATTTTCCCATGTAGTGAGTTTTCTTTTGTTTATACTGGTCAGAAATGGGTGACTATGAGTTACAACCTTCAGTCAAATGCAGCATACTGTGTACTGTTCATTGAGAGGTCATGGGTTTAAAGTTGAAATGCTGAGGGAAGGGCTGGGTATAAAATAAAGCATCACTTCCTATTACTCACTCTTAATAGCTGCTGATTGTAGGTTTTCATTTCAAATTATCTAGCATTAAAATGCATCAGTTGTAACTAGCTGGCCAAAAAAAAAAAGAAAGTCACACACTCTAAGATTTCATTCAGTCACCTTTAGCTTTGAGTACACCACACAGTGTAGTTGTCAGTTCACACATGAAAATGATTCCTCATGTTACCAGAGCCACTCTTTCACGTTTTAAGTCCTAGAGTATGCCTGTGCCATCAGGGAAGAAAAACTCCATTGATGTGATATATGTGATGTAACCTGGTCATTCAGTGCATTCAGGTCGTCAGCTGACTACATGATGTTGCTGAGCCTAGACCTGACCACCTGAAGATCAAAGGCAAGATCAAAACATTGCCTCCAGAGGCTTGTACAGTGGACACTATGCTGACTATGATGGGTGTTTCACGTTACTGTATGCGCTTCCCTTCTTACCCTGGCACATCCATCACTCTGGAATAGGGTCAATCTGGACTCATCAGACCACATGATCTTTTTCCATTGCTCCAAAGCCCAATCTTTATGCTCCCTAGCAAACGGAAGCTTTTTTTTCTCATTAATCTCACTAACAGGTGGTTTTTAATAGACACACAGCTGTTTAGTCACACATTTCTTCCACACAGTTGACGGTTTAGCAATATCCTTCCAGGTTTTGATAATTTGTTGAAGGGTTTTTACAGTAATTTTAAATCTCTTTAAAATTAGTTGTTTTCTTTGCATGATGAAGCCCAATAATTTGACCCTTCAATAAAGTTTTTTCTTTCATTTATAAATACTTTATAAATACTTTAGGATTTTTGGGGTCGTAATCTTTAGGATTTTTTTTGGTCAGAAGAATGGCATGCTCCCATGTTCTCACTGTCATATTTGTTCAGATAAAGTGTCTAATTTCCAACTCATTCCTACTTAGATGCTGATATAACCGCCTGTAATTACGGTCACTCCCATATGACATCAAGGCAGCGTTGGTTAACTTCCTCCAAAATCTCTGACTGCTTCGTCAAAGGAACAGGATAAGATGGAACAAAAGACAGAGAAAAGAGATTTGGTGGGAATCTGCTCCCTAATGTTAATCCTCTCAAATGGCTG
Source organism: Clarias platycephalus (assembly GCA_030068275.1). Lineage (NCBI taxonomy): Eukaryota > Metazoa > Chordata > Actinopteri > Siluriformes > Clariidae > Clarias > Clarias platycephalus. Next base: position 13,572,639 of record JAQQZT010000001.1, read on the forward strand.
AGTGGAGGGCGGTCTATCGGTAGTTTATTCATCCCTCAACCCCCTCTCCTCATCTAACCCCCTCTCACATTTCCCTCCTTTCGCTGAGACTTTATGCGGCTGAGTGAAGAGCCAGGTGTAGTTGTGGTGGAGAAGTGAGCACCATATCATGGTCCTGACCCACTCTGTCCCCGCAGACTTGGGTTCCATTTACCCACCCATGATGTTTCTCATATATCTGCTAGAACCCTGAGACACCCTTTGTTTTCCATGGCATGGTTTGCTTTTCTCTTGAGCTCAAATTTCATCTCTCTCTCTCTCTCTCTCTCTCACACACACACACAGACACACACACACACACACACACACACACACACACACACACACACACACACACACACACACACACACACATTAATAGTATGCTCGTAGAACCCACTTTGGTTCCACCTCTTTTTCTTTTACACTTGACCCCGTCCCCGGCTGAAGAAACCTATTCCATGTGTGTTGGGGGAGAAGTGAAGGATGAAGTCCACATCACTGAGCTTTACTTGGTGGCTAATATCTTCTTTACCATGACGGATACTTCTGATTGCATAGCTTTTTTTTCCCCTCATGGCCACCATATTATGGCTTTTCTATACATTTTCTATAAGTCTCAACCCTTGTCTCTATCCCTTCATTCCCTCATCTGTTTCTGCTTAAACACATCTCTCTCTTTTTTTTTCACTGCTTGGATTCGTAGTTGTTTTTTTTAAAAACCCTGAGCGCAGAAAAAAATAATATTATTCGAGTCTAAGAGCAACAAAGTAGTGCCCTCGTGTGTTATTCTGATGAAAATGTATGTGTGCAACGGCGGCGAGTACTGATTTTAACTTTCAGTAGAAGAAAAATGTAAAGCAAAATGTGCAATGCCCTTGAGTGTCCAGTGTCTGCTGAGTTTTTTTGTACTCTGCTTTCTCTGTCTTCTTCATTCATGTAGAAGTGAATGTAAGAGGATTCACTGAACCCCTCTCATAGCAAAAAGGATGGAGTGATCATAATAAGAAGGAGTAAGAGGAGATGAGAAAAGAAGGAGAAAAACAGCGTCTTTCTAACAAACTCACTCCCACAGGGATTTAACTTTTAATAGATTTAATTTCAACTCAGTCAGGAAAAAAAAGAAAAAAGAAAAGAAAAAAGGAACCTTATTCCTCCCCCCTCCCTCTTTCTGGCCCACCACTTCCCTCCTTCTTTTCACTCTAAGCCCCCCAAATTCATTCCCCCCGGTCTGCACCCCGCTCCCTCCATTCCATACCAGCAAGAGGATAGAATGTGAATTTTCTCCTCTCAGCTCTTTATCTCTCTTAATGCAAAGTGGATTCAGCTCTTACATGCAGGTGAGTGTCAACACCAAGAACCAGCTCTTTGAAGAAATGTTTTTAGGGTCATTATTTTGGGAAGAGTCAGATTTGCAGTTTCCTGGTTGTATAATTATTTCTGATGCAAAAGTTTGGCATTAGTTGTGTCTGTGCTGTTGAGTTATTAGCTTTCTGAGTCAGATATCTCACAAGTGATGAGAAGTTAGATAACAGGAAGATGATTGATGATTGACAGCTAAAACAATGAAAAAAATCTGAACGTGCACCTATTGATATCACTCGCTTTCTGTATACGCTCCAAAAAAAGTTTTACAAACGTTTTTTTAGGTTAGTAGGTTTTTAACTTCCTAATGGAATTATATTACAAGTCTTCAGTTGTGGAATTTAATCAGAGTGAAAGCCAAATCCTGGCGCATTATTAAAACCTTGTAACAATGCTTTGGTTTGTCCCTTTTGGGGTACCACAGAACTATAGAGGGTTCCTCTGTCTGAGAGTATCCAAGACACTGCTGAGTACTTACGCTGTTACGCTGTTATGCACTCCATTTAACTTTAATTGGGATTCGACCCCAGAAACACAATAAGTGGAAATATAAACTTAATCTTGTCAATTTCTCTGGAATGTCCACCACCTCCATGGTTAATTCTCTTCAACTTTTAGGTACTGTACCAGTAAGAATTTAAAAATACTTTCGCCTCATTATTGACACAAACTGTCTGTCCTTAACTGTCGTGGTAAGTTAGTTCCACCAGGCATGGAAGGATATCTGTTGGTGGAGCAAAATACCTGACTAGATAGACAAATCGTAAGTTGTTGATAAAAAAAGTTGAAATTAAAAAGCCGAGGAAGAGACATTTGGTTTGTTGTTGTGGAACAGTCGTATAAAATCAATATCACACTTGAGGTTCCGCATTTGTGCTGAAAATTGGCAAGGCCGTGATTTCTTCTACACCTGTCCTGCATCCTCGTGCCTACGACCCCATAACAGCCCTCCGGATATTTAGCACAACCTTGAGTGCGATATTGCTTTTATACAATAGTGTATTATTTATTTTAATTAAATTTTGGTACATTTCAGACAAGCTTTTTTGGTCCTTCCACATGCCATCCAGTTCATTAGGTGTCGGATACTCCCCACCCTGGAGATATAGGGAGTAGAAGGGGTTGGTTTACCATCTCGACACTCAAATTATCATGCACACACCACGGGCAATGTGCGAATGCCAATTTGTCTCTGGACTGTGGGAGGAAACCGGAGTACCCGGAGGGAACCAAACAAGCGCGGGAGAACATGCAACCTCCATGCACTCAGTCCCGAGGCGGGAATCGAACCCCGACCCTAGAATTGCAAGGCGACAGTGCTAACCGCAAAGCCATCATGCCAACTATGTTTTTATTAAGATAAACAAATTAAATATACAAATACTCATCAGTTTTGCCTATCATTTCCCCCCATTGCCCTTAGGCAGTACATTGCTGTGGTAATAACTTTAAAAAAACGAAAATGCAGTTGCTAGTTAATTATACAAACAAAATCTAGTAACTAATAATCTGTTACATTTTATTAAAAAAAAAAAATTTGCAGTTAACTACATTTGAATAATATTAGCTTTGTGCAAAATGAGAGGTCCTTTAAATTCCAGATGGTGATAATGTTCAGCTCAATGGCATATGGCTCAGAGCATTATTGACAGAATGTCAGAAGTCTGTGGCTCATCAAGGTCACATTGTGAATAATAAAATAGATTGTCTCCATCTCAAATCTGTGCCTTTAACTCTCTATCCATGTGCACATACCCCAGAGCTACCACCCACCTTACACACCGTTTGAGGTGTACTTGGGTGAATATTTGAATAAAACAATAAAGAGAGGGTGTGTGTGTGTGTGTGTGTGTGTGTGTGTGTGTGTGTGTGTGTGTGTGTGTGTGTGTGTGTGTGTTTTGCTTGGTGCTAGACTAATGACCTGACTGGGGGTCCAGTTTCAAGACGAAGGCCTAATTATACCCTTGAAACACAGAGCATTACAGAGCTTAGACAGCATATTCCAGGGCGCACACACACACTAGGCGTCTTCACATTTCATTAAGCAGTCTTAGACGCATTTAACACTCATGCAAAATGGAATAAAAGCTCAGCAGGCAGTTTTCAGCTAAAACACAAACTAATTATTTTATTGAAGCATTAAAAAACAGTATCTGTCCTATGGATGTAGTTAAAACAAGCATCAAAGTGTAAATGAGGTTTTGTCACCTCTGCTGTTACTGAAAGTATTTTCAGGAACATCAGATGATCAGAAGTGCTTGGATGGGTGAAAAAGACATTTTGTGCCTTTCATGTACTGTATGTGTATAAGAAGCATTGAGTGTGAGAGAGAGTGAGTGAGTGAGTGAGAAATAATAAAAGAAGAAGCTGGGAGACCAAAGAAATGTGAGAATAAAGTCTGTCATTGCTCACACAGGGTTTATGTAATACTCTTTCCCAGGTGTGTGTATGTGTAAGAAAAGGGGGGAAAAATCCATAGTTCCCCTTATATAACAGCGTTACTGGACCACCTTCTTGTATACTGATTACTTTTACCGTTGTAAACTTTTCTCAGCATGAGACTTGGAAGAAGAGTCCAGATGAAGTGATCTCAGAGGAATGTGTGGGTTCCTGATTTCATGAAAAAGCTTGTCTTTTCCAGAGCAGCTGTTTTCAGTTTGTCTCTTCTTTCTTCACACTTCTGTACGAAGCGTACAGATTTGGGTCAGGGATCAGTGGCCTAAAACTCAAACATATGTGATAATCAATCCATCAGTGAACTGGTTAAGGAATGTAGCTTCCCAACCTTTACTAAACTGTTGGACTCACTTAAATTCCACTCATTCCCACAGCGACATCATTTACTTGTTTCGGTTTTGGCCTTATTTGCATCTTCCTACATTGTTGCATCTAAAAAAGCAGACCAAATCTCCTCCTCTAAACTTCTCTTCTAGACTTCCAATAAAGCACAAATTTTAGCTGGCATAACAACCCTCTAATCCCTTACTGCACGTCTGACGTTAATATGAAGGAGAAATAGACTGGGAGTGATAGAATTAGACTGCGTAATGAAAGAGAGATGAGAATACCGAGGTGAATGTCAGTGTAAAGTGGGATAACAGAATTAGAGAATGGTGTGATGGGTGGAGAAGTGTTGGAGACGCTTTGCTGTGTAATCCAGCTGTCTGTGAGAGATATACATGCTGTGATTCCTAGGCTCCATGCAGTCCTTTCTAGAGCGGGATTATTAATCTGAGACTATATGCGTAATCCTCATCCACAGGCCAGATGGCTGCTGCTTAGCTAGATTCCCTCCATCCTGTTAGATAAAAATGTAACACACAAACATGCATATATAATATAATATAATATAATATAATATAATATAATATAATATAATATAATATAATATAATATATTATAATGTATATGTACATTATACTGTATAGTGCCAAAGGAAAAATTTCAGACCCCTTTAAGTTTTCCATATTTTTCTTAAGTTAGGCACAGGTGGACTCCAGTGAAATTGTAGCAGCATCTCTAGGACCACTGATAGGAGCAGAACACACTGAAGCACAATTGCAAATGTCATAACAAAGGATCTGAACACATACTGTACTGTATGTAAATTTAACTAAATTTTTAAAATAAATGAACAAAATACTTTGTAATTGTGGAGGAATGATGAGGTAAAAAAGGACTTAAATCCATTATAAGATTTCTTTGGTGTCAAAATGTGAAAAACTTTCCGTCTGCACTGTATACGTGCATGCAATGCATAGAATGTCTGTATCACATGCTCAGCTTAAGATACTTGTGATGCTTATCTGGACTGTACAGATTACAGCAATAAGGTAACTCATCATCATGAGCTTAAGTATCGTCATCAATTTACAGCTTGTCACAGTAGTCAGCCTTGTGGAGATGGAAGTTCTGAGCATACATTCTGATTCTGATTAAATGACTGAGTGGTGTGTGCTGTAAGCACCTGGATTTGATGGACCATTCTGTGAAAAGAAGCCTGTTTAACAGAGTGGGTTAAAGGTGCTGACAGTAACCATGATTGATCTGCTACTCTGTGGAGTTTGGCAGTGTCTAGAAGAGCTGGTCTGTGCCTCTAATGCATCCTCAGCTCCAGCATCCAGCTCATTATTCAGGCTAAATGAATAGTCATGCTGTTCATGAGAGTTTGATAATGGTGAAAGAAAAGAAGTCCAAACAGATCACGTTCCATGAGAAAGCTTATGGTCTATCTCAGCACGTGAAAGAATCTGGAATGGGATTAGTTTCATTATTATGGTTATTATTGTGAGAAACAGAGGATGGGTAAGAACAGATAGACAACTTGGGATCTTGCTTTTCTTTCCCACACAGTATTGCTTGATTGGAAGCAAGCGTGTGTGTGTGTGTGTGTGTGTGTGTGCAGCTGTGAGAGCAGCTGCTACACACCATGCGGTATTGAGTTTGTGAGTATGAGAAACAGGGACAGAGAGTAAGATAGCTCTCTTGTAGTTTGTATAGAGACTCATAACACACAGCTGTTACTTCGGGAACTCAAGAGAGACTTGGCCTGATCAGTTTTGAAAGTGTGTGTCTATGCGTATTAAACATATGCAACTCTACAGTAATGTGTCTGTTTGTCCTGTTCGTGTTCTTTCACTTGCTGTTATTCAGCAAAGCCCTGCTTGTTTCGATGTAACAGCTGAATGTCTTTGCTTCGCTATCAATTATCTGCACATCCAGCATTTGCCGTCAACACTGCTGCGGAAACACCTAGTCACAAGTCTTATGCGCTCAGAGATTTCTAACTAAAACAAAAAGTGACTGTTTTATTCCATCTACGTATACTGTACGTAGGTTTGGAGAAGAGGCAGCACGTATAAATGCGCTTGTAAGCTGTTGTTTAATGAGAAATATATACAGAAGATGTGACACATCGCATCAAATCAGGCATCCATTTGAGAATATTTTCATGAGGATTCCATGACACAGTAAGAAAGAGAGATCATCAATCTCATTTTGATACCAGGATTTCCCTGTTACTCCTAAAATAGGTTTTACAGAGACAAAATGCATGTTTTTTCTCTTACAAGTGGAGTAACCAGCTTGGATAGTGTTAATTAAAGTGCTTTAAAAAAGGGTTAGGATTAAACTTTCTCACTTCTGTTAAAGGATCAGGAAGATAAGGTATTTATTAAACAATTCTTTTGCTGAAATTGAAGATTTGATGCACTCCATTGGCCATAACCAGTGTTAGAGTATTTGGATTACTTTAAAGCCACAACCGTAAGACTGATACAATGTTTTTCAGGATGTAAATGATTATTAAAAATATATCAATATTAAGAGATTACATAAAAAATTATTCAGATTGGTTCATGGATACTAAGCTTGTCCATGCTATGAGGTTCTTTTGTTCACCAATATGTACTCGAACGTCACATCCTCATGATTGCACCTGCCTCAAAATTCAAGCCAAGGGTACCAGTACTTTAATTTCACTGACTGATCTATCATGTATTTGTTATACTTAAGAAAATAATGAGAGAAAAAAATATTGGGTCAACATTAGATATAAGCTTATACTCAGAGGTTGTATATCTGTATTTTATGTGCCGTTCCAGGCGTCGAATCACATCACACACGCTGTTTAAATACGACAATAAGCAAAAAGTGCAGTATATATTCTGAATAATATTGTGGCCTTCAGCACTACTACTAATAAACACTGAATGCAGAAAATGCTATGTTCTCTGTGTGTGTGTGTGTGTGTGTGTGTGTATATGTGGAGGTCAAACAGGAAATGAAAGCATAAGCATTCTGTCTTGCTTTCTTACTCAGCGTGCCTGTGTGTGTGCGTGTGTGTTTATAAGACCTTACATTGCCCCTGTCCTGTGGTGTGTAAAGGGGAGCGTGTCTGTCCTGTTCTACGTCCTCTGCCCTCTTCCTTCCTTCCTTCCTTCCTTCCCTACTTCCCCTGGCTCTAGAGGAAGAATGACTGCTACCATGTGTCTTATGGAAACTCTGGCATCGGTACATTTGAGATTAATTTGTAAACCCAAATTAGTCCCACGCCACACACAGTGTAAGCGTCTGTGCATGTGTGTAAGACAGACATTTAAGGTTATGTTCCCTTATTTGTATTCATTATAAGCGTATGCCTTCCGACTGAAGTTGAATTGGAGTTTCGTGTTTGTGGCCGAGTATTGTAGGGTGACACTGTTATGATCCTCCTTCTTTCCAAACAGCCTGTACAATGTGTGAGTGTGGGATTATTAATTTGGGACTAATTATCCATAATCTCTGCAGACCAGATGGCTGCTACTCCAGAGCCTCCCTGCGCCCTAAATGTTTGTGCTGTTTCTCTCTCTCAAACACACACGCAAAGACACACACACACACACACACTACAGTACATGCTGTCTGTCTCCCTTACACTGGCCACTTTACAATTAGAAAAATAATTTATCTGGACACCGATCCACTCATGGGATCTTTGAGAAGTCAACACTGTAGCAATCTGGAATCTTATTATTTTTCCCTTCAGATCTGTTCCTTTGATCCTAGTGGTCACCAGATCAGATCGATTGATCTGCAAGATCTGACACCCGTTTTATTCGTGACTCACAAATCAACCTTAATCATCCAAAATAAGAAAAAATTGTCTTTTGTTCAAGATCGTAAACATGTTAAATCCCATCTCATCATGGGCAGAGTTGCAGTGGGTCCAGGGCTTTTTGTGGGATCCTTTAATAGGACACATTCACACCTGGTGGCAGTTAATGGCACAATTTTTTAATGAGGGAGGAAACCGTATGCGGACAATCATGACCATCATGCACAGAAACTCAGCTCAGGTCTATGTATCGCTTATAAATAGATCAAAGTACAGGTGTGTGTGTGTGTGCACTAGGTGTAGTGTAGTTTTATTACATAATTGTATTAATATTGTAATAAGTATAATATTACATACCAATACAACATGAAATATAATATTACATATATTAATACAATATTACATACATAAATTAGATTACCGTATTAATTGTGCAAGATATTTAGTGTGCAATAAGGTATTCAAAAGTTTAGTGTGTAATATGGTACGTACTGTTTTAGGACTATTTTTATTTGATTTTATTTATAATTGTTTCCTTTCTACTGGATAACAACTGTGAGCAACTGTAACGAAGAATAAGCGATTTCCCTCTGGGATTAATGAATCTTGAATCTTTTGAATCTTGAATCTTCTATAGGTGTGTGTGTGTGCAAGAGAGAGAGAGAGAGAGAGAGAGAGTGATTGATGGACACTGTGAGTGAGGCTGTGCTCAGCGGAGTGTGTTCTGTGCTGATTGATTTCGAAGCACGCTGCAGTTGATGCTGTGTGTAACCTGCAAACGGCAACTCCGATAACGACCTCTGAGTGTCGACCTTAAATGAATAAGATTAATAAGTAATTCAGTTGAATCGAGACCAAATCCTGACAGTAAAAATCTGAAATGGGTTTTAACGCCGTTTTAAACTGACGTTTTATGGTCGGATGCCGGGACTGCACTGATGTATGCATGAGTATGAATTCGGATTAGACGTGTCCTTTATATGATGTCGAGACAGATCCTGGTTTGAACACTCTAGTAGTAAAGGATGCTGCTGTTGAACTTGTGGCGTTTCTCAGAATAGCCGACTCATCGTTATTGTGTGTATCGACTGATGATTTTCAATCATCGTGTTGAAAAATTGAAATGATATTCGCGCTACATGTTCTGTGTATTACTAATGCATAGCCTTGGTGATGCCTTGAGGTCAGTCTTAATGTGTATATATTCCCTAAGTGTATTGCACTTCTAAATGTGTGTGTGTGTGTGTGTGTGTGTGTGTGTGTGTGTGGCCATGTGATGTTTACCAGACAGCTGTATGTGATGAATTGATAATGCAGACTGGTGCTGTGGTTGAGAATGCTAAGCTTCAGGCTGCAGTAAAGGGAGGGATCTGCTCTCGTTCCACTGCAGTGTGTGTGTGTGTGTGTGTGTGTATTGGCAGCCTATAACCCTTAGCCTGGAGTCCATCCACATTTACTTGTCAGGCTTTTCTTAAAAATTTCAGCTTAGCGTGTCCAGCTATGCTGATTAGTGTGTTTATGATCGTATGTGTGTATACTGTATGTATGTGTGTGTGTGTAGTTAGTGATTGCAGAACACCTTCACTGCCATTGCCGTGCAGCGCTCCTCTCTGTGACGGCCCCTCCTCTCCGGTTCCTGGTCGTCCATTACCTTTAGCCTATCCTGTTCATCCGTGCCCTCGTTCTCAGCGCTCTCAGTATTCTGCTCCAGCTCTCCGGCTTCTCTGATTTTCCCTTTTTACATCCTCTCTTTCCACGTCTCGTTTCCTTTCATCTCTCTCTCTTTCTACCTCTCCTCTGCTGCATCACTTCACTCTTGAATTCTCTCTCTCTCTCTCTCTCTCTCTCTCTCTCTCTCTCTCTCTCTCCAGCTGCAGTAGCTCCTCCTCTGCTTGAGAAGCACTCAGTAGTGATAAAGCAGCCCCCTCCTTCTTTTCCCTCTCACACTCTGTCTGTGTTTCACTCACGCCTTGTACCCTTCTCGGTATTCCGCTCACCTCTCCTTCCTCCCCATCTTTCCCTCCATCCCTCCCTCCCCCCCCCCCTTCTTTCTCATTCCCCATCTTTTCCATACAGACCTGTTTCCATACGTCGAGCGCGCCCTGGCTCTCAATGAAGTGAATGCACCGCTCTCTCACTGGCTGGAATCTATGAGAGATGTGATTGCTCTCTCTCTCTCTCCCTCTCTCTCATTCTCTCTCTCTCTCTCTCTCTCTCACACACACTTACAAACACACACTCACACACACTTGCATCCACTCGCGTTCTCACAAACAAATACACTCCAGATTGCAGACTGCTCCGCAAAGAACGTGCAGACACAGAGCAGCAACCTCTCTCTCACACACACAAGCACACACACACACACACACACACACAAGCTGCCTGTCAGTCTCTGTCAGTTCTCTGGGGTGTGAGCTTGGGATGAGGTGATGTTTTGGGACAGGAAACACGGGACCATGGGCAATTCCCAACGCCGGGCCAAAGGGAGGCACAAAACTAAAGGGGCAACAGGTACAGTACACACACACACACACACACACACACACACACACACACACACACACACACACACACACACACACACACACA
>JAQQZT010000001.1:13583308-13604002 GCA_030068275.1 Clarias platycephalus
CACACACACACACACACACACACACACACACACACACACACACACACACACACACACACACACACACACACAGTTGTCTTGCATAAGTGATATAACTATTGTGGTTCACATTCAGACATGTCTACATGGGGAAGTGTATTCACTGAATTAATGAATGAATTCATTTAAAAAAATTTTTTTTTATGTCTGCTTTTAATCATTTTATCATTAGTGGCTTGGGAGAGTGTGTGTATGTGTGTGTTTATAAGAGAGAGAGAGAGATGTTGCGTGAGATGTTGATGTCAGTGGCAGGTTACGTATGACTATGTGTGTGTGTGTGTGTGAGAGAGAGAGAGAGAGATGTTGTGTGATATCAGAGGTTGATGTCAATGGCAGGTTACATACTACCACCTTGTGTGTGTTTACATGCATGTGTGTGCGTGCATGTGTATGTATGTGTGCATGTGAGAATATTTATAGGTTTGTGTTAATGTGTATATGTGTACACGTGTGTGCATTTGTGTGTGTGTGTGTGTGTGTGTGTGTGAGAGAGAGAGAGAGAGAGATGTTGTGGGATGATATCAGAGGTTGGTGTCAGTGCCAGGTTGCGCGTGGCTACATAACCTTGTGCTTGTTCAGCTGTATGGGATCATCTCACACACACGCGCACACACACATCGATCAGGCTATGCATGCTGTATATGTATGTATGTGAGATTATGTTTCTGCAATTAAAAAAAAAAATTATTAGAAGCCTAAGAACACATCTTAACCAGGGGTGCCAATAATTGTGAAGCATGCCGTATACTGTATGATGTTCCGCCGTTAATCCACACTGTGTGTGACTCCCTCAGTAAGAGCCTTGTTTATGTCGATGACTGCCTGCGGTACCTGATATCTGCGTGTCTGGTCAGGCGGTATTGTGTTCCTTCGCCTCGGTGTGTCAGTGTGAGGCTTGTGTTAGCACAGAGTGTGTATTGTCTTGTGTGTAGTTGTGTGTGTGCGCAGCTCAGTGTCTCTGTGATGGGCCATGCGCATCGGATCACATCAGAATTTCACCCTCTGCTGAACCCTAGGCACCGTGCAAAAATGGTGATGGCAAGCTTGGGCAGAGTAGTAGTAGTAGTAGTAGTAGTAGTGTGTGTGTGTGTGTGTGTGTGTGTTAGTGTATGTGTGTGAGTGTGTGGTCAGGGGAGTGATTGGTTTGATGAAGAATACAGCAAGAGACTGCTGTGCACACTCTTTCCTTCTCATGCGCACGCCGCTTTTTCATTCATGTTTTTCTCTCACCCATGACATCATTCTATCAGAAACACAGAGAGAGAGAGAGAGAGAGAGAGACTGGGCAGTTGTCATGGAGACAGATGGGTGGTAAAGCTAGTCAATCGAAAGCTTGTTCACTGCTTGTCAGTCCGTGTGTGTGTGCCATGCATGTGTGTGTGTGTGTGTGTGTGTGTGTGTGTGTGTGTGTGTGATGATGATGCGTGTGTGTGTGTGTGTACATGCCCATTTCATTACAGATAGTAGTCCTGTGTCGTCTGTATATAATTACAGTATTCCAAAACGGCTCGTGTAAAATTACTTTGTGACCAAGAAAAATGGTCATTGCCATTTTGGGTTGGAAACCCTACAATAAAGGAGCGGTCTGTAGGTATAGAGATACAGACCATCTGTTGCTATGCAAAATTTCATCAGCTCCTCCACCCCGTCCACCAGTGGAACCACCACAGGACCAGATAACATTTGGTGCTGGACTTGTCTGTGTACTGGCACTCGCATGGCAGTGGCACGGAAGAGCAGATCATAAAGCTGGATCAGGCTCGGCAGCGTTGTTGGCATTTTAAATCACCTACAGTACAGCCACGGTTTTATACTGCTCACTGAGCAAAGAACAAGAGGATTAACGCCAATCATACGTAGACACATGCATCTCTGGCTATGTCTGACTATCCACAGCACGGACCGCCATTGTAGGTGTGTCTAATAAAGTGGCCAGGTGGTGGAACAGCTAGTATTTACCCGAAGCACAACTTTCTTCTGGAATATATGTCACGCAGCACGCTTGCTAGAATGATGACAGTAGACTCATCTATAAAATGTAAATACTACACACGGTTTAGTTACATTTGTGCCAGGAATCCTCCAGGAATTGCACTACTTGAAACATGGCTGTGTGTAGTATATAAAACACTTAGCATAGACTTATAAATAAAGATATATTTAGCCAACATTTTTCAGTTATCTGACAGAATATCCAAATAAGCCTTATTTCTTGTTAGAGCTTCCATCCTGGACTTGAAAACACGCAGCATGCTTGCTTCTACAAGAGTTAAAGTCATAAACATAATGCTGCTGTTCAACAGGGAAATGTGGCTACTAAGCAAAATGAAGCTAATGATGGAGCTACACAATATGGAATCGTCCCGTCATTAGAAACTAAAAGACCTGCTCCGTATTGAACCTATACAGGACGTGCTTGGTTACCTATTTTTAAGGATTAAAATGAAATCAAAGGGTGAGAAATATTACAGGTTAGACTACTGAAACAGCATCATTTGTATGAGATGGGACTTAGCGCACGGGGGGCGTGTGGGGGGGTGGGGGTCTTGGGGGCTGAATGATTATACAGTTTGCACGATCTGGTTTCTATCACTTATTTGCACATTGCACTGTGAAGGTTAATTAACCTCGTATGCATGTACTACAAATACGATAGAATGATTCAATAATATACAGAGGGTAACTTGTTGGCATCCCTATTACTGTATACAGTCTTTACTATTTTCATACAAACCATGTAAAGGGTTGTGACAGCAGAATGTTTCCACTGTGAAGTTCACTATGTTTGAGTAATATGAACATTCTGTCCACATGAAAAGGGTGTCTCGGGTATGGCACTGTGTACTCCAGCATAGCTCGATTGAAATATGAAAGACAAATATGAAATGGCTGCATGCCTGCACCATACGCCAGTCTCATCCTGTGACCTACACAGGCATACTGTAGCAGTAGGAAGGCACATGAGAGCCTGGCTCTTGACATTTTCTCCCCTAAATATAAATAATTCTAGGTGCAGCGGGAAGGTTTCTTCTTTTCTTTATGTTTATTGGTGGCTAGCAAATAACTAGGTGTATACTGCCACATGCAGTATTGGAGAGTATAAATATAAGTATAACTAAAGTAAGGCAATAATAAAGTGAGAACTGGTCAGCAAGAGAGTGGGGATTGGGAGCAATCGTTCCTGGGCATGGTCTGAATCAATCAATCATACCTAGTGTAAAAGCAGCCTTAATGCCAAGGACCAGCGCCGGATGTTAGTACACTTGACTCCAAAGTCGTTTGATTAGTGTGAACACTGTGTACTGTGTTTGGGGTGGGATAGATAAATCAAGGCCAGGTAGACTTGCAATGTGGTCTCAAATACAGTTCATGTGTACTTGGAATTCGGCTCATGTGCACTGAAATATGGATGAAAAATGAATGTGTATACGTGTGTGTCCTGTGATGGATTAGCACCCTGTCCAGGGTGTACCTGGCCCTAAGTCTCCTGGGATAGCATCCAGGCCCCCTGCGACCCTGTATACACGATAAAGCGGTACAGACGATGAGCAAGTGAGTGAGAAAGTCTGGCTTTAAATCTAATCAAGCACTGAGACAGGTTTGATCAAAGTAGGAAATGATCTAATGTGGGCATGTTTTTTCTTTCTGCGATTATGTTTAACTTGTTAACACAATCGAGATCACAGATGTTAACAGGAGGCAGAATTGTATTATTCTTGGTAGAAGAACATGTCTCAGAAAAACATGATGTGTGTACCACAAGGCTCTGTACTCGACCATTGATGGTTTTCTTTGTATATGTTGCCATTGTGTAAGATTACAGTCACTGGATATTCGTTGTACATATCTGTAGCACCAGATGACGTCGCTACCCTTCGCTGCGTGACTCTCATTTGTTTACTGGAGGAAGAGCAGTTTAAGCCAAAAGATTTTGACAGAAATTATGAAATCAGCTTAGAACAGACTTGGAAATCTGGCACTGGAGATTAAAGCTAGAGATCTTGGTGCAATCCTGAATTCGGATTTACTGTAACTTTACAAACACAGCCTTCTATCAGATAGGGGAGACAGCATGATAGCTAGCGCATGCTGTATTAGAAAAAGATCTCATATTTGACCAGTTCTTGCTTCTTTCCCCTAGCCGCCTGTTTCCATTAAAAATAAAATATTACTGCTTTTTTTTTTTTTTTTTTAATCTCTTAATGGTACAGAATACACCTTCTTACAACTCTGAATGCCTAATCAACAAAGCCGGCCTTATAAAGTGGATTATGTTTTGAGATCATCTAGCGCGAGCTTCCTCCACATTCCATGTGTGAAAATGAAAAACAGTGCTGGAGGAGTTTTTTAATCTGATGCCCGAGAGATCTGAAATCAATTACCATTTAACATTCAACAGATTCCATTTATAATTGATTCAAACAACCTACTGTATGAGGACGATAATAATAATATCTAGCTAATATTGTTTACCTTATTATTATTATGGTCATGTTATTTCCACCTTATTTGTGCAGTATTTTTAATAAAAAAAAATTTTTCAGATTGTTTCTAATAAAGAATTGTCACTACTGTTACATGTTGCAATTGAACTGTTTGATTTGTTGCAATGCTGCTATGTAGTAAATCAATGTTTTTTTTGTAAACATACTGAGCACGGCCATGCTTAAACAATGCTTGAGATCCTTTGAAACCTACCGATCTGTAATCCGAAAGTGTCCAGATGTTACTCCTCACTGCATTGTGAGGTTTTTCTGAGGGAAATGTGTCATTTCAGTGCTCTGAGACAAAAGAACAATAATTTAATTGTGTGAAATGCCAATTTTGTTATGAATTTCTGGTCTGCAGGTGGACAGATTTGCATGAAAGAGAGTTTATTTGGGTCAGATATTTGCTCCGGTTGTTTTCAGCGATAGATAATCTCTAAAAGTGTATGTGTGTGTGTGTGTTTGTGTGCTTTTGACCTTGGAAATCTTTGGCGAATTTACCGTCAGTGTGCGCGCGCTCGCTGAGTGTGTGTTTGAATGTGCACCATATGTTCCTCGTTTCTCATTGCTGCATGCAACGATGCACTGATATTTCGCTGTGTGTTTATCTGCAGGCTGTGTTTGCACCGTGACAGTGTGCTGTTTCACACGGATCTGATGAAGCTGCTGAGTCACGCTGGCATTTTGCCCACTCGCTTTCTGAAGCTGATGTGGGATTTCGTGGCGCTGTGTGTATTGTCTTGCAGCTCAAGGTGGTCATCAGATGTTTCTCCTCGAGGCTCTTTGGTAGAGACTCTGTAGAGAGTCCACAATCGAGGGAACATGTGTGTGTGTGTGTGTGTGTGTCAGACGGTATGTCACCATCAGTTGGTTAAGAAGGTGTGTGTGAGATTAGCAAGAGAAATGTAGTCACAATGGAGCCCCAAGCATGCAGTGCTCATGTATCCTGTCTTTCACTCTGCCACAGTGGAGGAAGCAAATCCAGACCCCCACCTCTCTCTCTCTCTCTCTCTCTCTCTGTGCCATGTTTCCTTTTCCCTCTATGTAGTCCAGCCGTATTCTTGTCCTGTCTGTGTCTCTAACATCATCTCTCTCTTCTTGGTATCTAATTAATCCATCTTTCTTACCTCAATGCCTCCCTCACTCCTCTACAGTCTCGCTCTCCCGCTTCATGTTTAACTAGCTGGAGCGGTTTCATGGCACTTGCGTGGTCTCCAGTCCCTCCTTCTCTGTCTCTCTGTGTCTCACTCACACTTCTTCTCTCTCAATTCCTTTGTGAACACTGACATGGAGAGGCTAGACATCTTGAGGAGCAGAGCAGGTAGGATGAACTCTTCTATTATTCACTTTTTCACCACTATATTCAGAAATTCTGAGATTTCACTGAACGTGATCATGAGGAGTGCTCATGGCAGCAGACTGCGTGTGTGAAGGTTCACAACGAGCAGCATGTTTAGATAGCTCAAACTGTACCGCTGTGGAGTAGACTGCATTTTTTGTCCCCTGAAATCCCTGGAGGACCCTAACGTGACCCGTACTTTTCTGTCAAGTCTGAGACCATGCATGCATTTGTTGTTAGTTTGTGGGATTCATTAAAATTAATACTTTGCCCCGTTATGTCAGAACAGGCAAAAACAAATGCAAAGATTGGTTTGAACTGTTTTGCAACATTTTCCGAACTTGTACTGAGTCATTTGACCTCCGGATGCTGTAAACACTGTGAAGCCTCCAGGCGTTATTAGATTCCTGGGCATTGTGGGTGAATGTTGGATGAATTCTAGCCACGGTATTGCTGGTTTATTTTAAACATGCAATTTTTGGTTGATAAATTATACAGTGTAACTTGATCAGCGTGTGTGTATGGGTGAGACCTCGAGCGTGAGAGTTAAGCTACACGCAGCCTTGAGTCATGGAATCTTATCACATGTGCGTGAAAGTGACATGAGGTTATGAGGCATCTTGACAGGTGCGCACACACACACACACACACACACACAAATGGGCACCGTGCCCAGTTTTTCCTCTGGATTTTATTCTGTGTTTGGTTCCCATTTCACCACTGGATTCCAGTATGGCGACGCCATCTACAAGCATAGTGTAATAACGCTGACGATACACAGACACTGGTCTCTGTTGCTGTTCTCTCTCTCTCTCTCTCTCTCTCTCTCTCTACCTCCTTCCCTATTTATCTCTCTCACTCGCACACATACACACACTTACTGTACATTCACATGCATCCACACTCTCACTCTTTCGAGCCCGCCGTACCTTTAACCCCACTCACACTCACAGCTACGTCTACTCACATTCTTCTTGAGAAGCATGCTGGCTAATTATGGAGGTAAAATGAATGGAAGAGAAAATTAAGCTTCATAGAATTTTTATGCAAATGAGTTTCTAAATGAAGCCTTCCAGTTCTGGCAGCCTGACAGGCCTTATGTCACAGAGAGAGAGCGAGCGAGAGAGAGAGAGAGAGCTATACTGCAGCATCATTCCCAGGGTTGAAGCCTGAGTGTTTAATGTGTATGTTGACTGTGACAGGCTGTTGCTTCTGACTTTCCCAAAATGGCTAAGATTGGGTAAATAGATACATAACCCAATGAGACAGACAACATTTGTTAAATCTGCGAGTGTGTGGATATGGTTTCGAGGCTGCTGCCAAATCTGTGTTTTTATTTTATTTTTATCTCAATCACCTCTTAATCCGTCCACTGATAGATCTGCATCTTTTGATTACAGGATGCCTTTCCAAGCTAATCCCACCCTCTTTTCCATATCTGTTTTTCATTAGTTTTATTACTTGGAGAAAACCAGTAGAGAAGGTTAGTTATTCACCAGAGGATACATTTATTTTCCATTAATTTTATTTTCCTAAATCTTTGGACTTTTTGGAGATTTGTCTTTCCTATAGTGAGCCATGGACTGGTATTCTTACAAACCTAATCCGAACTTCTACCATCTACCACAACTCTGTTACTAGATGCATTCAAACAAAGCTTCTAATACCATGGTCTTTCCTGAGTTTGATTTTTTTCTTCATTGTAAAACAATGCTGAAAGCACTCAAAGCATCGCCTTTGAACAGCTGATATTGAGATGTGTCTGCTACTTAGGATCTGTAAAGCCTTCATAACGGTTTTAATCTGAGCTGCTGTTAATTGGTGATTTCCGAGGCTGGTAACTCTAAATGAACTTCTCTGCAGCAGAGGTAAGTTTTGATCTTGCTTTCCTGGGATGATCTTCATGACCATGGTGCTTGATGGGTTTTATTAATGCACTTGACAGTAGTATAATTGCAAGAACTATTCCACAACAGCTGACCATCATGTCTTAAAATAACAACTGACTGTTGTTGTTGTTGTTACGAATGCCATATGCGTTATTTGATAGTTTTGAAAAGATCTAGTACAATATTATTCCAGAATGTAAAAAATGAATTCAAACTTTTGACTGGTACTGTAGGTATATTTGACGGTGTAATGAATCTGCTTTAGGCATTGAAGGAACTGCATTCATACTGTATGATCAAGTTCTTTACACTGGTGGCTTCATTACGCTGCTGTTAAAGCACAGAGGTTTTCCTCATCCCCTCACCTTGCTCACCAGTAAACATCGGTCTGTGCTTTCCTCCATATCGACCACTTCAGTGCAGCTTTCACAGGCATCATCGAACATATACAGAATGGCATGACAGGAAGTTGATGAAGTGCTGTTTCCTCTGAAGGCTGTTGTACAGACAATGGGCTCTGGAAGTCATTAGAGGGATTGGTCTCTGTTCCCATTGAGTGTGTTCATACCCTGTGTGGATGTTTGGGTATGAATTGGATGTATTGGATATGGCCCACAACAGCCACTTTGTTCTTTACCTCCCAGCATTGAATCTAATAACTTTCTTGAGCTGTGATCACCAGCACCTGTGGTGATAAAATGTCTATTTAAACACACTTTCTCCTTAAATTAAATAAGGTGTTTTGGTCTTGGAGTCTGAGTCTGCACTCAGGATTGCTTCTGGAGTTTTTGTAAAATGGGATACGCTTGGAACATGACCCAAATATTCCTATTAACGTTGCTCTTGTCATGTTACCATTCACAGTGCTTATGTCTATGTGCATGAAGGTGTGAAACTTTCTGACTTTATGCATTTGCATTTGGCATTGATGTTGCTTAATAGGCCTTTTTTGTTATCGCGTTCCTGGTTTCCCAGGGTATAATGAAATATTACACTGTATGTGTAAATAACACCAAACCATGAAGTTACATGAGTTACAAAATGTTACGTCATGAGGAAGTCCCCTAGGTGAAAAGAGCCCTTAAGTGGGTTGGGGTGTAAGTGGCATCTCCCTGAGTCTTAGTTTTCCCCCTGTTTGTTGTACTTAAATGCAAAAATGCATCAACACTGTATTGTTACATACAATTATAATATATTCATCATACAGTAGAGGTGTGTAGTAGTTGCCTCAAGCACTCCCCATGGAATAAACTCCTGGTACGAATGTCCTTTTGTAAAAAATGTGCCTAAGACTTGTGCATTAATCACAAAGAGTGTGTTGACACAGCTTTATGGAATATGAGTGTGGCATGTAGAGTATCTGTGCACATATACACATTTAGCTTATGGCACTGGTTTACAAAGACACACACACACACACACACACTAAAGGCGTGTGAAACAAACCTTCAATTGTATTCTTGTTGCGGGTCATGTTAAAGATATTAAATAAAATGAGAACCTGACTGTAAGACATAACGTCATAGCAGTGTTTCCCTCAGGGAAGATTATAAAGACTAAAAGCCAGAAACAATGATGGAAGAGAAATTGAGCCAGACACTCTGAACTGCCAGTAAATTACTAAAAAGAACAATAATAAGGTTGTAACCTTTTTTAATTATCATGATGCTCTAATTTATATTTAGTTTCTACACTTTCAGCCAAGGTCCTAAGTTCCATATAATCCTAATTAGCTTAGAGCTGGAAAAACTTATAAAGTGTTTATAAGAACAGAAAGAAGTTTCATTTCAACAGTGTGCAGCTACAGTAGATACATTTCAGAATTTTGCCATTATTGCAATTAGTTTGTCTTCCCACAGAAAGGTTTTCAATACTGTCCATTTGGAAGAGCTTCATTATTTGCTAAATCACCTACTTAATAGACAAATATTTATTTTGGAACTCTTTTGATCATCCATAAGAGCTAAGGGTATATTTCTTACTTTGATCAATGGAACTTCAGGTTGATTTTTTCCCCCTGCTGTGAACAAACATGTCCAGGATGCACTGAAATTTACAGTCCTGATATGTGTAGCAGTAATTCAGGCAGGACTATGAACACCCAAGTAGCAAAGTCACACGATTGTTCTCCGCATTTAAAACATTGGCTCTTTCTGTTTTCTTTAGAAACACTGCACTTCCTTTCATTCTGATTGTAGTTTTCTGTGCCAACTTGTGCTCTAGCTCAAGTTTGAATGCTCACTGTTAAGTACCTGCACTTGAAGGTGTATGTACTTTTAGCTGCATTATCAAATTAAGTAATTTTCTTCTCGGGGGCATGACTCCACATAATCTCTGGGGATGTGCATTGGTGTCAGCCACTGGGGCGTTAGTGGCGGATCCTTTGCCTCTTTGCCTGCTAAGCCCCATATACAGCAAGCTGTGGTGCACTGGGTGTTCTGATACCTTTCTATCATGGCCATCATTGACTTTTTCCAGCAATTAGTGGCTTTTCCGTGGGGTCAGACCATAGATGCATAAATTAAATAAATGATACTGATATTCAATTCACCTGTTGGTTGTGTTGGTGTTGTGGATGATCGGTGTACAGAATATTAGCAAGAGGTATAAATATAATTTCCATGATTTCTTTTTGTTTTTGTAAAATGGTATAAACTAGGAACATAAATATTAAATATTTCTATTAATGTTGTTCTGGTCTACTTCTTGCTCTACTTTTCATGTTACCATCCACAGTGCATCTTTATGTGCATGAATGTGTAAACCTTTCTCACTTAATGCATGCTGTCTTGCAGCATTTTTTGTTCAGTTTCAATTATAGTACTGAAGAGGTGTATTTATAGACAGTAGCACTAGGGCCATCACATTATTAGTTTGCATGAAAGCATGTGCATTCTGTAACCAAAATTTCTGTCCTTATTTGATCAACATTAGGGTCCACTGTCTGTTCTGTTTTTCCCCTTGTTGCTCTTTACTTTGCTCATATATGTTTGATGTTGCTTGACATCCCTTTTTGTCATTGTACTTATAGTGCTCCTGGTTTCCCCTGGGTATAATGAAATATTATATGTGTATATAACACCAAAACATGAAGTACTGTAGTGTGACATGTCCGAGGTGAAAAAAGCCCTTAAGAGGGCTACTGTAAGTGGCATCTCCCTGTGTCTTAGTTGTTTTCCCCTGTTTGGTGTACTTAAATGCAAAAATGGATAAACACTGTTTTGTTACCGACAATTATACAATATCCATCATAATCAGAGGTAGAGGTGCTGTAGTAGTTGCCTCGAGCACTACTCATGGACCAAACTAAACCACGGTAAGAATGTCCTTGTGCAAAAGAGCCTAAATGTGAAAAGACTTATACTTACACATATACACATTTTGCTCATGGCACTGGTTTACAAAGGGACACACACACACACACTAAAGACGTGTGAAACAAATCTTCAGTGGTATTCTCGTTGTGGCTCATGTTAAAGATAATTAATAAAACGAGAACCTGACTAGGCTGCACGGTGGTGTAGTGGTTAGCACTGTTGCCTTACACCTCCAAGGTCTGGGTTCGATTCGCGGCCAGGCTCGATTCCCTACAGGGGGATACAGGATAAAGCGGTATAGAAGATGAGAATAAGAACCTGACTGTAAGACATTACATCATAGCAGTGTTTCCCTCAGGGAAGATTATAAAGACTAAATGCCAGAAACAATGATGGAAGAGAAATTGAGCCAGACACTCTGAACTGCCAGTAAATTACTAAAAAGAACAATAATAAAATTGTAATCTTTTTATTTATCATGATGTTCAAATTGATATTTTGTTAGTGTTGTAGAAAATAACTAATGTTCATGAATGACTTTCTCAAGGGAACGCAAGGCACAAGGCAAGGGACATCCTGTAGGGGGTTCCAACTCTTCAGAGGGCACAAGTGTACACCCACTAGGGGCTATTTGGAAATGGCAATCAGCCTACATTGTTTTGGAAGGGGTCTGTGGGAGGGGATTGAAGAACACAGAGGAAACCCACAAGGCTCGAGGAGAACATGCAAACAAGACTCATATCCTATACCTTGGAGGTGTGAGGCAACCATGATAACCAGTAAGCCAGAAAAAGAAAAAGCCAAGCAGGACATATGAATAGTAATATGTAAATATTATTCAATCCCAAAGACTAAATTATGAGAATCAGTAAATTCTTACTTCACTTAATTTTTAAATCTGTTTATGTGGATCATTGGCCATAAAAGTCCTTTATAAAAGTATAATCAATTGTTTGAATTACAGCTGGCCCTGGTGTCAAAGCTGCTGTTTAAGGAAATACCTTCAGACCAAAACCTACTGTTAGACAGCAGATACGACAGGCACTTCTAGCATTAATTGTGTATGTTTAAAGGTATCCTGTTAGGCGTTAAAAGTACATGATGGGTGTTTGAGGGCACATTTCCGTTAAAGAAAAAAAGGTCCCTTGTGAAGTGAACTTGTTGGAGGCGTGCTACTATTCACTCTTCATCTCACAGCAGCAACACTGGGCCCTTAACAACAAGATGTCTCCCAGTGGTCCTGCCTCATTACTAAACACTGGTGTAATGTGGGGAAAAGCTCTTAAAAGGCTCTTTTAACACCTAGCACAGAAGGCACATGGGGAGTATTTACTTGCTTAGTGGCGTGGGGATGGGATTAAGTAAGACTGGTTCATTTTAGCATCCCAGGGGAAATGTGGTTAGTGCCATGGACCTCTTAATGAGTGCTTTTATAGAAAGGAGTACTTAATTTACCTTAATGCAAGCAAAAGTAAACAAATTTAATAAGACCTTATATTCCCAACAAAAACTTTAATGTTTTATTACTATTTAACAAATCTGAGTTTAGACACATGGACCCAGCATGGTTGCCAGATTGGAGGTATTCCTTCCACTGCAGCTCTCTGTAAAGCGGTTGTGACAAATAACAAGCCCAAGGTTATTTTCTTTTCATATAAAAGTGATTAAAAATAGGCCTCCCGCATTGCTCTTTACCGAGACTAGATTAATGGAGACTGCTGTTTGTATTGTGTCTCATGTTAAAAAGTCTGCATCTGCTGAAGGGCAGGATGGGTAGATGCCAGATGGGCAGAATGAATGTGAGAGGTGGAGAAGGCCAGGGTGGATGCTGATTAACCCCTTTAAGGCCACTGGCCCAGTTTCCTCCATGCACTTCCTCTCAAAGGGAGCAGTGTGTGTTGTTGTTGGTTATCAGACACACTGACACACAGACACACTTTCTCTCCCCGTCTGCCTTTCCTGTCACTCTCTGTGGCACACATGAGAATGCACATGCATGAAAGTGAGGAAGGAGGGGTTGATGTGTTGCAGGGCAGGCGTCAAGGAAGCAGCAGTCCCTCTAGTCAGCACTGCTGGGATTTGGAGACACTGCAGAGCATGCAAAAACACCCCCGCATCACTAACACCCAATATCCCATTTGTTAATCCAAATATTGCAGACATTCAGATACAAGCTGTCAGTGTAGGTGTGTGACCCTTTTGCTGGATGTTTTGTGCTTTTTGCACCATTCTGTGTAAACTCTAGAGAATACTGCGTGTGAAAATCCAAAGAGATCAATAGTCTCTGAAATACCTTCACCAGCCCACCAGACATTTTTTTGTCAGAGTCACAGAGATCAGATTTATTCCCCATTCTAATGGCTGATGTGAACATTAACTAAAACTGTTGATGTGTATTTGCGTGATCTTATACTGTACATTCTGCTGCTGCTACATCATTGTCTCATTGGGGAATTGCATGAAGGTAGGGTGCTTATAAAAGTATGCATTTCTTTTATAATATTTAGACATTCAAAAGTGTTGAGATGCGCAAATAGGCCATGTGGTTTACAGCTGCGTGTGTGTGTGTGTGTGTGTTTTAAACGCCAGCTATTAATGTAACACTTGTCATATTTACACTTATCATACAAATGCTATACATATTAAATAAGCATTTGACTTCAAAACATCTCTTTCTCTCTCTCTGAATGTCTGCTCTCTTATCACATTTTTTGTCTCTTGAGTTGTGCTATGTATATGAGTAACCATTGTGTAGGAGACATAAGAAAGTTAACAAATAGAAAGGTCTTGGTTCTATGAATATTATTTATACAGTATATACAGAGCAAAATTTGGATTCTGTTTGTTGTGGATTTTACACTTATATCAGAGCTGCCTTAAAATAAAAAAACTTATTTAAGCGCTCTCCAAAAAAAAAAAACCCTTAAAATGTCATTGTAAAAAGTAGATATAGGCGAATGCATAATCAGTGGATAGACTATTTATTTGACATATGCAAAAACGTACGTAGTTAATATAATGCAAACCTGTAATTATCTGTTGTTAATTAGTCCCGACTGTATGCTGAATAAACATTTATAGACTTTGTTTTTAACTTAAGTCCGATTTAAAGCTTGAGATGTGTGAAAGCATTTAAATTACCTTATGTAACCTGTTTATTCTTACAACCTTAAACCCTATAACCTTATACTTGATTTTTAATCATCTCATAAGAAACATTCGAAACATTTTCATTTGCTAAGATATTTATGCGGCATATTTAATGTTAAAATTCACAATATCCAAAATAGTCTCAAAAATGTGTATAACATAAGTATTATGTCATTACTACCTCATCCAACCCTGGATTGAGATCATAGCCTTAGATCTGTTTCCATTTACAAGCTTGTAAGGGTGTAAGTGTTCACACTAGGGACTCAGGCACAAACCTGAGTGCTCTTGACCTCAATGTCTATTACGTTTGCAAATGTGAACACTCCATATCATGCCAGGGCATGAATCAGTGTACCATGCTCAAGCACGGTATGGTGCATGTGGGCATGGTTCGAACCAGATATAAAGGCCAACCATACCTGATAACAGAAGTAAACCGCTGTTTAAAATCAATGTCATCAACATTGTCTTACATTTCTTTTTTTGTTTATTGGCAGCATACAAACCAACTAGGTGCATACTGCCACCTGCTGTACTGGAGAGTGTAAATACACAAGTGTATTGGAAAGCTGGCTAGCGGGGGAAGCGGGGAGGAGGGAGTAATTTACAAATGAAAATTAAAACTGGGGCACGGTTTGAATCGATCATACCTGGCGTGAAAGCACCGTGAAAGTGCACTTTAGCTAACCAGGGGAATCAATTAGCCTTATCTGCTTGTGTCTCCTTGCTCATGAATTTCACCTCTCTAACCCGATCTCGAACACAATTAACCTTTAGCGTTACAAAAGCAGGAGAGATTCACCCGTCAGTGCCTGTTCAGTTTGTACTCAAGCTCAGAGGTCAGCTTTCCTTCTGATCATCCATATGTCTCTCCTGCTATATCAAGCACAGCATATTAACAGGATATTTCAGTGCTTCTAAAAGCAAATATTATTTACCACATCTGTAGCGCACGTGTGTGGGTATGTGTGCATGTTTTCCTGTACTGAGAATAAGAAAAGCTTTTGACTTAAATCTCCCTTTGGTAATCTAAAGGTAGATGTTTCTAAAAGCATATCTGTCTAATTCTGACTAGCAAGCAAACATGTGCCATTGCAATTACAGTACATACTGTATACACTACAGATGCATTGGATAGAGCTTAAGATGAGAAAATGCTGAAGTTTTCCTCTAATTCCAAGTTGGACCAGCTATACATAGATGTCTATCTGATTTATGCAAAATTTCAGCACATCCTACTTCCCACCTTAGTGTTCCCTTTTTATACGTGGTGCTGGTCTCCGTGCACCACATAACAACCTCATCAGGTGCTGCATCTGCTTCACTGGCTGGAAAGACTGCAATCTCACACCAGCGGAAACAGAAAGGTAGACAAAAATGAATGAGAGACATCAGAAAATTAGAGGATCTGAATCTGGGTTTTTGTCGCTACAATTTCTTTCTGGAAATAATTACTTTCGGCAGCTTTCTGCTTGTTATCACAGCATAAAAAAAACCCACACACGGTTTAATGCCTCCTCATGCATGTGGGAGAGATCGTGAGAAAGCTCAGTTCTTTCCATGAGAGATCTTGACAGACGGTGATTTAACCTTTCTAGCATATTTTTTTCCCTCATACTGCGTGAGATCTTCACAAGTTTTCCTCCAAAATCTTCTTGAGAACACAAGGAGTGAAAATAGTGCGAAGTGAAACGTTAGCCAGGATAATGATGGCGGCGTGATGAGGAATGATCTGTCCTGAAACAAACAAAGAATGTATCATTGCAGGGGTGTCTGTAGTCATATCATATTTTTGTCCTGTGTGTCCTCTATGCTCGTGTATGCTTTACACAAGGGAAAACACCTGCATCTACCTGTCTCCTGTGTGTGTGTGTGTGTGATATGTGTGCTGTGTTTCTCATACTGAGTTAGCTATACACGAGATGTTGCGTATGACAGAGAGATTGGACAGAAGAGACATAAATCATGAAGCAAGTGACATGAAAGTTTAGTTCTTTAAAGACATACACACACAACTGTTCCACAGGGTAGCTGTTTTACTCTACAAGTCACGCCCTGTGTTTGTTGAAGCCATTGTGCTTCGATGGTCTCAAATCTGAAGAACAATCAAACAAGAGATAAAAATGAATAAATGATTCTGCTTCTTTCTTTCTTTCTTTCTATCTTTTGTTGACAGCAGCCACCCACAAACTTCCGCTGTGCTTAGGTAGTTTTAAAAAAAATAGTTCAGTTGATGTGTTTTTCTTCAGATGTCTTTTTTTCTCTCTAGGAAAATGGATAAAAGTGTAGCACTGACAATGTGCATATTCTAGAGTTGATAAAATGACAGTGGTATGATTTAAGCAGTTTCACTTACTTTTGAATGTTTAAGAGGTTTTTTGGTCAAAGCAGAAGTGTACCTAGGGGTGGATTACACATTTAAAACCAGCACCACATTTATCAGTTTAATGTTACAGATAATGCTATTTAACCTACAGTACAGTACCGTGCAAAAGTCTTGAGCCTCCACTCATTTCTCCATATTAAATTAAATTGAATTAGATGAAGTAGATTAAATAAAAGAAGCGGCACGGTGGCAAAGTGGTTAGCCTTATGGCCTCGTACCTCCAGTGTTGAGGGTTCGATTTCCTGCGTCTGGTCTGTGTGCATGGAGTTTGCATGAGTCTTCCTGCTTGGTGGGTTTCCTCCGGGTACTCTGGTTTCATCCCAAAGTCCAAAAACATGCAGATTAAGCTATTTGACAAGTGTTAAGTTAGATGTTTTTATGCTTGAATGACTCATAGGACACCAGTGCTAGTGCAAACTAACCTCTGGAAAAGATATGGACAAGCCGAGATAGCAGCTACTATCTCCGCGGCAGAGACAGCTTGTGAACGCGCTATCACCATGCCTGTCGATACCGTCGGCTACAGTATGCAACTGGAACACTTGAGACTGGTGAAAGAGGCAACCAAGGCTCTGGCAAACTGGGAAAGGTGGACCCCGACAACTGTAAGAGCAGAGTTAGAGGGTCGCTTAGTAATGAGTGTGAAGCAAGGAAAATTAAATTTGCATGTACTCAAAAGATTACAGAGAATGCACGAGCATCAGGAACCGATGTGAAAAATAAGATAGATGTGATGGCGTCTGCAACTCAAAAATCAAACCTACAAGCTTACCTACGTTCAGTGGTAATAAGAGGGACTTCTACTGCTGGAAGAGGGACTGGGAATACCTTCAGAGACAAGGAGAACCCACAGGGTCGGCTGAGGTTAAAAAGATTCAACTGGTAGACAGCATCGACAACATGATTGCCAAAGAGCTCAGGCTTTGCTCTTACAACACAGATGCTGACATCTTCAGAATGGAAACAGCTATGGAAACAGGACCACAATCGCCATGGAAATTGTCGAGGAGCTAGAAAGGATTCCTGCAGTGTGAGATCATCCAAGGAGGGCTATAGAGTTAATCCAAATGGTAGAAAAGGCCCTGGCAGATCTGACGGACCTTGGAAACATCAGCGCAATCAAGAACCCACTTGTGATAAAGTCCATTGAGGGCAAGTTACCCGAGTTTGTGAAAAGACAATGGTCAGGCTATATGATGGATCCTGCAAATGGCATCACACCAGAGAAACACTTTGATGCACTAATAGAGTTCCTAAAGAAAGAAGAAGAAATTCTTGAAAGGCTAGAGCAGCTCAAAATCTCAGAAAAGGCAGAAAGGCCAGAAAAGAAGTCGGAGAAGTATACCTTCACCAGAATGACAGAAAGTTTCTGCAGAAAGTGGAAGCGTCATGTGAGAAGAGAAGCATAGACAGACAATCTTCTGCAAAAAGTTCAAAGAACTAAAACTAGCAGAGAAGAAGTCCATTGTAAGGGAACTGGGTGCGTGTAAAAGGTGCTTGGGATGTCACACATGGTGGGATGGTGACTGGTGCAACGACAACTATCTTTGCAGAAACAAAGACTGTAAAAGGGGAGCCCCGTCAGACCACCATTACCTTCTTTGTCCAAAAGGGGAACTCAAGAATATGGGTGGGGAAAGACCGACCACCAGAGACCCCAGGAAAGGAAGTAGATTTACAGATGAGCAAGAGGAGCATTTGGCAGAACTCTCACCAGAACTAGCAGAAAAGTTCAAGAGAGCATTCACCAACAAAGCAAAGATGGTAGCCTGCTCTGAGAGAGACAAAATGGGACTTTTAGTCGGGAGTGGATTAAAAGAACTCCCTGTTATTATGATGTTAATGGAATATTATGATATTATGCACAAAGCTGCTGATAGACTCAAGTTAAAAGGAGAAAAAGTTACCTTGGTGGTTCATGGGGTTGGCAAGATGGCCATTAGAGTGAGCACAAAAAGGTACCTCCTCAGGATTAGAGTCAAAACTCATGAGGGGACGGTGAAGGCTCATCAACTGATCGGTTATGGGTTAGAGGAGATTGCCAAAGTCCACAGAAGTGGAACTCCAGAGCAATTTAAAAAAATTCCGGACACAGACCTCAAAGAACTGAAAAGGCAGAAGAAGATTGAACTACTTATTAGCCACCGAGAGGGGAGACTCGCACCACAAAGAATGAAAGTCGTGGGAGATCTCGTTCTATGGAACAGTCCATTTTGGAAAACCGTTGCTGGAGCACACCCAGATCTGTTTGAGAAGGTGGATGAGACAGCACATGAGTCTCAGACGCATTTTGCTCGGTCTTTGAGGGCGGCTGCAGTCAAGTATGAGGAAATCTTTGAAAATGCTGAAGCTCCAAATATTCCCAAGATAATCCAAAGAGAGAAAAGTCATGTAGCTGAAACAAAAAGCTCACTAGCAAGTAACCAGGATTTTCTTGAGTGGTGGAAGTGGGACAGTATTGGAGAGGCCTGTGAACCAGTGTGGCGGGTGCCGTTGTGGTAACGGTCAGTCTGGAGGAAAAGAAATGACTCTTGCAGAAGAGAAAGAACTTGAGATCATAAGAGAGGGTCTCACCTATGTTGAAAAAGATTCCCACAGCAAGTCTCCACACTGGGATACAAAGTATCCATGGATTCAGGACCCATCCACCCTTCCATATAACAGAAGTGGGGTGGAAAGTGCTTACCTAAGAACAGAAAAACAACTCAAGAGAGTACCAGAATGGCGAGGTATTTACGCTGCCCAGGTCCATGATATGGTCGAAAGAGGAGCAGAGATTAAACTCACCAAGGAAGTCATTGAGAAGTGGAAGGGACCAGTTTGGTATGTCAGCCACTTAGTGGCACCAAACCCCCACTCAACAACCACCCCGGTACGACTGGCCTGGAATAGTAGCCAAAAACAAGGGTCAACATCGGAGATCGTCCTGCTGGATGCATTACGCAATTAGCTATGCGTGAAACAGCACGATTGGCAAAGTTTGCTCATTTGAAAGAGGAGTGCAGAGTACTTGAGGAGGATAGCTATGTGGATGACATCCTCACATCCCACAATGGCCAGGAGACACTGACCATGATAATAAATGGACTTGAAGAGATTCTGACAGCCGTCCGATTTGCACTCAAGTTAGGTCAGGGCAAAGTGGGAGGCAAGTGACTGGTGCACAAACACAAAGTCAAGCAATCATACTTCTGAACCAGATGAAGGAGGAAGAAAATAATGCTTTGGGAACAGGGTACTTGGTTGAAGATGACAAGCTCTACTTCCATTAACTTCTCAAAAAGGAAAAAGAAAATGAGAACAGGCCAGAACCTCTGAAGGCGAAGTGAAGCTGAAAACACCTAACCCGTTGACCAGGAGACAGCTACTAAGCCAGGTTGCTGGGCTCTACAACCCAATTGGTCTTGTTACGCCTGCCAAAAGGTGCAATTCTTGTCAGAAAGGCATTCCAAGAGACAGGAAATGGGAGATTAGCTTGACAAACATGGGACAAGCCACTTTCTGAAAATCTCAGAAATAAGGCCAACAAACTCTTCGAGAAGAATTGGCAGATGAAATTTGAACATTGGTTCCACTTAGTAGACAGTCAGATTGTGCTGGGAGTCATTCAGTGTGATCCAGCTGTTCCTTGCAAACAGAGTTGGGGAAACCCAAAAGGCTGAGCAAGCGAGTGACTGGTGGTGTATCCCAGGAAATGGCCCTGGAAAATCGATCCTGCAAGTTCTTGGTACAGGAATTGGGCAGCAGAGACCACTGCTCACATTGTACAGTGAGCGTCACAGACAAGACAACGTCATCACGAAGTTGAAAAACAAGATTCCTGCGGCCATCCTTCACAGAGAAGTTGGATGTCTTGGTTCCGGCAGAAGAAAACAAAGTGTGAACTACTTGGGTTCAAGAACCAGTAATTCAAGTGGGAGATGTAAAGTTAAATAAGTGAAATGGTGGAGCTGAAGTCACTCCATAGATATACAGTATATACTGACTAGATGTCGCCTTGGGCCTCGAAGCATACGTCAACATCGCCGCCATCTTGGGTCGGGGATCTGAAGGAAGCGCCAAAGTTTCCCGGCATTCAGATCAA
>JAQQZT010000001.1:13604102-13614392 GCA_030068275.1 Clarias platycephalus
ATGAACATATAGTGGACAAGATTATAAATAAAAATATAAAACAGCATTGAAACTATGCACTCAAGTGACCAAATTTTTTACATATTTTTGTAAGAAAAGAAAGACAAAAATGGATAA
The DNA here is from genome assembly GCA_030068275.1 of Clarias platycephalus. Lineage (NCBI taxonomy): Eukaryota > Metazoa > Chordata > Actinopteri > Siluriformes > Clariidae > Clarias > Clarias platycephalus. Next base: position 13,604,220 of record JAQQZT010000001.1, read on the forward strand.
GCACATGTCTGAAATAATGCAAAACATTAGCAATTAAATTAGCACATGTGAGTCTGCAGCACGTGTGCTAATGCTAGACTCGGTTCGGCTAACAATTCACAAATGACATGACAAACACATATCTGGGATAAACAGCACCATAAGTTGGTTATATTGCAGATCATTAATGATGTATGACAGTCTTAAATGAAACAAACAGAGGTTCAGAGTTTACAAGCAGCCTAATACACATTCTTCTGAATTTGTTTTCACAAATAACATATACTAGAAGCTCACAAACCGAAGTAATAACTCGTGTATAGTATAAAATTTTAGTTTTATGCTTGAAAATCTTTCCAAACCTAGTTAATAAGACAGAGCAATCATCAATGCGTCTTACCAGCAGAAAGTCAGTATGAAAACTGCTGCGGTTTGTGTAGCTCCGCCCCCTATCTGTGATGAATGCGGATACAGCAGAGCACAACCAACGGAGTATTTCCCCAATTTATGCATGAATTTAATCAACTTATTTAAACTCCGTTACATATATATACTTTATTTTATATTATTCATGTTTTTTTCATATCACTATCAGCATCCTTGTAATTGTTTTGTGCATTGTAGAACAAATTAATTAGTTATGTAGGTGTGTCTAAGTATTGTATTGTATATGATATATCACATATTTACGATAGAACATAGATTAATTAATTATTTTACTTAATTTATGTTCTATTATAAATATATGTCTGACATGTATAATAAACCAAACGGCTTGAAAATCGGTTGAAAATTAAGCAGATTAAGGTGATTTTAATCGTTGCTAGTTCTCTGCCAATGCTAACTAATGCAGAGTAGACGCGGCCGGCTTCCCCCGACACAAGATGGCGGCCGCGCTGACGCAGCGTTCCTATGGACAGCAGCGTCAGACGCGACATCTAGTCAGTATATATATCTATGACGTCACTCGACAAGGAACAACATCACATGTACAGTATGCATCACCTCACAGCTAAAGGAACAAAGGTACAGACTCAACATACAAGCACCATGTGCAAGCATATGTGAGACAGGGACGCGCATCGGCTGCTGGTCATCTCAGGGACACTGATGGTATGATAATACCTCTCTTTACTTATAAGAAGGACTGATCACTTGAATCTTACTTGATATTTAATTTATTCACTATAGTGCTCATTACTAGAGTAAATTCATTCACAAAAAATGTAGTATGACGTTGTGTATTACAGTACATGTCCTTTAAAGGGTTAATAGAATAGTATGTGTTAGTTAGTTATGTTCGAAGCTTAGTTAAATAATTCTGTTGTTGTATTTGTTAAAATTGTATTTAACTGTTGTTTTTTAGAAGTAGTGATTTAACTGTTATTTATCAGGAATAGTGATGTAAAAAAAAAAAAAAAAAACTCTCTCTCACTTAGTTAAATCCACTTTGAACGATTATTGTGTAACCTGCAAAGCTGTCAGACACAATAATTAAAGTGATCCCAGAGTTGATCCCCATGTCCCCTGTAGTTGGCTAAGGCTTTTTTCGAGTTTGAAGCGGAGGCTGATGTGCAAATTCTCAGATAACTCGACAGTGTGGCTCAATAAACAAACAAAAAGAAGCACTGCTCTGAAACAGGTCAGGTACGGGGACTGGACTGACAATTAGAGCCCTTCAGGAAGCCTAGAGAACTCCTCCTCAAGGCTGCATTAAAAATACAAGAAAGTCTGGAAACAAAAAATAAAGAAATGTGAGGAGGGTGGCTTAAGACCTTTCCTTTGCACTGTACTGTATTTTCCTACCCTGTGCCCTCTGGCCCTTCTATCTACACCACTACATGAAGGTTTGTTTGTGTTCTGAGAAACATTAAAACTGAAGTTCTGCACAAAGATGTCAGCTTCTGCTCTTGCTGGGTTTTTGGCTGTAGAGTTAGTAGACTTGCCCAGATCCCCTTTGAATGATCTCTACAGTGATTAGATTCACACTGAGAAGAACTTTGGTTTACCCACTGGGCCACACTGGGCCTTATTTTATGTCCTGGAACTCTGACTCTGTTCATGCGAGTTAATTAGCTGCTAATGGAATGGAAATATATTTCGCTAATTAATCATAGCATGTATGTCACTGTAAGTCACTGTCCATGTGGGGATGTAGATGCCACAAGAATGACCTGATCCTGCTGGAGCTCCACCTTGGAGTGTCGATTAAATTTGTGTAGTCACACAGATAGCAATTTAACTGAAAAGAAACATTGTTAGGTTTTGTCTTTGGGACACACTTTAAAGATATCAAATGTTATAACGTATTGTACTTATTATAACAACCACAATGCCGTCATTACTGAGAATTGTAGCTAGCTAGCTAACTAGTAGCAGTAACTTCTAATTAAATTTCAGACCAGTTTCAGAATACATTTCAACAGCCTAATAATCCACAAATATAAATATAAAAACATATGTGTATATATGTCAAGCAAAGCAGTAAAAAACAACAACATTTGTTTATTTTCTGTCCCTCCTCTCTCTTTGAGGAGTAAACTGGTAAAGAGAATTATGGCTTTGCCTACTTCTAGAAGAATACAGCGGTACCGCAGCATGTGACTTTAATCTGTTCCGGAGGCGAGTTCTTAAGACAAAATTTGATATTGCAAAACATCCTTTCCCATAGGAAATAATGTATATGCAGAAAATCCGTTCCGGCCACCCAAAACTGTTACCAATATTACCAATTTTGAACTATAATCAAATGTTTGCATATTTAAAAAATGGAAAAAAAACCAAACAAACAGTGAAGTAAAATATCTAAATAAAGTAAAATATGAAACAAATAGACATTAAACCTCACTTAAGCTTAATGTGTGATTGGTCTTGGCACTGGCTGCTTTAAAAATGAAACTGAAAGTGGCTTATTCTTGCTACTGTCCTTGTTTCTTGCACAAAATGCAAAAAAAAAAAGTAAACTGCTTGGCTTTCCACTGACGCACGTTCTGAATGGCTTCTGGATGTGCGTGCAACTTTGGTGGGTGCAAGCCGGTGATTAGTTTGGCTCGGTTCGGTCGCTCCTATGCTAAAAATGCTTCACGTGAAGCAAATTTCTTAAAAAATTTCAGTGTTTACGGCGAAAATTCTTAGGAAGGAGCATTTGTATGCTGAGGTACCACTGTACTTGCAGTGCAAAGAAAAATAAGAAATGAAATTGAATAAAGAGAATGAGTCCATCCAATACATGTCTCATTCATCCAGTTCCTACCTTTTAAATCGTTCTGTTCTTATTCTTCTGTTAATTTATTTATTTTAACTTATTTCACACACATTTCCACTATAGGGCAGTCACTATTTCACATGTGCACACTTAAAGGTGTATTCAGTGATTTTGGGGGTAATGACTTTGAGAGCTCAAAATTCAAACTATTGTAATGCTATGCTATAGCCTAAAGCAGCTAAATGCATTTGCAGGAGACCACGTTTTCAATATACAAGCACATCACTGATTTCTCATTAGTCCTGATTGTCCACATCATCAGTTTTTTTTATCCTATCCAAAGAGCCTGGGGCACAAATGACTGGTGTTTCTTCTCCAAATGACCTAAATAAATAAATAAATAAATAAATAAAACTCACCCGTCTTCATAAGGCTTCTCTTGCTTGCAGGGAAACTAGCATACATTACTGCAGAAAGACCCTGGGTCAGTTTATAATCACCCTGCCTGGGTGCTGACGGTAAGGCTATGTGAATAAACAGAGTAACAGTCTTTGTTTTGACCAAACCCATTGTTTCACAGAGAACGAACGTTCTGTAATTTGTTTGGTTTAACTGCAAAATGAGAAGAGTTTTGGCAGTTTTGAGAAAGAACTAGGTTTTTTTTTTTTCTTCTTCTTATTTTTTCAAAAGAAGCAAGTAGTATTAAAAGTTGCTAGAAAATATTTTGTGCCTGGTTTATTTCTTTTAAGAGCACAAATGCCAATATTTGATTTAAAAATTGTTGCATCAGTGTGGAAAATGCTATAACCCACATTTTTGTCACAATGGATAAATCAGTCTGCAGTTGTGTTTATTGTCATGTACATAAGCAATTCAGTACCAGTGATTATGTTGCTCATGTATATGCGTATATAATATTAACCTTCTAGTTTATTGTGTTTTATATTGAGTTATAGCAGCAAGTTGGAATAAGTATAAAAGTGTTGAGTTCTGTTGCATACAAAACATTTTTAATTACAACGTGTGTTTAGTCTCATGAAAAACATTTAAAACAATACGAAAACATTAGTGACATTAAAACATTAGTGAACAGTCGCATAAGGTTATAATAAAATGAAAAAACCCTGATTGGAAAACAGAGCATGTGTATCTCATCTTTCTTATACACAATGGAATGCATCTCTTACAGCGGTGATTCTAGAGTCTGTTGAGTCTGAGGGGGTCTCTCCAACCACCATTCATCACCATTATCTTATAAACAATAAATAAGTTTTATTGGCCTCTTGGCCCCCTCCTGGCCTGGGGCCCCAAGCAGTTGCCTGTATTATCTGTTGACAAGCAGCGCCTCTTGTTTCCTGAGTGTTGAAGTGCATCATGGCTCCCAAATGCAGCAAAGCCCAAGCTAATAATAGTTTAAGGCTTCTAAAAGAAGAATATATAGCAATTTTTTGTTGACCTTGTGTACCAGCAGGCAGTAAATTGCCAAAATGAATAAAAGTGCATAAATGGCATTTACAGTGCTCGTCCTGATAAGTTTGCATACTCAACTTACATAATCAAACAAATGTTAATATTACACAAAGATAACCAGAGTCAATGATGATTTCATTTATTCAGGGGAAAAAACTGTCCAAACCTGCCAGGCCTTATGTGTAAAAGTAATTGCCACTAAACCTAATAACTATTGGTGCCACCCTTGGCTGCAACAACTGCAATCAAGTGCGATAACAGGCAATGAGTCTTTCATACCGCTATAGAGAAATTTCGCGTCACTCTTCTTTGTAGAATTGTTTTAATTCAGCCACATCAGGGTGTTTTCGAGCATGAATGACCTGTTTAAGGATCTCAAAATATCTTAATTTAGTTTTTATGAGCCATTTAGAGGTGGACTTGCAGAAGTAGTCCAGGTCTTGACGCTGACCATCACACTACCCCCACCATAAAAAAATGTAATAATAATTTAACTGTGTTTTGTATTTACTTGGGTTATCTTTGTGTAATATTTAAATTAGCCTTTTCCAAGGATGCCGTGTGCACTCATTCATAGTCAATTATCCATCAATGTGCCTTAATGATTCTTAATCTGTCCTTTACGTTAACATGTTATACCTTTTACAGTATGTTAACCGTTATATGACCTTCACTTTTGCCATCATTACTATTCAACAAACCTGCCTGCCCCCGTCTCCTTTTCCCTCTTCACTATTCCTTTTGTTGATCTGAATGAACAACTTAAAACTATTTTTTTTTATTTCATTTTTTGGTCTGGTCTGTTGTGTGCAGCGTTACAGTACATAATGAGTGGAATCATATAATAATTCCTTTTTAGGGAAGAAGTAATTAACTATACACAGCTTACCTCCTGGGAATGACTTTCTCTCTCTCTCTTTCTTTTTTTCCTCTCCTTCATTACCATCTCATGGTACGGAAATCATGCTTTAGGGTGCTGAAATAATAGCATTATTTAATTTGGATGCCTTTAGCTAAGTGTATTGCATAACTAACCATAACTTAAACAGTACACTACAGTACACTCTTAGTCCTGGAGTGTTCGTCTTCCTTAGCTCTCACTCTGTGACACAGTGACTATATTCACAACTGAAATGTCACATGAAAGGATAGTTAGTGTCAGGGTCTACTTACTGTATGTCTGTTTTTAAAAAAAAAATGTTTTTCTGTAAAAGTCTGCTTGCATTTATGCTCTGTTCTGTTCCTGAACACACGCTGGTACAGGATTAGTTAATGTCTGTGTGTGTCATAAATTGGAGTAACTGTGGAGGACAAGTGAAGGTTGCTGAGGATGAATGAATGACTGAGAAAAAGAAAAACCCTCTAATTTTAAACACAGGTATTTCAATATCATATATAATTTAAGGAAACTAATCAAGAGCAATACCTAAATGCTTAACCACTTGTGTACTATGAAAACAGTAAAATGACAACGCCATAATGCAGCTATGTTAACTACCTGCCTGAGGTAAAGGGTTGTGTGCTTGATCAGTGGCCCGGCAGCCTCCCCAACCGTTCTGGGATTTGAACTGGCAACCTTCCAATCACGATCACTGAACCTTAACCACTGAACCGCCACTGAAACAAATACAGATAAAATGAATCACGTGTACCGCCCTTTGCCTTCTTCTTATCGCCCTGCTGATAAACACATAAATGATAAATGCATTGTTATTGTGATTACAGTAGTGCAGCTAGCTATAGCGTAACTCTGCGCAAACGCCGCAATACCCAGCCTAGCCTTCCTGATAATACCTATGCAAATATCATATTTTTATTTGTGTCTTTCCCTTTCTCCCTCTCTCTGATCTCTCCCTTGTTCCCTCCCTCCATCCCTCCCTCCTCTCTCACTCTCTCTCGCTCTCTCTCTCCCTCTGTCAGCCACCACTAACTTGGACTCAGAGAGCAAGCGAACGGCCCACTTCCAATCGTCATGGCAACAGCATGTGAATGTGTTTGGCTCGTGGAGTAGGCCGGAGTGTGTGCAGGAGCTGCACCAAGAGGCTCAGCTCAACCTCCAGAGCCTGCTGCAAGGTAGGAACCTAACAGCCGCAGGGTGTGTGTTTGTGAGTTGGTGTGTGTATGTGTGTGTCATGTTTCATCTGTGCTTGTGTAAGGGGGTTCAGGAGAATCTGGTATTGATGGTTGAGTCAGTGACATATGTTCAGATTACTGCGCATATTGTCATTTGGAGTGGGTTTGTGTGTGAGTGACTACGTCTTCTATTCCTGGATGTATGTGTACTGTATGATTACAAGCATCCCTGTGTGTGTGTGTGTGTGTGTGTGTGTGTGAGCGATCCAGTGTTCCAGTGTATTGCTCCATGTTATCTCTGTGTCGTCTTTACATTCTGCCCGTCTCATCCGTTGCTTTTCAATCCATCTACATTTCTGTGATTCATACTTCTCCTTATTGTGTTTTGGGAGAAATTTGTCGTACAGTCACCTCCTGTGTGTTTGTTTCATTCTTACACTTGACTGAATGAATACATCGACGCGGATGCTTTCTGGCGGTTCTGAGAGCGTGTATGTGTTTGTATGCAGCTTGCATTTCCCACTCCAGGTCTCTTCTTCCTCTGCTCTCTGTCCGTCTTTGCTCTTCACATTTTAATGGATTAATGGTTGAGGATGAGCAGATGTTCGTCATGCTCTGTGAGTTTGTGTTTGTGTGTGTGTGTGTGTGTGTGTGCGTGTGTGTGTGTGTGTGTGTTACAGTACTTGCTGAACCCTGTGTTACACTGAAAGCACAGTTTTCGCTTAAACAGCAAAGAGTGGGTGGACATCATGCATGTTTGTGTCTATGTGTGGTTCATATTTTCCTATGTAGGCACATATGGTATAAATGCTGCATATTGAATTTTTCCTGAGCTGTTAATGATAACCGTTGCTTTATGAATGACAGATTCTCAGTTTGATGTTTGGTGTGTTTCTTCTTTGAAGTTTTATGACACATGACCAGTGCATGGGTTAAGATGTTTTGTATATCATTCAAAAGAAACCTAGCAAAAAGGAGTTTTTTTTGTATACTGTCCTGTCTGTATACTGTGTATAAAGAGTCGTGGGAGTTTATGTGCTAAGGATAGTTTTAAATTTTAGCAGCTATCTGTATCTTTCGAAATAAAAATTTGATGAGCTCTTTTCAATACCCTGCTCTACAGTATAAGCATACATCTGCTCATTTAGTTTGATTTTCAGTCTGATTGTGAGCGTTCCTAGAGCTCTGTCCTCCACCCTTCCAATGAGTAGCTTAAATATGGATGATGGAAATGTTTGTTTATATTCGCTTTTGTGTGAATGAAACTGCAAGTTGAATGCATTTACTGTAGTGCCCCGATGAACTGACGAGAGATCAAAGGCTCTTTGAACTTAGTGCTTAAGCGCTGGTGTCTCAGGTGTGGCCACAAAGATGCTCTAAACCTCTTCATGTGAAGCTTTACAGTATTTTGATTTGCTATTAGGTAACAATCTTTCGCAAAAACCCACAAGCTTAAAATTAGATTTAGAAATGTAGAAATATTGGCATAGATTTCTCTATTTTAGGACTGTCTATATTTGTTTCAGTCTATGAATAATCCAAGAAGGCATCTAGCACAAACGCAACTCTAGGGATTCTTACAGTACATCATTAACACCAAATTACAAACCTAAAAACACAACTGAAATGCTGTTTTCTGAAAATAGTCAATGATAGGGGTATGATGTGACCTGTTGTGAAGCTGAAGTACTGTTACAACACCGAGCTTGATTCTTTTCCAGTAACAGCATGTCCTAGTTTTTCTTTCTCCTGAAACCGCAACAATTGCAGGTTTTTAATTGATTAATAAACAGGGGGGACCTACGGTGCATCCGGAAAGTATTCACAGCGCTTCACTTTTTCCACATTTTGTTATGTTACAGCCTTATTCCAAAATGGATTAAATTCATTATTCCCCTCTAAATTCTACAAACAATACAAAACAAGTTGCTTTGAAATCTTTGCAAAAAAAAGTATTCACGGTCTTTGCATTGACACTTAAAATTGAACTCAGGTGCATCCTCTTTCCATCTTTGAGATGTTTCTGCAACTTGATTGGAGTCCACCTGATTGGACATGATTTGGAAAGACACACACATGTCTATATAAAGTCCCACAATTAACAGTGCATGTCAGAGCACAAACCAAGCTATGAAGCCCAAGATATTGTCTGTAGACTTCAGAGACAGAATTGTATCAAAATACAGGTCTGGGGAAGGGTACAGAAAACATTCTGCAGCTTTGAAGCTCTTGGAAGAGTCCTGGTGGTTCCTAACTTCTTCCATTAACGAACAATGGAGGTCACTGTGCTCATCTGGACCTTCAATGCTGCAGAAATGTGTGCTCTGACATGCACTGTTATCTGTGGGACCTTATATAGACATGTGTGTGCCTTTCTAAATCATGTCATTCTTTTCCATTTTTCTTTTCAACAAATTTGCAAAGATTTTAAACAACCTTCTTTCACATTGTCATTATGAGATATTGTTTGTAGAATTTCGAGGAAAATTATTAATCTATTTAAGAATAAGGCTGTAACATAACAAAATGTGGAAAAAAAAATAAAGCACTGTGAATATGTTCTGGATGCACTGTGAGTAAAAAAAATTCCTGCTTTTCCCCTTTTTATTTTTTAATTGGCTTAAAGAAGCCATTGAGGTCTCCTAATGTGACATCATACAAGAAGAGCTTGTTCCTCAGCTCTGCTGTTCTCTAATGGGGTGTGGCTCAGCAGTAGTTCACTTACATAGTCAATTCATTTTTATTTATATGGCGCTTTTAACAATGGTCATTGTCGCAAAGCAGCTTCACAGAATACATAGACACTGAAAACTGAAACTGTGCATTTGAAATAAAGGGTGTTGGACATATGCAGCGGTATTTCAGCTGGAAAAACAGACGAGCTCTGTGACCTCTGCTAACTTAAAGAACTAGAACAATATGGGAACTTTGACAGTCCCCTGACAGCCTTGCCAGACAAAAAAATATAGCTTGTTATGATATTGAGGATCCAGAAAGTAGAAAGTCCTTTGTCCTGGAGAGTTTCCCCACGGTAGAAACACTACTGACTGTTACAAAGTCCTGACACCAGAGACTCATTGTGTTATATTGTATAAACACCATTTTACAGAAAGCAGAAAGCAGTGCATTAAGCACTACTGACCAAGCTCATCTGTTGACCAATCAGATTTGAGAATTCAAGATCCCTGTGGTGAGGCTCATTTAGTTATACTAATAGAAGCAATGACATGGTACGTGAATTGGCAACAGTCATAGATAGACCGGGCTGCTTTGGATTTCTTGTCCATAAATCAAACAGTAAGTGATTTCTCCACAGCACATGTTGTCTGACAAGCCATGGTTATAATCTGCTAATTAAGAAATCTGTTAAGTGAATACTCTGGTTAAATGCAAATAATATTTAATACAGTTCTCTAATAAATTCACATATAGGCTGACACTCTTCT
>JAQQZT010000001.1:13614492-13628194 GCA_030068275.1 Clarias platycephalus
GATCACAGAGCAGTCATGACAAAGTTTGTTAGTTTGTTGAAAGTTGTGTTGTATTAAATATCTAAACACTCAATTCAGTTCACTCAATTCATTTTTTCAATATGAGAAGTGCAGTGTAGATATTTAAATCAGATGCTACCACAATATATACCTTGGATTACGAGCATATTCGTTCCGGAGGCGGGCTGGTATTCCAAAACACTCGCAAACTAAAAAAAAAAAAAAAAACATTAAAATAATTAACACAAAATATTAAGTAAAAATGAAAAAATTAACTAATTAATTAATTTACTTAAAAAAAAGTAAAAATAAATCCCGACAGTTTGTGCATGCAGGTGCTGTGTATGTGTGTGTTTGTGAATCTAAAGTAAGCTCCCCCTCTCCCCCTTCTCATCTTATACAGATACCCTTCCTCCACTATTTTCACACACACACGCGCGCACACAACGGAAACTCTGTTTTATCGGAAAAATAAATAAGAAATCTCTCTAATGACACTCGATTGAGCGACACACTAACGGAATCACTGCTGTAAAGTATAAATAAAACAAATTAACCTAAACTTTACCTTTGAAAAGAATTGCGACAGAGCAGTGTTTCTGTGTAGAGCAGAGAGAAAGAGTGTGCATGTGTGTCTGTTAGGCCTTGTTCACACGGGCGTTAAATTTTTGGATAAACGAACGCGATCTGAACGTCCTAGACATTTATGTTGCGTTTTGTAGTGGTGCTCAATTGACTTCTACATCGGCGTTCGTTTGTCTCTGTCTAACGCCATCCTGCAGCCCAAATTGTAGTTTGTGTGTTAACCTGTGGGGGCAGTGTGTCGGGAACTGGATATGAAAGCCCTTCATAGAAGAAAACGGACTAGACGCAATTTCCTTGCATTCGTTGGGATTTGAACGCCAAGAAAAAGCTGCATGCAACGTTTTTTTTACGACGTATAAACGCACAGCCGTACAAACGCACGTCACCAAAGCCCGTGTGAAAACTCTCATTGACTCCTATGTGTAGAAAACCCTCGCCGCTTCATCCGCGCTCACCGGACGCTACGAACGCCAGAAAAACGCTCGATTTTAACGTCCGCGTGAACAAGGCCTTAGTGATGGGTTGTTCATGAATGATTCATTCTTTTTGAAGAAAGTTCTTTTTTTTTTTACTAAAAACAAACGAAGATTTAGGATACAGAGTCAGAGAGCAGTCGAACTACACCGCCATTGCCATTGGTGGCACTCACCTTTTAACATCCATGTGGAACATATAACACCAACATCCTCCCAAGCCTCCTGGGATAGGCTCCAGGTTCCCCATGACCCTGAATACAGGATAAAGTGGTATAGACAATGAGGTCACTGGTGGCTCAGTGGAAGGTGTTTCGCCTGCCATGCGGAAGGCCCAGGTTCGATTCCCAGCCAGTGCCCAAACCTCAGCCACTGGTTGCAGTGCCGGTCCCAAGCCCGGATAAAATGGGAGAGTTGCGTCAGGAAGGGCATCCGGCGTAAAACCTGTGCCAAGTTGTAGTGCGGACTGGATATTCCGCTGTGGCGACCCCTTGTCGGGAGCAGCCGAAAGACCAACAACAACAACAACAACAACAACTGTATTTGCTTAGTCCCTTTGCACTTGACGTCACAATGTCGGTCCGTCATGCTGCCGCCCACTTCTGGACGCACAAAGGGACCTTACTTACAGGATGCTTCTGCATCTCACATTCAAAACGGAATCACTTTCAGCAAGAAAACACATCTGATAACATTATGTAATCCTAACAAACACTTTGACTTGCTTCCAAGTCGTTCCAAATTGACTTGTTCCTTTTGAGCTGCAACACTAACTAGCTTATAACATGAGGCTGAATCCCAAATCCCTCTCTAACTCCATAACAAGCACACTACTTGATGTGTGTGACAATGGATTCATCATCCTAGGTTTTCATTTTATGCTATTTGGGATTCAACCCCAGAACTGTTAGTTAGCTATTAATTATAAAGCTTGAAATGTCAGCATAAGTTAACATTACTTGCACATCATTGTATGGTGCATAAAGCACAGCATATTCCATAGCATTGTGTCATTTGCAACAAAGGTATTGAGAGTGTGAACGCTAACTCTACTGCTAGCAAACTCCTCCAAATCACATATTTGTATACCGTCTGAAGTAAAAGCACTGTGAAAACAAATCAAACACCTGCAGATTAATATTTTTTAAATATATGCATATGCCAATAATCATCAGAACAGGAGTTATCAATTGCTCGGACTCTTTTATTCGTGTGACAAAGCGTCAGGTAACCCCATAAGTAATCAGGTAATTAATTATTTCTGATCATCATCAGTTCTAAAATAAACCTTGACAGTAATTATCAACAAAAATACATACAGTATTAGCCAAATGTCAGTTAACTGAATTCTGCCATCCACTATTGCAAGTGACGTAACGTGTCTGCAAAAGGTCAACATATTTAATACTGGACGTACAGTATAAAGCAACTATCTGGAGAGTTCTCTGTTCAGTACTCGTATGTTAACTGATAGACGTAGGGACGCAGGTCAAGTTGTTCCTTATCCTGAAATCAAGTCTTTAAATTTTTCTGTTTTAATAGTAATTCTCAATAGTATTTTAGCACTACAGTGAAACCTGTGAAAGGCTTATTTTCCTAGAAAACACCAGTTCTGCAATAGTGCAATCATGTTGAGTTGTTTACGATTTTTATTGGCAGCAAGCATTTAAGGAGGTGTTTTCTCAGTTGTGAGTCACGCACACATGCCGACAATTAGATGTAAACATTTTATTTTCATGTAGGTGACATTTTTGTTTATCATTAGTTTTTTTTATTCTAAAATTATAACATGGATTTTATTCACGAGTTAACCTTGTAGACCAACAGTGTATCAGACGTTCATGGTCAAACATCACATACTGTACTGTACATGTAACAGCTGGATTAACACTGTTCTCACTAGTTTAACAGGTTTACACGGTGGTGTAATGGTTAGCCTTGGTCGCCTTGCACCACTGGGGTCCGAGATCAATTCCTGTCTCTCCAGTTTCCTCCAACACTCCAAAGACCAGCAGATTAGGCTGATTGGCGTTCCCAAATTGCTCGTAGTGTGTAAATGAGTGAGCTCGTGCATGTGTGTGTGCCCTGCGATGGATTGGCACCCTATCCAGGGTGTACAGTACCCATCCTCGTTCCCTAAGCCTCCTGGGATAGGCTCCAGGTCCCCCATGACCCTGAATACAGGATAAAGCCGTATAGTCGATGAGTGAGTGAGAGTGAGTTAGGAACTTCTAGTGTTTTCATTTGAACTTTTAGTATAAGATTATTTCAAATAAGATTTAACATTTGGTTTCTTCTTTAACAGTTTCTCTCCAGATTTCAGTAAATCATAAACCTTTTGACTTCTCATCAGGAGAGACTGATAATAACACAAGTTCCTGGTATTGACTTGCATTATGAGGAAACCATTTCATAGATTATTTTGTTTAAATTTGCTTCTGATAAGGAGAATATTTTTTCATTTCACCTCAGGCTCTTCATTCTCTTGCATATTACTGATCAACTATAAATGTTCAATCCTGAATAGGGAGTGGAGAGAAAAGAAAGAACCCCCATCAAAACAAAACAGGCCCAGTGAAATGGTCATAGCAAAAAACAAAAAAAAAAGAGGCATTGTTTCTCTCCTTTGCTCCCATGCCTTCTGTGGATCCGCAAGAAAAGGACTGACCCATATTTAATAAATGGCTGCTTTCCAGGGTGCATCTTGTTAGGCGAGTTGCTTTGAGGTTATTCGTGGCTGCTGTGGCTCTCAGCATGCATGAGTGGCTGGCTGCATTTCTGCACGAGCCGTCTGATTGGCTGAGAGGAACGGAGACGTTTGTGTCCTAGCAGTGTTCAGCGTTTGAGTGGCCGAAGGCAGGTCAGCATAAGAGGGGTGGGTGTGTCCAGATTATCTTTACATATACACACACAGAAAAATACACAGGTGCACGGATGAGGACTCGCACACTTCAGTATCTTCTCTGTTAGATTCTCTTTCACATCTCCTTTGAAGTGGCTTGCAATGTCTTCAAAGACAAATCCTTGCTTCCACAAAGCAGCCTATATGAATTGGTGAGTTCCTGCTGTCTGGACCATTTGCTTTGCTAAATATAGAGATTTAATGAGATTTAGATTTTGAACATGTATCAGTTTGTGTCGGGTTTATTATCGGTCTTACCAGTTGTGATCCAAATTCAGTGTGTTTGGTGTCCATTTGAGATGGAATGTAACATGGGGGCAGGTGGCTTGTTCAGTGTTAGTCTTGTTAGACAGATGTTTGCTGAGTTGTTAAAGATGAGGTCCCACGCACACAGACACCCATTAATACCACTCCTGCTGTAATGCTGTTTTCAAGGTATGTTAGCCATCTGTTTAAACAGCAGAATGGAAAACACTTTAAATATTTGTTGGCTTAGAATTTTATAAAAAAGTGATCAGCAGCAATCAAATCAAATCAGTGATGTACTTTTTTTTTTTTTTAACCATGCCTACATCACATCACCTTTTCTTAGCACCACTTTCCACTTTCCAAACGCACGCAGCAACAAGCTGATCATGTCCCGATGGTGGCTGATAATAAGTGCAAACTGAGATCCTGAGATGACAACTACTCCAGAAATCCACTAATCCTGTAATAGGAAAGAAAAGCGCTCTTTATTTTTTTCTACAAGAGTTTAGATTTAGATTGTAGGTGAATGATTGCAGCAAACTATGAGAATTGCGTTCAGTAAAAGATACTTACATGCATGTTTGCAGAAATAGTGTGTGTATGTGTGTGTATGTGTATGTGTGTGTGAGAGAGAGAGAGAGAGCGAGCGAGAGAGAGAGAGAGTTCATGGAGTGGTGGGCTTTGGGTTGGGGGCTTCAGTTGATTCAAAAGGTATTCCATTGTCTCAAAGCACCCAAAATTGCTAGGCAACCTAACTCTGAGATTGCGGCATCCCTTTTCTGCTTCAAGGGATCAAGTTCGCTGCCCCAACACACACACACACCCACACCCTCACACACACACTGACAAAACTGTGATTTGAGAAAGAGAGGCAAGAAAGGGTAAAGTTGGATATAAGTAAGTGTGTGTGTGTGAGTGTGAGAGAGAGAGACTGGGGGGTAGTTAGTGCTTTAGGCTATTCTAATCAGCTCATGGATGAGGTGAAAGGCTTACATAGGACTTAAATTTTTTTTTATGATAAACTAAAATATTAATAATCTTTCTTAAAAAAAAACTATTGGATATGCCTAAAAGAAAATATTCTGTATTACATATTGAGTAATATCTTTAAGCTTAACTTATTTTTCATAAAGGAAGAGTGTATGCGCTAAGGCTAATGCTAAGCTGTTTGTGTGCAGACTTTGAGGAGCAGCTTTATGATAACAGGGTGACTGGGCAAACATTCCGGCACCCTTCCTCTCAGAGCTCAGAGGACACCTCCACTACGCTCAGCTGCTCACCTTCCTCACTCAACAGCAAGAAACCAGACTTTGTCTTCCTGGTAAGTTATTTCTTTTGTTTTTTTATTACATAGAATTTGTGCAAAGTAAAGAGAACAGGGTAGGTTTAGTCAAATAACAAAAGTCTTCAAACATGGATGTTGACCGAGGTTAATGCAAACTTCGGCATTATTTTGTCACACTCCTTTTGTAAGTATTTTAAAAGTATAATCAGCAATTCTGAAGTCCCAGAGAGTCTTGGAGAGCGAGTGAGCTCCCTGACACACTTGATGATAAGCTGTATCTGTCCCTTATTAAATCAAGGACGGTTAAAGGTTTCTTGTAATATGCCCCAAAACACCGGCTATATTCACTTTACAAGCCACATTTTTCAATTCTGATTTTTTTTTTTTTGTCATACCGAATTTGCATGTCATGACAGTTCACATTCATAACTACAAGTGGCTTTTATCGGACTCTAATTTGGACACAACTGTCCTCCGAAACAGATACATCTTTGCCCAAGCCATCTGGGTTAAAACCAGGGCTATCAATATTACCGTGTTAACGAATGTGTTTAATCTAGAAAATGTACTTTATCAGTAGGTTTTTTAAATGCAAATAAATCAAGTTTGACCCTAATGGCTTCCCATAATCACTGAAACATCAGGTGTCGTCATCATCAGGTGTGCTTCTTTTGTTATGAAAAGCGAGCTACCTTCAAGGGGAACTATGTTTACAAGAGTACATTAAATGTAAGCCGTGGGAATTGTGGCGAATGCTCAAGGTTGTTGATTTTCAGAGCTGAGGATCTGGGTTCAAGCGCTGCTGTCGGTGGGTTGCCCCATGTACTGACTGGTTTGAAAATGAGGTTGTGAATTACCCATGATTAATCACAGACTATGAATTTGATTAACTAGAGTAAAACAATGGATGCGATTTTAGCAAAAAATATACTTGGGTTTTTTCTCTGCGGGGTGACAGGCAGTTTGTCGGCTATATTTTTTAACGTCCAGAAGGAGGAAGAATGCCAGATGCCTTGTTTTAGCTGTTTAAGCAGCTACTGCTAGCAGTGCTATGAAATCCCTGTGCTGCCAGTGCTGACCAAAAAGTTACACGAATTCCAAACTCTCTGTTCTCATTCAAGTTCTATTTCTGCATCTTGGATATAAATCCGGACCACATATGAAACTGATATCAATGCGATCTACTAAACACCATATTCCTGCATTCAGACAGCCTTAAAAAATCAGATCTCTGTCACATTAGGCTAAAAACATAGCCATAGGATCTCCTTCTCAGAGACATTTCCAAGTAAAAGGCATTCAGAAAGTTAACTTAGCAAAGTGACTCAACTTAGCATGGGGCATATGTAATTAACAAGTTTATACTGTACTTTCTTAATGAATAATTAAATTTTTCTATTTTTTATTTCTAGCCTGCAAACAAACAGGTGTGTGAGGATGAGACAACGTCATTAGGGATCCGGGCTCAGGACCCGGCCGCTTGTGGCTCAGACCGCTCTCTCCTGGGCTGGAATTCTTCAGTAGGGCCCCCAGTTGCTGAAAAACCTCGCTGGCACCTGAGTCGACACTCCTCTGCACACCTCGTCCCTATCGATGTCACAGGTAACTCACACTTAATTTATCCAACTCTTGCACTTTGTAACTTCCCGATTTTCTGATTACTCTGAGTCACAGTCTGCTTTTGTCTCTTACCAAGGGATTATTGGCATTTTCTATCAATTTAATTTGATCATTTCTTCGCTCCTTAGACAAATATGAGGATGTTTCCGTTTATGTGAACATATGTGAACATATGTAAACATTTCAAAGTATGTCTAGGCTCTTAGCTGCTATCTGAGTTACTCGTAGCTGTTTGAGCTACGCTGATGCCTGAAGTTCAGTCCAGGCCAGGCATTTTAGGATTTCCTACATGACATCATTTTCCTCATATTGTTTCCTTGCCATGTTTCCTTCTTGTATTTCCATGTTGAACCTTAAATTGGCAAGCATGCATGATACAACTTGTACCACATGCCAAATCATTTCCTCATTTTCACTCATGGGTGCTGTGACATTTTTTATCCATGAGTACTTCCCAGATCGCTCAAGCTGCCACCATTTTTTAGTCAGATAGTGGCTCTTCATTTGGCATAGCCATAGCAGTTCCAGTCTCTGGGTTCTACTATTCAATCCTAATAATTAATTTCTCTTTCGCAGTCTTCCACTTTGTCTCTTTTTCTCTCTCTCTTATCTTGTATTCTCCTCTATATACTTTTATACGCTGTCAGTTTCCTCGGCTTGGGCTCAGTGTAGTAGTGTAGGCTAGTTCTATAAACTCTCTTAATGCCATGCTCAGGCAGCCTGGGGTCTAATTCGCAAAGAGGTGCCATTCCACTCCCCATCCGCCTAAGAAAATGAACAGGTAGCTGTTGCCATGGCAACGCCCAGCTCTTCCCTCTTAGCTTGATGAGGAGGAATGGAAAAGCTGCTCGGAATAAAAGAAAGGAATGGAGACGGTGGCAGAGAGGGTGTTTGGGTGTAAAGAAGAAGAGGGAAGAGACTTTTTCTCCTCCTCTTATTTATTTTCGTGAATGGTGTAAACACACTTGTTAGGAGAGAATGCAGCTTCCTTGGATGTTTTGTGAGAGAAGGGACAGAGTGAGTTTATGCAATGGTGGCTCACTGAACAAGGCACGGGCTATGATTGGAAGGTTGTGGGTTTAAATGCCAGCATGATCAAACTACTACTACTACCACTACTACCCAGCTGAATCTGTCTGAATCTGTACCTGTTGTAAGTTGCATAGATAGAAACATCAGACAGTACAAAGCATTTCTCATTTTATTACCACTTGTACACTTAATGAAGTTCAACCTACTTAAACATTCAACATGTAATGGAAATAAATCTTAAACATAGTCTTAATACACTACTCTGTAATAGTACATCTTACCCTAAAGTCAAATATTTGGGAATGTACAGCAGTTCAGAAATATACATTTAGTAGGACAGTTGAAGGTCTAAAAAGTAATCTTTGTATTTGTCTCAATCTGTCCATGAGTATCAGCCCTTTTTCTCAGAACCATTCACTCAGACATTGTGCACTGTCTACATGTCTAGTATCGTTTTCCATTTCCTAAATATCAACTAGGCACCAACAAGTCATGAGTAATTCTTCATTCTCATGCTGGCCATTCTGCTTGGTGGATATACTACTTCATGCACTGAATCAATCAAATCTGTTGTATATACACACTACAGTAGATGTTGGTAATTACATTATAAGGTACAGTGCAGTGCAAAATTCTTGAAATGCCCCCCAATTGTTTTTTTTGTTTGTTTTGTTTTGTTTTTTTGCCAAGTGGTTCAAACAGACGAGATGGGAAAGGAGGTTACTGCTGAGGTTATAACATAACCAAACATATTTTAAGTTATATCTTTAGGCACTTTGCAGCCTTTCACAGTAGAACATTTGATCCCATTTCTCTAATTCAATCTACATACTGTAATTTCATTTAAAATGAAGAAATGAGGGGTGGCTCAAGACGTTTGCATAGTAATGTACTGTACATGGATAGAATATGTCAGTTTTTAAACGAGATGTACATTTAGATCCTAGATTATGCCTAGTATTTGTCTAAAATCTTCAAAATAATTTACCTTTTTGATCTTTTTGGTCAGGTCGCAATTTAAATTTAAAAGCATAGTGTGTCTCAGAAACAAACTACTCGATCATTTATATATTTTTACACACATATTCTGACAAAGGTCTGTCACTCAGATTGAGAAGTGATATCTCATGTCTTGCCTCAGGCCAGAGCTTTGATAAGCACGCCAGCGAACTCCAGGCCCCCTTTAGAACCGAAAAGGCGGTTAACCCAAAGACCATCCGCCGCCCAAGGAGTGTGATCGCAGGCCCTGATGTCACGCTGCACTGCCAAGGTGACCAATAGGAAGTTAGAAAGTTGTGATAGGGACTGAGAGCAAGAGGAAATGAAGAAAAACAGCCAGGTCAATGGGCCACAATGTGTCTTTTCTTGCTACTATATAGCTTTGTTTTTGGCCTCAGTGGAAAAATGTATGGGCATTCACACCAAAAATTTGCATGCTTCTAGAATTATGGTAAATATGTTTATGTTTATGTTTGTGTTTTTAAGCTCAGTCTGTTATTATTTCTCACTTAGGTGATGGCAAGATTCTTGCTGTTGATCTGATACAAGGTGCCTGTTCTCCAGACTCTTCCGAGCCAAGATCTCTGGAACCCACTACAGAGAATACAGGCGAGCAGCACATACCCCTAAGGAAAACTCAAAGTGATAGAGAGCACAGTGTTCCCCCATCCCCCAAAGCCCCCTCAGGCATGATGGACCATGCCACTCTTATGTGCCCCAGCTCTTCCTGGAATGGCCCAAAGGGATCCACCTTCTCCCCATCCTGGAATGACTCCTACAACTATGCCCTAACCTCAAACCCTGTTGCCAAGCAGCCTTTGTCCAAACCTGGATTATTAGACTCTGGTGGAGGTGTTGTCATGTGCCCTTCCCAAACCAGCTCTGCCAGCTCTATATCACACTCTAGCTCCTTCACTTTCATCTCTGAACCTTCTGGGCACAGGACATATGCAGTCACACATGGAAATGCAATTAAAGGAAAAAGAAGTGAGACTGAAGGTGCAGCATCCACACTAGCATCTGGCAATGGCCTCAGCAAGTGTGACCAAGAGAAAAGATCAAGGCGAGCCAATGCTTTTAAATTCCGTGAACGCTCCCTTTCAACCCCAACAGATTCTGGATCTCTTTCCTCAACAGACAATATGTGTTGTCCTGGAGAGACAGTGCCTATAGTCCGAGAGGGTGAGAGCTATGCCTTGCTGTACCCTAGCAACAGCTCTGAGGACAACACCAGCACTGACAATATGTCTGTAGCAACAGGGTCTGACTTCTTCCCAGCAAGTAGACTGAGGTCACGATCACGAAGCATCTCACTGAAGAAGCCCAAAAAGAAGCCACCACCTCCAGTACGCAGTGTGTCCCTAGTAAAGAACTTGTCAGCAATTGGTGGGATGGGCCCACACCATGCTGAAAGACATATTAGAGATGGTAGACCTAAAAGCCTTTTTATACCACGAGATCACAATTTCCAAGATTCATTCCAGCCCGAGTTTCTTATGGCATCTAGGCCAGACGTGGAGACACACAGCAGTTTGGAGACAGCCTCTGATACATCTCAGCCCCCAGACAGAGAAGCTGAACTTGTCTGGCAGCTCAGTGAGTGGAAGTCCAACAATGATCCCTATCGTTCATTATCAGGCTCCAGCACTGCTACGGGAACAACAGTAATTGAATGCATTAAAGTGCGTGGAAGCTCAGAATCCCTGAATTCACCATCAACCTCTCGTGCTACTTCACCTTCCCCACTTTCCATTGAAGCAGAGACTAAGGTCTCACCATTCAAGCCTCCCTGTCTTATGTCCCCCTCAAGTGGATACTCTAGTCAGTCCGAGACTCCCACCCCAACTATTACAAACTCTGCCATCACTGGACTCACTCCAACAGGGTGCAAGATGCGCCCAAAGATCCCAGAGAGAAAATCTTCACTTCCAGCCACCTCACCAAAAGACAAATCTCAGTCTCGTCTCTCTTTTGAGTTACCAGTGAATTCTCCAGTAGACTTGTCATCTGTTAAACCCAAAAGTAAAGCTAGCCGAAGACACTCAGACACATCCACGACCAGTAAATCAGGAAAGTTGAGTCAGTTATCACAGCCCATGGTTACCACAACAGATCTACGAAACATCAGACTCCGTTCAGTAAGCCGATCAGAACTTGAGGACAGTCCTGATGGCTCCTCTGACATCATAGAGGAGGAGCAAGGACGTGATATAAGCCCTCCTACTACCCCATACAGCTCTAAGCCACCCAAGCCACCAGTTGCATTGAAGCCACCGCTCCCCAAAAGACCCATGAACTTGATGCTGATGTCTCCCTCATCATCACCCCATGCTCAGGAATCTCCACCAGCCTCCCCAATAGACCGACCAATGCCTTTAGCTAACATCTACATGGTGGTCAGGAAGCCTAAACCTAAGAGGCCATCCCAATCATCAATCAGTCCATCTGCAGGTACACCTCAAGTGCAGGTGCCAAGATATCCACCCCCTTTGCCTGAGCTTGACCTAGAACATGGAATACCAATTGAGGAGGATTTTACCTTTCCTAGCAGTCCAGAGAAAGAGGACATAGACAAGATCCCACGAAGTCAAAGTCTAATTTCCTGCATAGCTGAATTGGACAAGAAGAAACACAAGGTACCACCACCAGTACCCAAAAAACCAAATGTTCTTCTTCTACCTTCCCCCACTGCCCAGACACCAAACAATGGAACTTCAGAAAAGCAAGGCCTCCTCCATGATAGTGGTTCCCAGTCACCTCTAGGCCCACCACCGTCTGAAGTTGAGGAGGCTTCTTATAATGAAGATGACCAAGAAATACTTACAAACCAAGAGATTACAGGAATTTATGAGAGCAGTGCACAAGATGAAAATCAAGGACACCCGGACAGTCATGGAAATGAAGAAAACTATGATATACCAGAGGACAACACCCCTAAGGATACTGGCTTTATTCAAGATGTTGACATGAAGGCATTTACTGCAGAAATAATGACAGGTATTTAGTTTTTGTAAAACATGTGCTGTGATTTAAATAATAACCATAATAATAATAATCATTTTAGATATATCTTATAATTGATTGAGCTTATAAGTAAACGTTTAAAATTTTCCTCACAGAAGCTTCACTGGAGGAAAACAGCTCTGTAAAAGACAAGACAGAACTGCACATCAGTGAAGAAACCGATGATGATGTACTTGTGCACACACCTACCACCCACACAACTGAAGACCTCTTCACCATCATACACAGGTCTTACATACAAGACGATTGTAACAATTATTATAAACACTGTGTTTCTGTAGTAATGCAACAAACATGGTACATACTTTTTTATAAACACTTAAATTAACAACATGTTTTTCTTACCTAGATCTAAGAGGAAAGTCCTTGGGCGTAAGGAGCCAGCATTTGGTAGTCGTCAGAGCCTTGTGTCACCTGTGAAAAGCAGTAGCAGTGATATTCGAACACTGACACTAGGCAGCACTCCAAGATCAAACTCTCGGAATGAGAACTTCATGGCTCTTCTCCAGAAGAAGGGCAGCAAGTCAAGCAGTGGAACGCGGGTCTCTGCCATGGAACTGCTGAAGAGCACAAACCCTTTGGCTCGCCGTGTCACTGAGTTTTCTCAGTCAGATCTGGATGCTGCAGGAACTGACCCATCTAAAATGGAACCAGACCAGTGATTCCACCTGTAGAGAGCCAAATGTAATGGCTGAATTTCAGTTAGTGCTTCACTGCACATCTGTTTGGTTTTACTTCCCAGGATCTTGCACTGTCTGAAGTGGGGTGCTTTTGCGTTGTTTTAACCCTGGGTTACCTTTTTCATGTTGCTGTGGAGCTGTTGTCCATATCAAAGAAAAGGAACCCAGTTCTGATGTGAGGTTCTTAAGTAGTTGGGTTAGCATTGTATTTTACCACAGAGAGTGTGTTACATTAACATCTCTGTGGATATCTACAAATAGTACAAAGGCTAACCAGCCTTAGTATGTAGTCAAATTTGCAAAGCCCACCTTTACAATGCAGAATTATTGCAAGTCTAGGCAAGACAATAATTATTTTATAATTGTGGATGGAGTTTACAAAACAAATGTATTCATACAACAGTCTGAAAGAGAAACATTCCATATAGAAAATGTAAAACAAATTCCCTTAAAAAGCACTTTTTTATTACAAAAGTAGTTTACAGCTAAACTATTTGTCTTTTTTTATTTCTTAAAATAAAAATATATCTATATGAAAGGCCCCATATGCATTCTGGGATCTACTTAACCCAGAATGAAATAAAATTTCCTTAAAACTGCCTGTTTTCGGCATGTTTACAGCGAAAATCGACTAACGTCACAAAATGGAGAACCTTAATGCAATATTTTTCATTTAAATCTAAATTATAGATCTTTCCTCACTGCCAGTACTGGTACAAAGTGGGTGGTAGTGTTGCGAATGTGCATTACATTCAAACAAAGAAAAACCAAAACCACCACAGAGCAGATTATGAATACCAAATGATAGAAGATAGGAGCCAGAAACGAGACAAAACAAAAAATTATAATAATA
>JAQQZT010000001.1:13632085-13655232 GCA_030068275.1 Clarias platycephalus
TTGCATCATTAATTACACATTTCTTCTTTAGAACCTCAGATAAGATTATGCTTTTGAACAATTTCTATGTTTGACAACAAAAATGACTTATTAACTCGAATTATTGAACTCTTTTGATATATGAGCACTTGTTTGATGTATATACAATGACGGAAACTTCTTTGAGTTTACAACAGAGACACATGACTCACGTATCAGCCTCTGAGTCAGGTTTACTATCAACTCTTTAAGCTTTAATGTCAGTAATAACAAAGTGGATACAGTTTATAGATCACAGATAAGTCATCGTTTGCCTTTGACGAAGTCATTTACATGTGCACTATAAAACATGCTGTCTGTACTGAACTTGAGCGGATGACTTTATGATTTCACTGACAATGCAAATGGACATGATAATCATTGGAGAATGTTAGGAAATCATGACGTACAATTAAAAATGCATTAATTGTGAGTGGATGAATACAAGTCACCAGTTCTGTGCTTTGTATTGTTTTTACTGTACATTTTAAAAACTGCTTGATGAGAATTGATGGGAAACACGAGCACAATGTCAAACAACTGCATACAAAGTCCTGGATTGTCTGCTCCGGTTCCATTATATACATCAGCTATACAGTCAACTATTGTCCAGCTAATAATTAAAAAACTCCTAAAGATGAAAAATAAAACGATAGGAATAAACAACTCACCAGGAGTCTACCTCTAACTGTGATTGGGAGAAGTGGAAGTTGTTTAACATCTGGCTCAGGAGGGTATTGCACAACAACTTGGGAGAACACAATATAATTAAGACCACATGTCACAAGGGAAAGTAAGATCGTTCTCTTATTCACTGCCATTAGCTTTATTTGTGGCTGTTCTTTAACCTCAAGAAAGCATTTTGCATTGCCAGGTGTAAAGTCTCTGTTTTTTTATGTCTTTTTTTTTTTTTCATCATGTTGTGTCCTCAAGAATTTAGTATCCCGTTGCTTGCTCTCAACTTTTATTTGAGCACAAATAATTAATGCAGTAAACAAAATGTTCTAAATGGAGATGAAAATTACATTAATAGAGGTTTAGTTCAGACCATAACTACTGTGATATTCCTATTCAGGGGAAATTAGCACTTTTTTTTCCTTCAAAATGTTACAAGATATTCTCTACAAATGGATACCTAATGCGAGAGCATCTTCATAAGAATGATCTCAACATACTATTCTTTTATCTAAGAAATACATGAGAGGAATATTACACAAGATATTATACAAGTTTGAGTCTCAAACAGCGTTAAATGGAAAGCTAGTGTGCTACAGTAGGGTGTAAATCCATCGTCACACCCATCTAGTAGTGCCCTTGATTAGGAGTTCGAGATGGATTTAGGATTTAGCCTTGTTTTAGACGGTAGTTAGCTTTGTAGCTTGCCTTAAAAGAAAATACAGCACATATTGATTAGCAGTTACTAAGAAGATTTGTTTAAGATGAAATAATGTTATCAGATGTGTTTTCGTGACGGTTTTGGATGTTGGTTTTTACCAGGTAGCCACTTTCCTCAGTATGGCACACTGTACTGACCTACTTTCACCCATGCTGATGACTAACAGGTAGTGTAATTACTGTAACAGCTATTTGAATATCTAGGACACGGAGTGATACATGTATAGTTAAACATCTCAGTGCTGTTACCGTCTATTATCACGACTTGTGAAACGGCTCTTGTCCAATCAGATTACTTGGTCTAACTGTTGTATATACAGTGCTGTGCAAAAGTATTTTTGCATATTTATCACACATTTGATTGAGGTCACCAAACTAATTTTAATATTACACAAAGATAACCTGAGTAAAATCAAAATACAGTTTTTAAATGACACTTTCATTTATTTGAGGGGGTTGTAGTGGCCTAGTCAAAGTCAGGTTCGTGCTCGAACACCCTGCAATGTGGTTGAATAAAAACAGGTCAGCAAAGAAAAGTGGGTAAAAATCCCTCCACAGCCTTGTCAAAAACTCATTGCCAGTTAATGCAAATGCAGGTGTTGCTGCCAAATGTGGCACAACCACTTATTAGGTTTAGGGGGCAATTACTTTTTCACAGGTCCCCGGTGGGTTTATATACTGTAGCTTTTTTCCACCTAATAAATTAAATCATCATTAAAAAACTGCATTTTGTATTTACTCTTTGTGTAATATTAAAATTTGCTGGATGATCTGAATTTTGATTCAGACAAATATGTGAAAAAAGTTCATCAGTGAACCATCTGTAGAGTTTACAGAAAATGGTCTGAAAAAGAGAAAATATCCAGTGATCTGCATATCTCACTGGATATCATATCAAAAAATGCCTTGTTGATGCCAGAGGTCAGAGGCTGGTTCGAGCTGGTAGCTAGTAACTCAAATAACTCAAATAATATCTTGTTACGACTGTGGAATGCTGAAGAGTATAACACATAACATAAGAGCATAACGCAGAACACATCAAATCTTGCCACACCTGGTGCCACACCTGTCAGCTAAGAACAGGAAACTGAGGCTACAATTCACATGGGTTCACCGAAATTAGACAGCAGAAGATTAGGGGGAAAATGTTGCCTGGTCTGATGAGACTAGATTTCTGCTGTGACATTCAGATGTTAAGGTCAGAAATGATGGATTTATCCTGGCTCGTATCACAACAGTTTGGGCTGCTAGAGATGGTGTAATAGTGTGGGGTATATGTTCTTGGCACTCTTTGGGACACCTGATCACAAAGCTAAAATCATCTCAAACTGGTTACTTGAACATAACGAGTTCACTGTGCTCAAATGGCCTCCACAGTCACCAGATCTCAATCCAATAGAGCACTGTTGGGATGTGGTGGAAAAGAAGATTCACATAATGGCGTCCAGCCAAGAAAACCGTGTGATGCTATCATGTCAGTATGGACCACAATCTTTAAGTAATATTTCCAGCTCTCTGTTGAGTCTATGCCATGAAGAAATAGGGAAGGTGTACTTAATGAAGTGACCAGTGAGTGCATAATACACATTTAAAGTTTCAGGTTTTATTGTGATATGCACATGTACTGTATATGCACATGTAATGTTCTCAGTGTACAATGAAATTCTTTCTTTGCTGTCCCCAATGAATGCCACAAAAAAGAAATATAGGTATAGAAAATAATTAAATTAGATTAATAGAATACAATTTTTGAATAATTGTGG
The DNA here is from genome assembly GCA_030068275.1 of Clarias platycephalus. Lineage (NCBI taxonomy): Eukaryota > Metazoa > Chordata > Actinopteri > Siluriformes > Clariidae > Clarias > Clarias platycephalus. The sequence continues at coordinate 13,635,262 of JAQQZT010000001.1, forward strand.
TGCTTTATGGCACTGTCACTCCACAGCCATACCAGGATTACATCTGGAAAACTAAACTGGTGAAAAGACACGTGTTAAACATAAATCTGTTAAAATGAAATATTCCTGTTGAAAAATAGCATTAAAAAACTTTCCAGAATTGATTATTTTACCAGATAAAGCATTCTGGTGAAAAGCTGTAAAGTGAAGCATCTAACTGTCTATAAATCCGTCATTGTGGAAGCTTAAGAATTTCCTTCATGTCCCAACTAAAGACGTAGACTAAATACAAGTTAAAGTTTTTATCATTCATGTACATGCAAATGTGGACATAGTGGAAATATGTTTTCAGTAAAAACAAATAAATGTACTTTGCTCTGTTTAATGTTAATTAAATAATAATTCCCCTTATAAAGAATTTGCAGCTGTCACTTTCTAACTCCATGATGGTTCCTGATTTTTAGTTATTTCTACATTGTAAAGGAAAGGCGTCCAAAAAATGCATCTTTCTGTATCTATACAGAAAGGTTCAAGATATTAGTGTTTACACATTTTTGTTGTTCTTATTTATAATAATATAATTATAATAATAATAATACGCACCTTCAGGTTCCGGGTTCGAATCCCGCCTCCGTACTAAAGCAGTATAGACAATGAGTGAGTGAGTGAATAATAATAGTAATCATCATCATCATTGTCATCATCATAATACAAGCATTTTCACATCCTGTACCTATGACAAACATACTGTTATAGCTGACCAATCAGATTCAAGTATTTGGCAGTTCTGTTGTATTAAAAGCTTCATCAAGGCTATAATCTGTCTCTGAAAAAAGCACAAAAGCAAGAATATTTCACGTCCCTAAAACATGGCATAATCTATATAAATGAACAGTTTTAAATGAAGTAAACATAATTTTTAGACCTTTACACATTTTGACAAATTCTTTTTCTCTGTCAAACAAAATTTTATTAAAAAACTTATTTTTAGAAGCTTTGAACTTCTCTTTTGCAAATCATGACACAGAATGGCTCCATTAAAAAGCAGAACATAACAACTCTTGAAAAGGCAGTTACATCACTTCTTTGTCATGTGGTCAGTGCAGCAAAACTAAACTACAACTGCTAAGAACTTGCGTTAAGTGAACTGAATGCACTCACTGGAATTTTGGAGAAAGCAAGTTTTGGTAGAAAACTTCAGGTAGACTCAAGATTTCCCAAATCACCAAAATATTGAGTCAGATGATTTGTTCTGATTTTTGATTTGAAGCTTAGGGGATGAGATGTTTGTATGTGAAACAGTTTTACCAAGGATGCAGAGAGGAAGAGAAATCAACATAAACCATGATCAGCAAACAGAATTAATTGTCTAGACAGCCGATGTTTGGTCAGATAGGCCTAAATCACAGCGGAAGGAAGAAACAGCTAATCAAAACAAGACAAGAGTTTTTTTTTTATATAACAGGGTTGTGATGAGACCTGTGAGGGGTCACGTATGAATGGGAAGAAGAAAAAAATTCCACAAACATGGGTGGGGAATGTCCTGTTTAGAGAATCATAGCATCCCTATGTTGTTTTGGTAAATAGTACTTCCTTTTTATGACCTCTAGGGAGGTTTGGAGGAACAAAGTGATGATATAATGAAAGAAAAGACAAAATGAAAACAAACAAGTTTTGGACTAAATGGGGTTGGGTGGGGTCATGCAAGGCCTTTGGAAAACTAATTTATTATTATTTTTATATCACACACTGATTTGGCAGATTTTTTCAAATTAGCTATATAACAGCTTATCCACTGTGACAGTGGGGTTGTTAATGAGCTGGATTATTACGTTATCGATGATTCCTGCAGGCTGTCCAGAGAAATGATTGGTTATCCAGCAGCTGCTCCAAATTCAGAACTCATTTACCAACAAGCATGACCTCCTGGTTTGACCACAGCAATAGGCGTACCAAGACTATAAAGATAAGCTCTGATTCAAACATCATTATCTGGTTAACTTACTAACTAAGTCTAAAATATTTATTTATTTATTTATTTCACATGTACCTGTAATAGGATATAGTATTTGAATATTAACAAAAACTACCATTACAGGGATTGGCACCCTGTCCAGGGTGTCCTCCGCCTTGTGCCCTAAGTTCCTGGGATAGGCTCCAGGTCCCCGCGACCCTGTATATAAGGATAAAGCGGTATAGAAAATGACTGACTGACTGACTACCATTACAGCTAGCTAACAATGTTTGGATGCATTCTAAATATTATTATGCAGAAATGATAGAAGGATGGTGACTGTGAGTGTTCACCACTAGAGGGCAGTGTTTTGTTTTGTAGTTTTTGTTTGTAGACTCAGTTTCCCAGAAGGCACCTCGGTCAGGTGATGCCGGTGCTCACCTGAACCGAGGTAGCTCATTAGATCTTTTTATAAATAGCAGTTGGTTCTGGGAAACTGGGTCGAGCTTTGTTTATGTTAAGTGAGCTTTTGTTGTTTGGTTATGGTCTCTTTTAGTTGGCAATTGTTGTATGGAGCTGTTTGGTTAAGTTTACATTTGTTTTTTGGTTAAGTAGGTATTGTTAGTATGTCTGTGTCTCCTAGTAGGATTAGCCTCTAGGAGGATTAGCCTTTTGTGTTTCCCCTTCTGTGTAAGTAACCTCCCTTGCATGTTTAGTTCTTAGTCTGTATGAATACTACTAACCATTGAACTACTAACCTGTTTAGATCTTAGTCTGTTTAGCCACTAACCTGTAAAGTTCTTAGCTGGTTTCATACCTAGACTGCTGTGTACCTAGTTGGTTCATCCCTTGGGTCTCTAGCTACTAGTCTGTTAAGCTAACATCTAGCTTAGGAGCTAGTGTGTATAACAGCTAGTAGGCCTAGCCAAGTCTGTCTCGTGTGTTTAATCTCCCTGTCTGTTTAGCATGTTTAGTTTCATTGTATGTGTAGTCCCTTGTCTGTTTGATATTACTTTGTGAAGGTTTAAGTTGCAACATGCTCCAAAGTAAAGCCAACATTCTTTGTTCATGTTTTGTTTGGTTTGTTTATTAAAAGACTTTATTTAACATCCCCTCTGCGTCTATGCCTTGCCACCATCAAGTCCACAGTCCAACACCTAACATATGTGACCGTGGCTTAGTGGTTAGTACCATTGCCTTGCACCTTCAGGATCCAGGTTCAATTCCCTCCTCTGGGTCTGTGTGCATCATGTTTGCATGTTTTCCTCGTGTTTTAAGAGGGGTTTCACCCACCGTCTAGAGACATGCAGATTAGGTTCCAACCAAAGTCGTAAAATGGTAATCACTATTGGATGGATGGATGGATATATATATATATATATATAAATTTTTTTTTTTTTTAAACTGCTTTATGAACTGACAGGTCCTATATACTGTAATATTTTACTTTAAAATGCTGTTACTGATTGTCACTTGTGCCAGTTACTACAAATAACACAATATTAAAACTACTGAAAGGTGAAGTGAATAACATTCTCATTACAGTGGGCCCTGTCAATAAGTGGGATAAATTAGGCAGCAGGCGAACAGTCAGTTTTTGAAGTTGATGTGTTGGAGAATAGACACTTTTTAACAAAGACTAAATTGGGCTAGCTAGCCAACTGGGTCAGACCATCTTTATAACAGCAGGTCTTGTGGGATGTTCCCAGTATGACTGGTTAGTAGTGACCAAAAATTATCCTACGAAGGACAAGCATGAACTAGTGACAGGGTCACAGGCACTCATTAGTCACTGATTTGTGTGGGGAGCAATGGCTTGCCCCAATACTACAGATTAGCTACAATAGCTTAAATTGCTGTAAAAAGTTAATCTCCTGGATCAAAAAATGTCCGAATGCACAGTGCATCCCACTTGCAGAACATGAGGCCTTGGAGCTGCAGGCGGAGTTTCTATGCTGAACCCTACTATGGGCACATCAGAACTGAACCATAGAGCAATGGAAAAAGGTAGCCTTGGGTTACAAATCATGTTTATTTCACATCATGTGGAAGGCCAGGTGCATGCAAGGTCACTTACCTGGAGAAGAGATGGTCCAGGATGAACTATGGGAAGATGGCAAGCTGGCAGAGATGGTGTGATGTTTTGCTTGGAAAACATGGGTACTGGCATTCAGGTGGAGGTTACTTTCTCATTGGACCAAATACACTTTCTCATTGCAGTGTTGTCTATGAGCAGCATAATGCACCTGGCAACGCTGCAAAAACTTATTTAGCTATGGTTACGGAACAGGAAATAGAGTTCAAAGTGTTGATTTAGCCTTGAAATTCTTTAGATTTCAATCCGACAGAACATCTGTGGGATGTTCTGGACTAACAAGTCGAGGCTCCAACATGCAACTTTCTAGACTTAAAGGATCTGCTGCAAAGATCTTTGTGCCAGATACCACAGCACACCTTCAAAAGCCTTTTAGAGTCTATGCTTTGATGGGCCAGAGCTGTTTTGGCAGCATAAGGAGGACCAACACGATACCAGGCAGGTTGTTTTAATGTTGTGGCTGACTGAAGTTTAAGGGATTAATGCTAGATATCTTTTGCCAAACTGCAGTTCTGGTACTTATTTCATTCTGTCCATTCCTGTATGCACAGAACATCGTCGATCAGTAGTCACCTAGCACTAAATTAAGGCCACATTATTGTGAGAGCTGTATCTGTGAGTCAGAGCTTGATGTCAAATGCAGCAGTTATGCTTAGTTGGACTGGGATTTCATTTCCTCTTTGCGATAATTATGTAACAGTTGCTTTGTTTATTTCACTGTATATCCGCTGTTCGCCAACATCCCTGCATATAATACAACTTATTGGCAAATGGATGTGTTACAGCAATCTGTGTTTTGATTTATGGAACAGACGTTTATTTGAAAAATATAATTACAGTCCTTCTTTACAATCCAGATTGCATAAGCTCTGTGTAGGCAGTACAGTATATCGAAGCTCTGTAAGCACATTGAGAAAAATACCACAAGGAAATAATAACGTTAGTAGCTTCCTTCACTCACTGCCTAACCAATATCGTCTGCATCGGCATATTGCTGATTCCATGATTGCAGTGCCTTTTACCACTTGTTAATGCAAGTTTTTTAATGAATTATTTTCAACACAAAGCATTTTTGTCATTGAAAAAAACAGCATCTTTTCTTACAAGTTGTCTTTTTGTGACAATGGCTACACTTCGCTGTGAAATAATGAAAATTTGCATAGAATTTGAAAATACACAAAATGCCATTAACTAGTAACCATGCTTGTAACAATAGGAAATTAATGACTTTCTAATTAATTGCTTTTTCTTAATCGATACTGTAAGTTGCTTTCAGACCACAATAAATGAGAGAAAAGAAACAGGCCTGAGTGAATGATGAGACTAAAATTTTATAATTTTTTTTCATAATCTACTGTATAGGTTGTTGTGAATGACGTCTCATCTGTTTTAAAACATTTGTACACTAGTTGTCATTAGTTTACATTCATTTTTGTAAATGTGATATCAGTGACACTGACAAGTGGCACAGGAATCGTTGGATCACACAAATGTTTTCTGTCCTTGATCACCACTTCCTTTTCATGGGAGTACATTTGGATGTTGCCTACGCAGAAGCTTTTGCTTATCTTGATGTTGTGAATGTTTATACTGACAGGATTTTAGTAATGAGCCTGGATCTGGGTTTTGAGTTGCATATAGTCAGATTGTCTGTGTTAATTCACTGATTAATCATTGTCTGGATTGGTGCATGAACGGTGCTTGTTCTGTGATGTACAATCTACAGATGTTTCTTGACACATATAACCAGTCATCCTTCCAACTCCTATTTTATTCACCCGAAAGTAAGTGATTCTGTAACTACAGTTATAGAAGTTATAGAAATGTGTAGTGACATAAGAAAGGAATGTAGACTTGCTGAAGAGTCCTGGGACTTTAAAGAGTGATGAACATAACCACTATTTTATTTCTCTCCTATTCTTAAATTCTTCTAAATAATATGAACTTCAACAACAGTCTATATGTCTGACTAAATTGTATGTTAAATTGTATAATATGTTTGTACCGTAAAGATGTTCACAGATGGTGCCTGTAAATTGGGGAGTCGCCTGGCATTTCAGTCACTTCCCCAAAGAGGGCAGTACAGTCTATGGTCTGGCACTCTAGGCGTGGTCCTGGTAAAAGTTAACCTCTTACAATGTTATGAACAATAACAGTATTTTTTGTATAACCACAAAAGTATCATTTTTACACAAAAAATGTTAATTATAGGAATGGTAAGGTGGTGGGAAACTGGATGTGACTTAGGGATGTTCCTTTTTGAAGGAACTGCGGTATGAAGGCATGGTGTGACACAACCATTTATTTCCTCTAATATAATCCAGGCCCTGTGTCTTAGTCCCACCAATCAAAAGCTTCTCCTGACTTGTTGATGCATGGTGAGAAATCCCTAGAGATGAAGATCCTCGCGGTCTCTGGAACATACCATAAGTCTTATTGTTGTCTGAAACTTATGACATTCCAGGTTTGGCACAAGTCCATATGGAACGCTTCTTTTCCTTCCTTTGGAGTGATGTGGTCTCATCAAAGGCAGTAGAAGGCCCACATTATAGAGGCAGAGGTCTCCCTGTTAGACACAATCTGTTACTGACACTTTTAGTCTCGGTGAAGAACCACCAGCTGTTGCACACAAGCGTTCATATGGTTTACAAATGTTTAACACAATTGCTTGATCATTACCAGTTTTTTTTTCTATACAAAATTTGGCTTTATGATTAGAAATATTTTATACATAGTGTTTTAATTACACTTGATTATTTTTTTAGACAATAGTTAACTTGAATGAGTCTCCTATTAGGTTTAGTGGTTAGCACTGTCACCTTGCACCTTCAGGGTCCAGGTTCAATTCCCGCCTGTCTGTGTGCATGGAGTTTGCATGCTCTCCCTGTGTTTTGCGGGTTTCCTCCGCGTACTCCGGTTTCCTCCCACAGTCCAACAACACTCAGATTAGTCTGTTCCCAAATTGCCCGTATTGCCTGCCTCATGCCCTAAGACTTCTGGGATAGGATCCAGGCTCCTGCGACCCTGTATACCGGATAAAGCCGTATAGACGATGAGTGAGTGTGAGTGAATTAGTAACCTATTCACCTGATACAAGTCTATTTTGGCCAAAACAGGATGAGAGGAACTTGGTTGTGGGGTCAAACACATGAAGCTGAACACATGGTCGGATACGAACATTCAAACATTCAAGGAAGGCTGCAAAAAACTTGCTAGAATTTTTATTTTGTTTTACTTTTAATTGAATACATGAGTTTCAGTATGGACTCGTAATAGCACCAGGTCTACATTCTGTTTCTGAAGCCTGTCAGCAAGAGACATCAATCTCTTCAGAAGGAAAAGAGGTTTCTGGCTACTTGAATATTTTAAGACAGAATGATCGGGTGATACTTGAGTCTGAAGTTCAGGTCTCTGACAGTGATAAGACCTTAGAATTTATGGTTGGGCAAGTGCTAGCCGCCTCAGTTTCCATAACTTACACACTTATACATGTTAGCAGAGCAAAATACACTGAAGATTTTTGTTTCTAGAACATTAAACCTGCCAATTGTTCTGGATCTTCTGACACCTTTTTTTTTCCAGGTAACATTCCTAAATATCAAATTCAAATTTTATTCCCTTATGCAATATTTTGGTGATGTCATACTGTATATACAGTACCTTGTCATGCAGTTACTGTATTATATCAACTAACTGGGTAGTTATTATATGTGGTGTGAGCACTGCAGGAAACTTAAGTCTGTAATCTTCGAGCCTGGCCTGTAGAATACATTACTTTATTTCACTGATAGTGTTCTCAGTTAGCAGAGTATGACATGTTGATTGACAGCTTCCCATGAAGTTGATGCATTAAAGTTGTGTGCATTTCTTTGAATTTCTTTTTTTTTTTTTTTTTAACACTGTTCTACTATTCCACTGATATTGATTTAGTAATCATGATTCTTTAAAGTTTTTTAATAGTAAAAAAGTTTTTCTTGCTCAATTTAAAGATGCATTCTTTATAGCTTGGATTTGGCCCATGTTCCTTTTAATATACAGTATTAACACAGTATTTTAGGTTGGAAACATGAGGTGTTAAAACAGTGTAAGACCATCATTATTACATACAAAAGCTTGAAAAGGACAACTTGAGTGATGAGTGATAATGTAATTGCATGAGTGTTTATCTTACTATTCTTGTGAAGATCTTCCATTGACATAATTATTAATGCAGTGCTTACAGTTAAATCCAACTTTAACTTTAACAGCAGAAAACTTTTGGCTTTTCCTCATTGGGCCACAAGGTCAAAACTTTCAATTTTAACTATGCGTGAAAGGACATTTGCTCAACACCAAGCTATAAAAACAGGCCCCCCCCCCTCCCCCCCCCCCCCCCACACACACACACACAGAGTAGAAAAGCATTTATAGCTCCATTGTGACTAAAGCCCTCTGGGATTTTGGTCATGTGAGAAAAGCAGCACTTCTTGTCATAAACCGAAGCCTCACAAAGAAGTATCTAAGGTGCTTTTGTTTGTTGTGCTATTGTGCATGTGTAGGGTGTGTGCGCTGACGGCATACTTCCATCCGCATATATCTGCAGGAAGCCTGCACTGGAATTTTAGAGCAGCAATTGTTTCTCGCTCACTGTGGCTTTTCATTTTCTATCCCAGTGTTAATACTGTAGGTGCTCTTCCTATCATCTTCCAAACACTGCTTTTGCTTCTTTTGGAAATGCATGAGGTCAGCTATGATTTCATTTGCGTTAAAGCAACACCCGTAGTGCAGTGGAGATTTGGAGATTTGTTTCACACCGCAGGTGTTGCTTTTTATGTAATTTTAGAGGAACCATTAAAGCTCAGAACAGAAAACAAGATAAACGGGATGAGGAGAGTTGCTCAGCAGATGGCAGAACAATGGGTGTGTCGTTGATGTGTACGAATGGACATACTGTAACATTGTGCTAATATCTGGACTCTAACATAATCACATCAAATGCTTTTGAATGGGTGTAGTGTTTATAGTTGCACTCAGTGAACTGTTCTGATCTACAGTACTGGGCAAAGTTCTTAAGCCACCTCCAATTTTTCATATTTTGCTTCCTATGAAGGCTTTTATGTACAGTATTTTTAACATAGTCTTAAGGAATAGTTCTCTAGGCTTACTAAAGGGCATTTTTAAGAAACAGGTGGAGATGATGACAGATGATCAGGCCGGTGATTAGTATACTGCTGATGCTGAATGCTGAGTGGTTGGAACTGATGAGAGGGGAAATGAGGTTGCTGCTGAGGTCGTTACATAACCAAAATATTTTTGGAGCCACTTTGGAGCCTAAGCAGTAGTGGAGCTTTCTCTTTTTATTTATTTGTTTATTTATTTATTTATTTTTATTAAAAGCACATGAATTAAGCAAAATTTGTCATTATGAGGCAAAATGTGTGTCAAAACTATTTGCTACTCTTCCTCCCTCTTTCCCTTTCAAACGCAATTATTGTGTCCCACTTGTTGCTAGGCAAAGAAAATGGCAACAGGATCTAGGGATTTAGCCATCATTACCACATCTGACACATTCCAGAAAGAACTGCAGCAGTTCAATATTGTAACCGCACTATATGGAGAAATGTTTTTGATTACCTGACAGTCAGACTGATATGTTGATCTTCTCTAAACTGTTGCTACAATGTTCTTCAGTGGAGCTAAGAGGCCCAGATTTGTTCCAGTATGATGATGATGCTGTGTACAAAGTGAGTTCCATGAAGACATGGAGTCAAAGTGTTCTGCACAGATGCTTGACCTCAACCTCGCTGAACACCTTTGAGATGAACACAGACTGCCCCCCTTCCAAGGTCTTTAGTCATGAATACTATTGTGGGTGAATAAGCAAGTCCACAAAGCCACATTCCAAAGTCTAGTGACAACAGGTTACGGTTATTATAGCAGCGAATCTGGACTACAGTAGCTCTGGAATGGAAAGTTCAACAATGTTCACATGTGGGTGTGATGGCCATGTGTCCACATACTTTTGACCATACAGTCATGTGTAAAAGTTAGTACCCTGTCTTTAATGTGTTTTTGTGTGAGAAAAAATTATAAAAATCATCGGATTGTAGCAGGTATCAATATTCGACAAATACAGCCTCAGATGAACAACATTTTTTACTGTGCCATTATTTATTTAACAACAGTAAAGCCAAAAAGAAAAAAACAAAACACCGAGGCAATACTAAGTACCACCCTGAAACAAAGACTTGTAAATCCATCTTTAGCAGCAATAACTTAAAACAATTGTTTCCTGCATGGCTTTATCAGTCTCTCACATTCGTCTTTATAACTTTGCTTCAGTTCATTGAGATTTTTGGGCATTTGCTTAATGTTTGGAAATGCTTTCTCAATCTTTTCCAGATTGATGTGGAGCAAGATCCAAGATTATAGCTTATATCTTTCTCTCTTGGCATTGTGGAAACACACACCTGAATTCTGCAGACCAGCAAACTGTCAAAACCTCTGCTTTATAGAGGTCTGCACACCTGCTGATAGCAAGAGCTGATGATTACCAACACATGGCTGCACCTTACCCTCTTAATTCATGTGGAAGCAGTAAGGGGGTACTCACATTTAGGCATACACCCTTATCCAGAGCAACTTACATTTTTATCTCATTATACATTTGAGAGTTAAAGGGCCTTGCTCAAGGGCCCAACAGGGACAATTTGGTGGTTGTGAGATTTGAAACTGGGACCTGAACCTTAAGTCCAATCCCTTAACCACTGAGCCAAGCTTAACCCTGACTGCTTAGTATTGTGCACATTAATTTTTGTTAAATAAATAAGGGCATGGTGAAAAAAGTATGGTTGTTGTTCGTCTGAGGTTGATTTTGTTTTTTAATTACATGCACAAAATAAATAAATAAATAAATAAATAATAGCTTGTAAATCCACCACATGACTATATATAGAGTATTGAAGTTATCAATATGTTGATTGCGATTCTGATTTGCAGTGTATTAATGATAGGAACGTTTTCCTGCAGGTTAGAGTAATGTTATGCAGTTGAGTTTTGTGCTTGCACAGCAACTGGACATCTCATCTTGATATCGTTGACATTTTTATCTTATGTTCAAAATAGATTTTGAGGGATTCTACCAGATTGAGAATTGTTTGGATGTTGCATAATGTCAGAGATGATGTACAAGTTTGCCATAGTTAAAGTTTTTTTAACCAGTTCACCCCAGTGGATGAATATTTCTCATGTTTGTAGTTATCCCAGCTGTACACATAGCACGTAAAAAGCAAAGCCCCTGAGAAGTTCTTATTAAAGCTGCACTGCCCCTTCGCTGATCCCCGTTTCCTCCATCCCCTCATCTTCTCTCATCTCCTCCCCTCTTCTCCACATCTCTCCTCCTCTTTCTCTCTAGTTTACAGCGAGTGTTTACTTTGAGCTTGCACTTGGCTGCCCTGTGGCCCCGTGCTGATTTACTTGAGAGGGCAGCAGATGGAGAGAGCAGACCTCTCTCTCTCTCTCTCTCTCTCTCTCTCTCTCTTTTACACACACATTCTTCCTGTCTCTTTATCTCTTTCTCACTGATTCTGTCTCCTGAGTGAATTCTGGTCTCTCGTGTTCCGTTTGGACTGGTACTACCTGGCTGTGCGCCTGAAGGATTTCTGCCCCAATAACACACACCATCTGGCTCATATACTGTACAGGTAATGTCAAATGTAATTCTGTGTGAGTATGTGCACAGATGTATGAGTTTGTTTTGATCTAATGTGTGCTGGATGTACTGTATGTGTCTGTGATATCATATGTGAGTGTGTGAAAAGTGAAAAGCTGTTTAAAGCATTGCTTACTGGTGGGTATTCTGTGTGTGTGCATGGGAATCGTGCTTTATTGGAACTTTAGGTTTATAGTCATTCTTTTACATTAACAAAGCATGTGTGCTGGGAATTCCTGTTTAACTTTATACGCTGCCTTGCCACATGTGTAATGTTTGTCTGGGTGTGGGGGAGAAAGAAAGAGATGGATTGTTTATGAGAGATTAATTATGTCTCATTCAATTAGATTTGTTTGTTTAACTTAATCCTGCTGTTTTTTCTCATTAACGTCCTAGCTGGGATGCTGGATAAATACGCCTGGTTTTTTTTTCTTCTTCTTCTTCTTCTTCTTCATTTTAACAGATAGAACTGTAAATTTAGGAGCTATAATAACAGAGTGTTTTTTTTTATGCTGTTACTATGATACTTACATCAAAGGTGGATTATCAAATCATTAAAACTACTTAGATTATAGCATTGTGATTTGTTACGGCTATATTTACCCTATGTTTAACCAAAGAGGTTTAATACGATATTATTATTTTATACTACATTTTCATATTTGAACATACGAATGTATTGTAAAAAAAATTATTTGGTGTTCACTTCTATCAAATCTATCAATCTTAATTAATCTATAGTGTAATTGTTATTTTCCTGGTGTTAATTACTGTTACAGTAGTAAAATAATGTAACAGACATATCATAGCTACCATGGCTTTTTATAAAGCTTTTTATTTATTTATTTAAATTGGATACAATCATTGTTTATAACATTACTTAATGTAGATCCTTTGATCTACATAGACAAAATCTTACACTACGCAGTGTACTTCTGCTCCTCCTATATAACCCTAAACATACAGTAGTTACTGTAGATAAAAAATAAAAAAAGATTTAAAAACGCTGTCTGGCTTCATTTAAATGCTTTCAGTGATTCCGTATTTTACCACATTGTCCAGAAGTGATCTCTGTCACTTCTCAAACAAAGTCTTTGTAGTCCTGTTGGTGGTTTAATCACTATAGTGAATATCAAACAGGACCAGTGAATGAGAAAGATGCTGCTGAATTCCCTGAGAGATCTGAATAGAGCTCTTGTGTCTGGCTTGTCACTTCTGGTAAAGCTGAGAGTATCTTAGCAGCACATTTGTTTCATTGAAAATCGTATTTTACTGTATGTTCTGCTCTGGATCTGATATCTGACCAGTTTTAACACATCAAATGTGACCTTAAGTAAATGCAATCATTAAATGCGGTGCCTGGATTTATGGTTAGCCATGCCCAAGTTTATTAATGCTGACCAGCTGGGATGCTTAAAAACACTGGTCTATTATAGCAAAGGACACAAATCCCATTTGTTGCATTTTGATATTTTCAGCACTGCAGAGTGATAAGTCTAAAGATAGGAGGGATAGCCTGGAGTTGCCTATTCGTTTGCCTTTTTTGGCTTTGTTTGCCGCAAATAATTACCCACACACAAAATATTATCTAAATGTTCAAGTTATTTGTACAGGCTATCTGTGAGTTATCAGAGTTTGTGTAAAGGGACATATTAAGCCTCAAAGGTCTGAGGTTTTTGTTTGTAGTTTTGCTGGAAAACTTTTTACATGGTAAAATATTTCATACTAGATTTATTTCTGAAAAATACATGCAAGCTTTCTTGCTTCTCGTTTGCGTTTATCCTAACCAGAATGCTTTTATTTGCGATTTAAAGTCTGTTTGTTCCTTAAAGCGAAAAGAGAGAAAAATTGCATTTCAATTCTGATTTCATTCTGACTTTGAGACACGAGCATCACTGATATTTATGTAAAATTGAAAAGTTTAACATGTCTGATTTAACGTTTCTAAACCATTTACCTATCAAATAATTTTATCAAAGTGTTATATTGTCTGTGTGAGAAAATCAAAGTTTAAAAAAAAAACCCTGATCATTCAACATTTGTACAGCAAACTTTTAAATTTACTCCATACCCTCTGATGGGTTTTCCAGGTTAGCCTTACATTTCACTGCACAGTGGCATAAATGACAGAAATCTGAATGAAGACAAATTGCACAAACTAAAAGTAATAGAGACTATTCACTAAATTACAGGGAGCATGTAATGTGTCTTGGGTTCCTTGATTTAGGGGCCTGTTTTGGGCCTGTACAAGCCAATTATATACCCTACTCATTTTACTGTGGTTTAATCAGGCCATAATTTAGCTGATGATTGGAGAGAACATTTAAAAGGAACATGATGTTAAAACGGACGGCAGACTGCCGTACAGCCAGAAGTACACCAGTTTGTCTGTTGCTAGCCGCATTAGAGAGCTTAAACAGTTTAACCACGTTAATAGTTCATGACCCCAGGCTTAAAGCTGCATACTTGGAGTCACTTACTCACCTTCGTCCACAAGATAAATGGGCCACTTACTAATAATCTCATAGTTCAAACAACGCTATATGCTGCTTTAGGCTATTCGTTTCAGTGGGTTTGCATGGAATGCACTATTGTCCTGCTTGTATTAAAAACACACGGCCCATCTTGCCATATCCAGTTCCTTTAAAAGCAGAGTGCTGGAGGGTGTTAACTGATCATGCTGCATCTGACATTCAAAAAAAAATCGGAACTTTCGGACTAATCTGAAATTCTGGAGATTTTTTTTTCTGGAGAAACCGATTAATCAAATATTTAAAACTTGAAAAGGTCATATTGGGAGTAAAACCATATTGGGAGAACTTTTGTTATGTAAGGAACATGTTTTGAGGCTGCATGCTTTTATTGTTTATCTGCATAACCTCAACCATATGAAAAACATCATTGCTTCAGATAACAATTTTTAAGTTCGTGTTTGTGTAATTCTAACCTTCATATGGTTTGCATTATGACATTTAAAGGCAGAAAATGTAACATAACAGATGTTATTTCAATGGGAACTGTTTTTTCTCACCACACTAACAAGAGCTGATTTGGCTAATTGCAGCCTTGATTAAAGGACCAAGACACTTAGTATTACTCTAGCATATAATTATCACATAGTTTATACAGAAAGCCTATAGATGCCAGAGACATGTTTTCGCATGCAGTCAGTGCTTATTCTCCCATAGTCATGGTTAATGTTTAACAGTAGCTTTATACTAAAAGGACCATGATGCAACTGAGGTTTAAATAGATATTAGAGGTCAATAGTTATTGTTTGAGCAGTCATAATTAAAGATGACACAAAACTCGATCAGATCATATTAACTAATTCGATAGCATATCAGAGAAAATAGCAAGGACATCAACTTCTGAACTCTGACCTACAGTATAACCCGTACAACTCAGCAGGTAGTGTGATGATGACTATAGCAGAAAGTGACTCCCGAGTGGGTAACGGGAAACGGACATGGTGATACTCCAAAATAGAGTGGCTAATACTCAGCAGTTTCTGATTAAATGGACATCCTATTTGTCTCCATTGAGCTCATGTTGGTATATCAGATCATAGTTGACGTCTCTCCCAAATTCTTTTTCTCAAAATTCAGTCTTTTATATAAGTCAGATGAAGTTATCCGAGTCATTCAAATTATAATAGAAATGTGATGTTTAATCAATCCTTTGAAAATCAACCTTTAAATTACACATGCAAAGACGCTCACTAATTTCTTGTTGTTTTTTAATTTTTATATTAATCTCCTTGCACAGCTTTTGCAATATATTCTGCTATAGTTTTACACTGTGCATAGAGGAAAGCTGTTAGTTTCCCGTTATCCCAAATTAAATTTACCGGAAACAAGAATTTTATAATTTGCATTTGGAAAAAACAAAATTAAGATCTCTCTTAATCGGAAACCGAAACATAATAAGAAAACTTTTAAAATCTAATGAGATACTAAAAATAAATAAGTAAATAAAGCATAATCCTTTGATCATTTCAAAGAATGTTCCACAGCATGTTTCTTTCATGGTGAAATGTGGCTTGACCAAAGTCCCCTTGCACCCTAAAGCTCATAGAGCATGACTGATTTGCAGGATGCTCTTGTTAAGGTCAGTACCATCTTCGTCATCACTTTCATCCCAGTGGATTTGAGGCTAATCTTTTCTTCTGTGCCTTTGGAATGTGAATCTGAAACAGGAGTTAAATTATTACTCTTAACACTCAGTATGTGATTGTAGTCAGTAACACAGGTTGCATAGCCATTACTCATATCATAATGGCAGATTATTCAGACTAAATAAAACACAGAGCATTATTGCTTTTATTTGCTGAGTAATACATCACAAACGTCCTGCTTCCGTCACTCTACCTACACTCAGGTTTTCTCCCTAGTAAACACAGAAATCAGAGAAATCCTAGTGACTGTGTTCTTTTGTTTCAGTAAGTCTCAAACATACATAGAGAGATATAAACACGCTACACACAGCCTTTGCATGAGTCCACACAGGATGTATACAGTCATGAGGGCTATGTGTGGGTGGTACCTGACATTTGTTTAAAAGTAGTGGCGTGATAGGGATTAAATCTAATAGCAAGTGTGGTAGATCTTACATTTGTTTTTGTATCACAGATATTTATAGATATTTTTGCAGTCCCACAGTAGGGATGAGTAACTTTTTGGATAAGTGGCTGAGCAGGAACTTGTTGGCTGTGTGTCATTCTCGCTTAAGGAGAAGTTCACTATTTGTGGATCATGACACTGTCTAGACTGAATAACGCAAGGAAGCGGAATCGTTTATTCTTCCCTAAAGAAATTGGGATTCTTATGTTTGAATGAGTGCAGAAAAAATTATCCGTCCGTTCCTTTGATTGTTTATATATACGCAGTCAGAAAACTGTTAAAGATGAAACTGGCTCTCAGAAGGACCATCCCATTAAAGAATGACCAAGTGCTACCTCTGCTGCAGAGGATAAGTTTATTAAAATTATTTGACTCAGAAACCACCGATTTGCAGCACCTTAGATTAGAGCCCACATACAGTACATGCTTCTAGGAGTTAAGCAGCAGACATATTTCAACATCCACTGTTCAGAGGAGACTGCAAGAGTCATGCCTTCATGGTCGAATTACGGCAAAGAAACCAATACCAGAAAGCATGGCTGGTGGCAGTGTTGGTGATTTGGTGTAACCAGCATGGGGACATGCCATCTCATCTGGTTTGCACTTAGTGGGACAAACATTTGTTTTTGTAATAGAATTTTCTTATATAAAAGAAGTTAATTCTACTCTCTTCCTCTCTTCTTCATAGATCTAGTATTAACATGTTAAATCTTCCATGCTGCTATACCTTCCAGTCTCCTCTTGCTTCTTCTTAAGGTGCTAAAGCTCCCATGCTCACTTTCTCATTTTCTCTCTACCCCCCCCCAAAACTGTCATCGAAAGATAAGCTGGCTACTTTAAAGAATCGAAAGCATAAAACATATTCTGGGTTATTTAATGTATTCTCATTGACTACAGAACTCCATATTTGTCCCATCATCATTTCAATGTCTTCAGGATAACTATACAATGTAGAGAATAATAACGTACGCTATTAAGCTAAATATTCTATTTTCCTTTACTTTTTTCTATCTGCTTTCAGGGTGACCATATGTGGACCACTATGTTTGGGCAAAGTGTAAAGCTGCAACCCGTGGCCATTCAGAGCCTGTCAGAACTGGAGCGAGCCCGCTTACAGGAGGTGGCCCTCTATCACCTGGAGGAGAGAGAGCTGGACTTTAAGATCAGCATTCCCAAAGGTGTCTATCCTCTCATTGTATTATTTTGTATTGTACACAGTATACACAATTTGTCACGAGTCTCACCGGGCTACTACTATAATCTTGAAATTCTAGTAGCTCGGAATTTACAGAAAGCTCCGTAAACACAGCACCATGGAGGATTCATCAGAATCCAGAGGGACAGTAAATCTATTGGTTCAGTGTTGGAGGAACAAAAGAAGCAGTCTGTGAGTGCAAGAGATGAAATGAGAAAGACGAAAAACAAAAACACATTCAGGAAAAAAAGTCAATTTCATGGCATGTGTTTTGTTATATACACAAGGGTCATAGCATTAGAATGTCATGTCTGGGACTTGTATCTGTATCTTGTCTCCTGACTAAGAGAAGCATTTGGAGTTTCCTCTGAACAACATGCTGACTTTTTTACTCGATTTCCTCAAATTCCTAAAAAAAAAAAAAAAAAAAAAAGAACTACATTCACTCACTTTGACTGCAGGCCACACTTTTCATGCGTGGGCGTTTAGTATGGGGTGTTCAGGACATATGTGAGATTTCTTCTTGCAACCTGTCCCACATCAGAACTAGGCAGCTAACCCAAACAAATGTGGGTTCATTCCTGAGTTACAGATCAGTGCAATGGAGCCATTCTTTCATGGAGCTATAATACAGTCCAAAATCTTAAGCCGCTTCTCATTTAGTATATTAATTATATACTACAATATACAGTATTCTGATCTCTGGCTTGGTTACCTGTTATCATCTGCACCTGTTTTATCACTGGTCCATGTTTCAAGTTAGATGGTTGTTTATGCTTGAATAATTCATAGGTCACTGTCTGGCTTAACAAACAAAATATTCCTCTGAATCAAATCAGGTACATGGACTGGACTGAAAATAAGAGCCAAAAACAGGCCAAAAAATGAGAGTCAGGAAGCCTGGAGCACTATTCCTCAAGAATGCATCAAAACACACAGAGAAGAAAACCTAGCTCTTTAAAGGGAAATATCTTAATACTCCTGCACATGATTGTAGATCCTCAATGAGCAGCTCGAATTGTGTACTCCATTTAACGCCAACGAAAAGAGACCAGTGGGCTTTGTGGGAATATTTACAGAAAGTTTTCTTCCCGGAGAAACGGAGAAAGCCATCAGACTTCCCACCAATATGATATTATTGTTATTGGGAGATTTTGATGGGTTATTTAAAAGTTGTCCAGGTTATTTTGAAGTCATACCTTATATGACTTTGTTTTGGTCTTTTGTGCTCCTGCCTGAATTGCTTCCATGCTTTCTCTCTCTACCTTTGAGCAAACTTTTTTTCCCCCCTTTCACTCCATTCTCTTGCCAGAGCGTTGTTGGGAGATTAGCCCATGATGCCTTGCGTGTGAAGGGGGGGTGGTGGGGTGGGAGAGAATTACTGTGGAAATAAATGCTCATTTCCTGTAGTCATGGGAATTTGACCCCACCTTAAGCTTCTTCACATGATGCTTGAAACCCCAGTGTGGTGTCACAGCCTCTCTCTCTCTCTCTCTCTCCCTCTCTCTCTCTCCCTCTCTCTCTGTCGTTTTCTCTACCTCCCTCTGGACACATCATAGCAGTCGCTTTCACATGTGGGCCCTGCATTAGCCACACACTCTGGAAAGCTGGAAATGTCTCAGTATCTGGAATCATGTCCGCAAGTCTGCAGGGACAAGGCTGTCCTTTTTAGCAAAATAAAGATAAAAATGAGAACCTACTTTTTCAACATGTATAAAAGATGAATAGTTATGATGCTAAAACATTACAAATAATGCAATATATGTTTTATTGTGTTTCCATTTTTCCTCTCACGGGATGCATAAATTGATCACTCCAAATACGATGTGGGTGAAAACTTTTATGCTACTGTTACTTAGTTTAGTGCTTTCCAGTCTAGGAATAACTGCTCTTTCTCAGGCGATAGTTAAAGCTAATCATCACTACAGCATCCGGGCGAGGAGAGGTTTTGATTTTGATAAAATTGTCTTAAGCATACGTTGTTTTTTTCCCCCTTCTTCTAAAACACAGTTTTTAATAGTAACCTCGAATGCTTGCTCTGGCAGTCCACCACATTAGGCTTGTACAGATCCTGTTTAAAAATACTGTAATAAAAAGTCAACAGATGATCAAAGACATGGGTGGGCATTTCAATAGAATATATTGTATAGTGGTTATAAAAAGTCTTTACACCCATGTGAAAAAGGCAACTTTTAAGATAAAAAAAGATAAATGTTATGTTTATTCACATTTTAATGTAATTAAAATAAAGCAAGTAAGGAAATTCTAATAAAAAGTGAATAGACATGAAAGAAATCCTGAAGGAAAAAAGGACATACATACAATAACATGGTTACACAAACATACTCCTTAACAAATACTTTGCTAAAATGCTTAAAACTCAATCAGTGCAGATATGTGCCGATATTATTTATTTAAAATATATATATTTTTAAA
>JAQQZT010000001.1:13685536-13707162 GCA_030068275.1 Clarias platycephalus
TATATATATGAATTAACATAATGTAATGCATTGTTATATATAATATATAATTATTAATGTTATCATTAATGTTATTGTCATAGCACTCAGGTGGACTTCATCTTCTCTGCTTATTATCTTGTGTAGAATGTAATTAAAATTATTACATGAATACATCAGACTTTCTGTGGTGGTGTGCATTTTTACATTTAAGTGGAATGTACAGTAACTTTGTAAAAACATTCTTCAATTTTCTTCCCACTATATATTTTTTGTAGTTCAACAGATGTTGCATGTTTTGTTTGTTTGCTTTTAGTTTGTTTCACTCTCTGCTCCCAGCTACGTTCTCACATCTCAGAGGAGCTAAGTTAAGGCTAAAGTAGAGGACATCATAAAGAGGAAACCAATGACCAAAAGAGGTATCTTGCTGCCTATTGCATGTAAAAGCAACTTCCCTATGTTGTGCCTAATAAAAATGGGACTTGAGAAAACACATCGTAGTATATTTTTGTTGTGTCTTGGGGAATGCTAAAAGCTAACATTTGCTGCTAGCTAGCTAACAGAGAATATTTGAGTGTGAAGCAATGTAACAAGTATAATATACTACTGGACCTGTTATTCTCAAGTTATTATGGAGATATCTTTAGCCATCTCTGTGCACGTGGTTGGTTTTTACCTGAGACAGTGTGTGATGGATGTGTTCTGCTCCACATCCACAGAGAGATCCAAAAAATCCTCATCTTTACTGCTTACCTAAGGGGGAAAATTAAAGCAAGCATCATATGGTGTAATACAAGGGATATCAAATGAAATGTTTCTACCTAAGCACAGATGACCCGTTTCCCATCTGTAATTAATAGTTTTAAGCTTCATTTCTTGGACCTTCTTTTAATAGATTCGTCCACCAGGTACACTATGCAATTCTAAAGCCGTTTTACTGCCACGTGTCAGCTTTAACGAGCCCAGAAGCAGGAAGTAGACAGCTCTCTGGTCGACTGTTTATTCTCTTCAACTCACCGCTTCACAGTTGAGGCAGCGAGTTTCATTGGTCAGTGTGCCCTGGAAGATCTCGTGCACCCACGTCTGCTGGTTCTTCTCGGCTGATTCGGCCTCTCCTGTGTTGCCCCCCCTCCCTCCTGCTCCTCCTCCTCCCCCGTTCTGTACCACCTTGCCATTTTGCTGCTTCTCCTGATTCTTCTCTTCCTGCAGCAGGTCGGCGATGGTGTTAAGAAGGTAGTTGAGAAACTCATGTGCATCTTGCTGCATGTAGTTGTCAAACAACTCTAATATAGGAAACATTTAAAAAAAAAAAATTATAAAAAAAACATGTGCATTTCACATCATCCACTTTACCAGTAAGGATAAAATCATATAATAAAACAAGTAAAGCAGCCTGGTTAATTATTTGTATTAGTGCCACTAAAGATGTGATAATGTTTGATATCTTAAATGCCTGCAGTTTAATTTGTTCCAACATAACAGTGATTAAAGGAAAAAACACCAACATGATGTAAAAGCTGACTAATATTTACCAGGAGTATTCACTCATTTTACTACATCTGGTCCCTTCAATGTTGTTTCCACTATTATTTCGATCTACTGAGTCATTTTAATAATATCATGGTATGTTTTTTTTTTTTTTTCCTTCCTTCCGGTCATAATGAACCACCACTTAGCCTTTTCCTCAGAAATATAAATGATTTCAGGATAAACAATATGATTAAGCAAACAGCTGATAAAACATCAACAAGGAAGCATTTCTTCCAAGTTGAACCTAATGCTGGGATCACTGCTCAGTGAAAGAAAAACTGCCAATGTCAATTGCTCAACTAGAACCTCTAGTGGGTGTTTTGATATAGATTTTGTTTTTGGATTTTCAGTGGAAAAGTAAATCAGATCAGCGTTCAATCAACTGGTTTGATATTATTGTCTTCAGTTGACCATGAAGAACGTATTGGACTCGGCTGATGCAGACAGCTGTTCTCTGATGGCTTGTGACTGCAGTCACTCAAGAGTTCAGGACGGAAATTCCAACAAACAGCGTGATCTTTATTAACCTAATCACCTGTCCTGCTATTCTGAACTTCCAGCCTACTAACACACAGTATGACTGCAGATCAATCCCTGCTATCTGTTATCACACGAATGAGGATGGGTTCCCTGCTGAGTCTAGTTCTTCTTGTTCTCGGGGAGTTTTTTTTCCTTCCCACTATCGGCCTTGGCTTGCTCATCAGGGACAATCTGATAATTATGTCCTGAAACTCATTTCCTTTATTTTATTGATTCTGTAAAGCTACTTTGCTACACTGACCATTCTTAAAAAGATTCATGATTCAAGATTCAAAGAACTTTATTAATCCCAGAGGAAAATTGCTTCAATTCTTTCTTCACATATCCCAGCGTAACAGGGGTCAGAGTGCAGGATCAGCCATGATACAGCGGAGCAGATAGAATTAAGAGCCGAGCTCAAGTACCCAACACTGGCAACTTGGTGTAGCTGGGACTTGAACTGCCAACCTTCTGATCAGTAACTCAGTGCCTTATCCCTGTGCCACCACTGCCCCTAAACACTACTTAAATAAAACTGAGTTGAACTGAATTCACTCGTCCACTACATTGGCCTCATGCTGAGGGCAGAACACCCGTTCTAGTCAGAAACGTTGTACTCTTAACAACTAATTTAAGCATCCTTTATATGTTACCGTTTTCCTTCCTCAGGCGTGAGATGAACTTCTTAGGAGGAATGACTCCCACTTTTTTCTTCTGAGTAGCGATGCTGTTGAAGAGATCTGCCAGGCATGTGAGCAGGCTCTCTTTGCGCCGTGGCTGCACCTTGTAGGCCAGCACCTTCTCCCGGAACGGCCGGCAGAAATACAGAGCCTGAAGCACTGAGTTACAGTAGCAGGTGTTGCCAAACTGCAAACAAAAAAATATTTACAGGAAAAGAAAAAGAGACCAGGAAGAGGAAGACACAATTTTAAAACACAAATACAGAGTATGAAAAAAGCTGGTTATTTACTCTATATTTACTTTCCTACAGTAAGTAAATATTACAATATATACAGTAACGTGTCGTGACTTTCAAAGCAAGAGCCTTTAACATCCAGATAAGCAACTAGGTGTGCAGATAAGACTGGGTGTTAAAGGTCAAGGTATGTATAAAAATTAAAAAAAAGGAGAAGTGACTAATATTGTCAATAGACCAGCACCAGATTTACAGCTGCGTGACATTTGACATATTTAGTAACTTAAAAAAAAAAGGTTGCTTACATTAACCAGACCAAAGTAGTGCTCATTCACGGGGAACTGTTCTGGTCCTATCTCCTTCTCCAAAGCTGATGCATTGGCGCCCTGAAAAACACAGCCACAGGGGTTTTTATCTAAGGCTCTTATACTCTTGCTCTAAGCTACAACCTGACAGGACTATCCGGTTCAGATGAACAGAAACATCCTGTTAGGGAAAAGCTTGACATTAACAGGATGCACATCCACCGGGAAGCACTAACATCACCTGCAGCAGCACAGCAGCTTAAGAGGTAGACATAAAGCACAGTCCTTTAGGTCTAACAGGAAATAACGGCAGGACATCTGATGTACAACATGTCAGTGATACTGTTTGTGTACACGGTAAACCTTAAAGATGTTATAATAACGCACCATTCCTACTTCTACCAGTTTGATTTATACCTAAATCAGAGCTCTGGCTATCGGCTGAGACCTGATCCTGAACTGGTATTGACAACCAAACTGAGTCTCTACAGGCTTGTTTGTGTATCCTCTCAGGCAAAGAGAAGTTGTGCCAAGTTGCATCAGTCAGCATAGTTTGCATTTATGGCAGAAAACCCATTGTCAAACCATATATGTCGCACTAGATCTAAAACCAGTGAAGCATTTCAGGTCCAAAACACACTGTCTATTCAGTAAACCCCTAGTTCATTCATTTAACTTCTATATGCTTATCCTATACAGTGCTGGGGGGGTGTCTGGGGCCTATCCCGGGAAACTTCAGGCACATTTCAGGTACACTTCAGGTACACCCTGGACAGGATGTCACTCCATCTCAGGTCTCACATTCACACACTACAGGCAATTTGGGAGCACCAATCAGTCTAATCTCATTTAATCAGCATAATCACATGATGAGGAAACCAGAGTACCAGGCGGAAACCCACAGAGCACAGGGACGACATGCAAACTCCAAGCACACAGACCTGAGGTAGAATCGAACCCTCAACCCTGGAGGTGCGAGGCCAGTGCTAAATGTGGTTGTGGTTTTCCATCAACCTTGGGTATTACCATGAAGGGTTACACCTTTTATACCTTTAACCGGGTATGGTGCGTGTTATGTACCTTGTTTTGAACTTTCATACTGAAAATAATATAATGTGCCTTAAATTATATATTGGTATCTTTATTTTCGAGAACATGTGACCTTGGATGCCAGGTCAGACAGCACTCACCCCTACACAAACACAAGGATTAACCAAGCATACAAAGCAAGAAGTGAAAATGATGTCTCCAATGACCAACAAAAAAACAACAAGAAGAGAGATGATGCATAAGGATGTCTGCCTCTGATCTGCACTACAGGGGTGTGAACTGATGTGACGGTGAACATGTTAGCTGTTTAACTTAAAATCACATCACATCGTGTATACACACACACACACACTGCATTGTGTGTTACTGAGCAGTATCATTTTTTATATGAGGACCTGAAGCTAAGAAAGACCCCACAGAAATCCAAAGAAGTCACCTTGCCAAAACAAAACAAACGCGATACCCATTATGTTATTGAAAATGGTGTTTGTTACACCATCTGAGCACTAGATGTTTGTGGACTGACTGGTCCTCGCCATGGAGACGCCCAGGCTGAATCACGCACTGACACAGCCGGAGTCCACTACGCTAACAGCTCACGGGCTAGCCGACACTAGCTAACTAGCTCCCGTATTTTCGCTTTAATAGCACAACTCGTTTGTTTATGCGCGTGTTTAAGGTTTCAAGTAGCTAAATAAGTTACACACAAAAAAAATGTCCGGTTTATCTCAGGATAAGTTTATCTTATGAGCGTTAAGGGGAACTCGTCCGACTGATAAACTTTGAGGAGGACGCGGTTTCTCCGCTCGCTAGCTATTTACCTTCCTGTGATGTTAGCTGAACCAAAACACCGGCTACACGCAGTGCACACACACACAGGCTAAAGGCTACAGAGTAACCTCCAAAAGAAATGTTTAAACCTACCATCGTACATATCGAGGCGATCTTTCGGACTGTCATCAGTATTTCCATCCGTCTGCAGCCATACTGGACCGAACCCCAGCTGTAAAACCGTGACAGCCACAAGAGGCTGGATTTCCGGTAAAAAGCTTGCGACTGCGGTCCAGCGGCTGGACACGGAACGATACGCGCGCGCCCGCCTGTCACCGCCAGCCGCCCGTCCTAGTGCTGTTACTCATACGACTCCAAAGATCCGAAACGTGTGTCGAGCTGAAGAGTCGGTTCCGAAGAAACATCGCTCCGAGGCCTGACTGGTCGTTTCCCTGAGGGTGACGTGCCGGTGACGCGACCAATCAGCAGACTGTGCAGCCCGAACAGCACGACACTGGCTGTCTTTGAATGGCGCCATCAAGAAAGAGGAGACGCACCGTTTAACACAATCTTTACGTAATTTCTCCCAAAAGTGAAATCAGTGACTAGACCAGATTGCTAGAATTGCTATGTTCAGGGGCTTTTTCAGATTCAGAGATGGTAGATGTGTGCACAAACATTTCCTTTGCACCATGGATTTGTTTAGACAATATATGTCATTAGAGACAACAGTGGTGTTTTAGAAATTATAATTTTTTTAACTTTTTGTTCTGGATGTTTAGTTTATCTTTAGTGTTTGTGTGAGTGTGTGCTGTTTGGCCCTTGCACCTACAGGGTCGAGGGTTCGATTCCCACTTCGGGTCTGTGTGCCTGGAGTTTGCATGTTCTCTCTGTGCTACTGTAGGTCGGTTTCCTCCCACAGTCCAAAGACATGCAGATTAGGCTAATTGTCATTTCCAAAAGTGCCTGTAGTGTGTGAATTAGCATGTGAGTGAGTGTGTGTGTGTGTGTGTGTGTTTGTGTGCCCTGCCATTGATTGGCACCCTGTCTAGAATGTACCCCACAAAGCCCCCATATACCCCTTTTCCACTGCTCTGGTTCCCGTGCCGGTTCCCAATTTTGGAACCAGTGCCGCGCTTTTCCACAGAAGAAAGTTGGTGCCGGTGCCCTAAAACAAGCACCGGCACCGGCCCCTAAACTCTGCTGGTCTAGCTGCGAGAACCCGTGACGTCACGAGCGGTGGGCGGAGTTATAGTGCTCCTGTCTAGTGTAAATGCGGGCTGGTTCTCGGGTGGTTCCCAGTTCAGCACCGGCCGAGCACCAGCACCGGCACCTGGCACCAGCACCAGTGTAGTGGAAATGAGGTAATAGTCACCAGGCACCTGTGACCCTCTACACAAAACAAAGCCTTATAAACAATGAGTGAGTGAGTGAGTGAGTTGTGTCTGGCTTGGCATCCAAGGCATCCAAAATATACCAATGTGTAATTTAAGTCACATTCTATTCTATTCTATTCTATTCTATTCTATTAATTACATTTTATTGAGTCTGAAAGTTAATTAAAGGACAAACTGTACTTTTTGGCTATTACCATGAAAGGTTATACCTTTGGGTTAATTTTACAGTTTGGTAGCTTTATTTCTAAAAATTTATTGACACCCATGATTTTTGGCAAACTAATTTACTCTTATAATTAAGCATATGTTATGACCAGTGTTGTGGGACGTTACTTTTTAAAGTAACTAATTACATAACAAAATACTGTAATTAAAAAGTAATCTGTTACATTACAGCGTTACTTTCTAATAAAAGTAACTAGTTAGAGTACTTTTCCATTGCAGAAAATGAAAACTCCTTTGTGATTCCTCATGCTTGTTGTTTTAGTCAAGACCTTTATGATTATTCTACCATCATCACTCAGCCAAGTTTGGCCCATAATCTGTTAACTACACATACCCCTATCCACTTACGTTTCCACCTTTCCGTCCGTCGGCCCTCATGGAAGCTCACGGACGTTGCAGAACCTCATGGAACGTCGGGCTCACGTTGCCTAACACCGCTTCTCACCACGAGTCAAACCGCATAGGTGAGATAGGGGTATAACAGCAGGAATAACAGAGGGGGGCGGGTTATCAGGGGCGGGCTTGTAGGACGACTTTCACACTCACACACTAACGGAATCACTACTGTCTGGCTCACGTATCACATAAATTGTCTGAATAACGGATTACATTTTTCAAAATATAACTAAATAACTACTTAAAAATGGCAGACCTAATGCGTTAGATTACTCGTTACATTAAAAAAGTAATCCAAGTACTCTAACGCATTAGTTTGTACTTTGTAACGCGTTACACCCAACAATGGTTATGAGATTAAATTAGTGGCCTCATACCTCCAGAGTACAGGGTTTGATTCCAGCTTTGGGTTTGTGTGCGGAGAGTTTGCATGTTCTTCCCATGTTTGGTGGGTTTCCTCCGGACCCTCTGGTTTCTTCCCACTGTCCAAATAATGTAATTAGGCTTATTAGATGAGATTAGTCTGATTAGTGTTCCCAAATTTCCCATAGTGTGTGAATGAGTGTGTGAGTGTGGGGGGTGTGCCCTTTCATTGATTGACACCCTGTCCAGGGTGTAACCCACCATGTGCCCAAAGTTTCCCTGGACAACATGCATAATATTATGAGAAATTACTGGGTAGAGATAAAACAGCTGTGTTACTGGTTAGTAAGACAAATTCATTAAAAAGGCTTTAATTTGCTAGGGAGCCAAAAGAGTAAACTTTGGAGAAATGGGAAAAGGTCATGTGGTCTAAAGAGTGTGGTATTCCAGAGTGATGGGTGCATCAGGGTAAGAAGGGAAGTGCATGAAGTGATGCATAGTGTCCACTGTACAAGCATCTGGAGGCAGTGATGATCTGGGGTTGCTTCAGTTGGTCAAGTCTAGACTCAGAAACTTGTGGCAATAACATGAAGTCAGCTGATGACCTGAATGTACTGAATGACCAGGGTATCACATGTAGGGAGTTTTTCTTCCCTGATGGCACAGGTATATTCCAGGACAAAAATTGTGAAAGAGGAACATAATCATTTTCACACATGAATTTGCTACCACATTATGTGCTGTAATCAAAGCTTAAGGTGATCATGAAATCTTGGAGTGAGCAACTTTTTTTTTTTTTTTTTTTTTTAGTAGGAAGAGCATTCTTACATTATTAGAGTAAGGGTGACTGACCTTTAAAAAGTGTCTGGTTAAATATAAATATAAAGAATTAAAGCGAAGATTTGAATATGTGATTGATGGATGAAATATTACTTGCAGATACATGTCCATATTAATTGTGTTATTTAAAATTTTAGGATCGATTTGCTACACAACAATTCCGCTTTCAATACCAATACAACAAGCTCTTAAATAAAGATTTTTTTTTTTAAAAAAAATAAAGAATCCTCCTGTGAGAGTATTGAGAGGCAAGCCTCGTACCCTAGATGAGGTTTCATCTAGTGCGGTGTGCAGCGCGCATGCGTGACAATTTCGGACATGCGCAATGCTCAGGATCCTCCAACCTTGTGAGGGTCCGCCTGTTCTGATAAGGAAGGCAATGAAACTCGAGCGGGGGAATTCTATAAGCGGAATCGACACAGTTCTCAGAACAGTTGTACAGCTTCAGTCAGTAGAGCAGTAGAGACGCTCCGGTTCTAGAACGGTTCTCAGAACTGTTTCCGTTTGCGCATCTGTAATCGAATGTGTCGAACAGAATAATAATAATAATAATAATAATAAAGTGATCCTTATCACGTATTTGTTTGTTTATTGGAGGAATGTTTGTCTGAATAGTTTGTATAGGTTTAATATATGTTCCTGTGAAAAGTATGCTCTTAACAGTGTAAGTTAGTACAATAGTCCATCGTAAACAGTGTCTATAACAGTTGTAAATATTAGCGTAGCTGTTTGCTTTCTTCTTTTCTTTGCTTCTCCCTTCAGTCCAGTCCGGATGTGTCGCGCGCAGTGTTTGAGAGCAGTGAGTGTTTGAGTGCTTTGTCACGGGGGTCATCCGCCCCTCTGCTCTCTCAGCTCAGCTCTGCTCTCTCGTGGAGCGGCTTTAAGTGCAGGAGACACACACTCTCTCTCTCTCACACACACACGAACTCATCGCTGCAGTGAGTACCCGCACCGTGCTCAGGCTCTGTTCCTGTGCTTTGACGGATTTCTGACATCACGCCTGTTTGAGAAACTAAACCCGCACTGAGCGAGTGTCCGAGTCCGCCCGCGCCGCTTCTCATTCAGAGGATTAGTCCTGGTCGCTTCCTTCATGCGCTCTCAGTCACCGGGCTTCACATTATGAGCCAGACTTGGGAGAGTTTGGAGAACCGGGAGCGGGCGCTTTGGCGAAGTCACGGATCTGCTGCTATCAGTTCGCAGGCACTCGGATGAAGTCTCCAGCTCTCTAAATGCGTCTTCCCGAGCAGCCGAGAACAATGAGCACCGGCTCGGGCAACTTTCTGCTCGTCCCCATACCGGAGTACCCGGGCCTGGACTGCGTGCCCAATAAAAATGTGAAAATAGTCGTCCTTGGAGCTAGCAACGTCGGGAAAACCGGTAACAATGACGTCTTTTCTGCTATTATACATCAAACATAAAAAAAAGAATGCAGTAAATAAACTGAAAGTGCAGTAATCAAGTATCCGTGTGCTGCTCTTGATGGATTTCATATGATACGCATTAACATCTATATGAGTGTATATGTTAAAATCCTTCTTATACAAGACAACCCAAAGTTTCATGTGAAAGTCAGTGGAGAAGATGTCCTCCAGGGGGCGACACATAAGTTTAGTGTCATGCATGTGCCTAATTGCTTTATCATGTGAACTGATAACCTATTTGTTTGTTTCATTTATAATCTGCAGCCTTAATAGTACGATTTCTGACCAAGAGGTTTATCGGTGATTACGAAGCCAACACAGGTAAATATCGCACACATTCAAACACGTGTCCACTCGAGTTTAACTCAATGATATCTCGTATAAATCAATGAAAACCCCGTTGTTGTTGTTTTTTATAGGGGCCTTGTATTCAAGAAAGATAAATATCGATGGGGAGCAGGTTTCTCTACAAGTGCAGGACACTCCCTGTGTGTCATTGCAGGTAATTCAGTTAATCGTGAAATCGGTTCCCTGTCTCGCACCGTATCCTATCAAGGTGTCATGCACGTCATGCAGTCTGTGATCTCAGCAGGCTTCTGATGAACCCCGGGGGGGTAATTTTAGTTCAAACGTTTTGTCTGCAGGCCAAGAATGCAGGAGTGGAGATAAAGAGGGCGTTCTGAGTCAGGGGGTCATTATAGGAAGAAGGGGGGGGAAGAGATTGTTTTCAGCTCTGGTCACAGTTTAAACCTTTCCTGGTCCAGACTCCCTTCTTATTATTTATCCATCAGTTAGAACGTCTCTCTTTTCAACATACATCAGTTTATGGCCACAAACGGTCCCAGTGCTGGAGTATATATCACTCCTGACATTGGACAGCTTTGTCTAACAGATTAATCAGTTTCGTTGGCTTGTCTTGGCCTTCTTCAGTGGGGTATTTTTCTTTCTTTTTTTTACTTGGTGTGTTGAAACACAAATAGTCATGGATACACAAACTTGTGCAATCATTAAAACAAAATGTTCCTAGAGAATTTATTTTTTCACTGCTGTTGCTTAGTGTTAGCCTCTCAGACTCGACTGTTTTTGCATTTATTCTCCTTTATGGATTTCTTTGGTGTTTCTTTATCAGGATGATGCAGAGGGTCTGTACTGCCAGGAACAGATTAACCGCTCCATCTACTGGGCAGATGGCTATGTGCTGGTCTTTTCCATCACAGACATGCACAGCTACCGGACCATTCAGCCACTCTATGAGCATGTGCGCCGCATCCACCCAAGTGGCAACATCCCCATTATCCTGGTAGGCAACAAGAATGACCTGCTGAGGGCGCGTCAGGTACCCACAGACGAGGGCCAGGCTCTGGCAGCCGAACTCGGAGGACACTATTTTGAGGCTTCGGCCCGGGAGAACCATGAGGGTGTGCAGGCAGCATTCCTGCACTTGTGCCAGGAGGTGAGCCGGGCACTGGGAGGGGCGAATGGAGAGAAGAGGCGGGGAGGACTGCATCTTGTTCGGCCAAAGAGTCCCAACATGCAGGAACTGAAGAGAAGATTCCGGCAAGTGCTCTCTTCTAGAGGGAAATCGACAACAGCGGTGTGATGATAATGTAACGCCGGTGATTGATTCACAGGCCTGTTTGCGGAAGCGGGAGTCAAAAAGCCAATCTTTTATGAATTAATAATGTATGTTAACACTATTTCTACTGCGGTATTGACTAGGGGATTAATAAAAATGTTGATTTTCATACAGAGACAACCTTTGCCTGGAAGAACACACCTATAGAATAATAATAATAATAATAATAATATTAAGGATAAATAAAGGCTCAACGTTTGTTTAATTTTTTTTGACAGTTTTTGATTTTAAACCCATAACATTGTTACAGGTGTCTTAAATGCAATGATAAAGTGTGATGAAATTAATGGCTGCATGATAAAAATTCCTTGGGCATGTTTTTTCTTTTAAATATCTCTATATGGTAAAGTAAGCTTTTGCACAAGTGGCTCTTGTGGAAAAAATATTTTTTATGCATATAAATTGGAATTACTGGCCATGAATAATTTTGTGGTTATAAAGTTATTTCTAATATTCCTTGGTAGCCATATATAGTTTGGGCCAGGCATCTGATGGTTCACATGAACTTTGACCCCCTTAGGTTGTGTGAAGCCAAAGCAGAGGTTGGGTAAATGTTCCATATTTCATTCACTCGTTCCTTTATTTATCTTTCCCAACTTGTCAGGGGGATTACAGCTTAAAGCCACTTCCCTGTTTTTCTGGAATGTGATCTTCATTCACTACTCGCAGCCTTTGACCCTGTAATCTTTTTCTTTTTACCTTTGACCTTTTATTTTTCCTGTCTTGATGTGAAGCAGATTTCTTTCCACTCTGTCTCAATTTTCTGTCTGATATCTATTGCAAACAAAGCAAATGTGGAAGTAAAAGTCGTATTTTGGTATGTTTTTGTATTTTCCATTTCGTTTCTGTATTACTGAATTCCTTTACATAATTAGAAACACGCACACTCTTGCACAGACATTCTTTCCCAATTATAGATCTTTTTTTTTACTGCTCACGTGAAATCAGGTAACAGAATACGGTTATGGAAGATCCTGTAATTGTTAAAGATGCGTATTATACGATTGAGGCTTTTCCTGCTCCATGCATTTTGTGGGCTGTCTCCTGGCATTTATCTTAAAAAAGGGCTGCATTTTTCATTTTATTTCCAAAACTTTGGCTTATGTTGTGTGTGTTATATGAAACATACACAATTATGGCCCTTAAATTACTGAAAAATCGTTTTTGAGGTCTGCGACAACATGAAGTTTCATATTTCCCCCGTCGCACATGATTGAGCTTGATAATGAACAGATGAGTTGAAAATCGTGCACTGCATTTTGAGCTTCGGTGAACCCTGACTGTATTCCTCAGTATGTCTTGCTAAAGAGTGCATTCACATTATCACCTTCGACTGACTGTTGGCCTTAGACATGCGATTATGAAATTAGTATTTGCACAGACATGCAAGTCTGTGCAAATACAGTATGTATTGGAGTATACAGATCCCTAAAATGTCTAAATGGCTTTAAAGTTATTTAATTATTTACCTATTTATTTAGCAATGAGATAATGAATTTACCTTAAATGAGATCACTGTTGAATTTATAACAGAATCTATGAAAGTAGTACAAACTCTCAACTTGAATTTTTTTTTTTATATGCTTATTTTAAAATGTCACTGTTTCTATAATAATTAATTTACATAATGTAATTTATAATTGTTAATTATGATTAATGGTCCACATAATTAATAATAGATTTATGAGGCAGAATAGTGACGTAGTGGTTATCTCTGTGGCCTCGCACTTCCAGTGTCAAGGATTCGAGTCCTGACTTCGGGTCTGTATGCATGATGTGTTTCATAGGGGTTCTCTGGTTTCCTTCCACAGTCCAAAGACCTGCAGATTAGGCTAATTTCAAATTGTTCGTAGTGTGTGAGCATGTATGCTTGTGCCCTGCAATGGACTGGCACCCCATCCAGGGTGTGCCCCTGCTCGTGCCATGAATCCCCTCAGATGTGACTCAGGATAACTGGTATAGAGAATGAGTGAAGATAGATTTATAAGAAATGCGCTATTTATAATATATATACTGTATAGTTTCTCAGCTGGTAGGCCTTTGTAACGTTTACAGCGTCGTGGGGAGCCTGGAGCCTATCCCAGGAGACTTAGGGCACGAGGCAGGGTACACAAAACAGCCATACTCATCTCTTTATTGGGAACAGGAGTAAAGTGCTCAAAAACAACTAATTACTGTACTAGAATTTAATTCAGCTTTTTTCAAGTAAAAAATATTTTTTTGTGAAAACATGTATTTTGTACTATGTTAAACGTATTCATTATTACAATATGCTTTCTTCCAACAAGATGGATGGAGGGTAACGACTTCCTGTGCCCTGATCCAGCTTTCTAACAACAGCAACTGCGACATGCAGAAAGGTTCAAACTCTTGTATGAGTAGTGGTTATCATCATGCGGAGTGGGAGAGTCGAAGGGTTCCGGGGCCTTTGTTTGTGAAATCATGGTTTATGTGGAAATGCTCGTCTGGGACATGTGACTACTCAGCACTGAACTTGTGAAGAAACAGCTGCGAGGGAGGAACAGTTACAGGACATATTCTCTCCCAGTGTGTTATCGCCAAGTCAGGAAACTTGAGCAAACATTTCCCAGCGGGGAGGGGGAGGAAGTGGGAGAGAGAGACAGCGAAATAACAAAGAACTAATAAAGAAAGAGTGAATATGAAGGGCCATGCTTTGACTGGATTATCAGGGAAGGCAATGGGCTACTTTGCAAAAAATCTGAATGAAATGAGACATTAAACAGAGACACATGTCCATCTTTACCAGGAAATCGTTTTGTTTTCTGTTTGTCCTGGTCTCAGGGTGTTTTACCATCAGGCACAAGGAACGCAGACAGAACAAAACTGGTTTTATGAGGCATGAAGTCTCCAGAGTCAGAGTGGAAACACAGACTGACATCCATGCTTAAATGATATCATTTTGCCTGCCTGAGTGGGTTTCATGTTCAGAGTCTGTGGTCTACACTGTTTCTGTTTCAGCTTCTCTGAACGTTTGCTCTCCTTGCTTTTTGACATGTTCCAGATCTTTGCATTTCTTCCAAGACCAGCAGTAAACGTCTCTGAAACATGATGGACATCAATATGCAGGAGTAACATAGGAAGACACATGCCTACACACACACATACTGTACACACACACTTGACTTTGTCTTACTATGCTTTTGAGGACATGAACTATTAATGCAACTAAATAAGACGAAACTTTAGACCTAAGATCTAAACCTTTTAGTTCTTTAGTTTTACTTAAACAGCAGTTTCCTTCACGGTCATCAACCGAATGTCCTCACAAGGTCACAACAGTCATATACACATGCAACCGGGTTGAAATAAAGAACAGCCAGCTGTCTCTATTTGGGGTTATACAAATCTCTAACCACACAATGTATCTCATACAAGAAAGCATTTAAAGTTCATTGCTTGGCTTTGGATTTGTCTGGTATGGTAAAGTTTTGCCACATAATAATAGCTAGAATAATAATTCCACTCGCCATGGCTTGAGGCTATTTCACCGTTTATTTTAATGAACTATGAATGGCATAATATTGCTGTTAGCTGTTGAGTTGGCTGGCTTGAACTCTTAATTTGATTAAGAGCTGTTTTGATTTCAAGAACTGGTCTGAAAATAGGTGAAAGGTATTTGTGATGTAATTTAGCGATCTGGGTCGAAAGTTTTTGTAGTAGTTCAGCCAAAATAACCTTTGCGGATATTCCATTTGCTCGCATTTAATAAACTGTGGTTTGCTTGTTCTTCCAGCAGGATCCATCGCCCATTCCTAGGATGTCTGCATTTATTTACTTGTTTGTGTGTTTATGTGTTTTCTTTCTTTCTTCCTCCTGTATACACACCATACCATCATTCCTATCAATATTTCATCAAAGTCTTTTCTTCCTACCTCATTTATCCATCATTTTTTCATTTATGCCTTATACATTTACATTCTCCTGTCTGTTCTTTCTCTCTCTTCTTCTTTCTGTTGCATTTGTCAGCTTGCTTACTTCTTGTTTCCCTTTTTTATTTATTAATTGCATTTTTTTTTTCATTTCTTTCCCTTCCTTCCTTCCTCCCTCCTTTCCTACTCAAACCCTCATTTCATCCAGAACCGTTCTTTTGGTTTGATCTCAACAGCACTTGCACAACAATCTCAATGTGTATTTGTGGTTTTATTTTTTTATTTTTTTGCGGCCAGACATCTGTAGATATGTATTATGTAATCCAAGTCATCTGAGTAAACAGTCATTGATTAGATCCAGTGAAATTAGATGTTTCAAGCTGACTGACACATAAACTAAGATGTCTCACGCGCTTCATCAGCATTTCAAAACACTGTTTAATTTGTGGGGAATGCTACTTTTACAAGTTCATTTTATAGCTTCCATACCACTACGCTGCTGGTAGCCACAAAATCCCCCCAGGACAATTACCAGCATGATGTTGCTTCCATATTTAAAGAAAAAAACACAGTTTACAGAGTAAATAACTGCCTTCCTCCATTTATCTTAATAGTATGCTCTTTTACCATTCTACATAAATGACTCTAGAGAAAATTAGGTTTGAGAATTATGGACAGGAAATCTATGGCTGTGTACCACCAGTAAATAATTTTTTTTTTTAATAGACGCACTTTTTCAAGGTAGTGAGTATAAATAATATAAGTGCACTTCTGGTTCTGATTCATATAACAGATTCTACTCATGACCTAGAGATATCCAAAGGACCCTTAAGAGTTCTCGGGTTCTTAAAATGATTTCATTTGGAACTCTGCCGGACAGGGAAACATTCACACTTTAAAACCAATCTGAATCAGAAGCAAATCTTTTTTGAGATTCTTACCCAATATGGTCACTGGGTGTTGTGGCGATAGCAGTGATTTACTACAGGGAAAAGGGTCAAGTTTCTTCTGTGATGAATCCTAACATCAGGGTGAATTTGGAATGGACTTAGGACAGACGATAGGAAGTAACGAGAAAGTTTAAGAGATATGGAAATGACTTTACATGTATCATGTATCAGTGCAATCAATTTCTCTGTCCATCTTACTTGCTATGGAAAACATAGATGCATAACCTTTTTTATTCTCATATAGAAAAATGTGACACAAGAATAAGGTTTTGCCAAATGATGTAATATTTCAAGAAATCCCAGTGGTCACTAACAACACAAGTAAATATTTAGTAAGAGCAACAAAGCATTTCTTCAGGCTTTTCGGTGGGTGTGATTCTAAATAAAGCAGATATTAGGGCTAAAGTTCTTGGATAAAGAAACCAAATCAGTGCATGAAAATGAAAATTTCTTCTTCCAGTTAATTTCATGTTTTGAAATCTCAATCCACGGATGAACTTTGCTTTAAATGGAATTAAATGGAAATTTAACGTTCAAGTAGAGAGCTCATGCAGTGCAAGTCTGTATTCTACTGCCTCCATTCTGTATAGCAACGCACTGCAAGTAGGGTTGAAAAACAGTGTCTAACCCTGGAATTTTATGCCTTCTGTTCGCCCTAAAACGTTTATTTGATCTGCTGTCATGAAATGCTACATAATTCACTTAAATCATAAAAAACAGTAATAGTTCAATTCCAAAACAAGTTCATCAGATTATCAGTTTATCAGAACTTTTAAGCAAAGCAAATGTAACTAGAAATGTACTAAGGGAAACCATTATTACATCATAAATAGGCTTTAATTGAAACATAAATACAACATTACTATAACTTGTGTGAGCCTGAATGTTGACTGGATATATTGGATGAGTAATGTATATATTTATTATTAATTTTGTGCTTGCAGCATATGTGCAATTACTGTTCTTTCGCCTTGACCTGCAGCTGACCAGACATTTGTACTGTCTCAGGAAATGCTTTGACAGGCCATTGTTGAGCTTGTTGAACTTGAATAGCTTGAAGGGTACATTCGCAGATTAACATGAGTAGTTAACTAATGAAGTATTTGACCAGATTGCTCTCACTCACAGTGATCCAACCAGAGATCTGCCAAAGAGTGTTTGTGTACCAGCTCTGTCCATATTCCATAGCTAATGTGTCTGCCTCCCTCCTCTAGCTTTATATGGACATTGAGGTTGCAGACACTCATACTAGCAGGCCATCTGGTTCTGCCTTAAGTTGGTGATTTCACATGCTTCCTTAGGGATACACTAAGAATGTTTCAAAAACAACTGCAATAATAGATATTAATAGGATCATCTAGTTGATCTGAACTCAGCTTCAAGACCACTCCAGTGCAAGACCACCAACTAGTTGTTCTATGTAACTACTCAATAACCTTACTGAGTTAGCATAATACTGGATGTATTCGATACTGTATATAGAATGTTCGATGCCTACTATAAGTAAGATTTATTTTTACTTAAATGGCCTTTAAATGAAAATTAAATGTTTATCATGACAATTCTAACTGCATTATGAAGAGACAAGGGAGAACATTGAGATAAATAATAAAAAGAAGAAATCACTTGGCTCAAAATTGGATTGATATAATCTTCAGGTCACTCACTTGAGGTCGGCTATGCCGTCATTTCAGGAAGAAGAGACTTGGAGAGGATTAGAAATGTAACCTAATGCTGGCTGGAGCCCCGTTAGGGCCTCTGCAGCACCAGTGGATTTCATCTCCATACCTTTTGGTTCCTGTAGTTCATAATTAAATTCATAATGACAGTAAAACAGTTTCTCTTGGATTTTTTTTTTTAATGTGAAATGTTGATGGCCTACAGGTTTACGCTTCATGGTTGAGGATAAGGTGCAATGCAAATGATCATCCACATATGCTTTAACATATAGAATCGGTAAGTAAACGCCATTGGTATGTTCATGCTAAGGTAGATGCCTGTAAATGAATTTATAAAATTGCATAACTGATCGGTGGTATTTGAACTGCAGAGACCAACCCAAGACAATAAAACTTGATTAGCAATCTCCAGACTTTGAAAATGCTGATTGGAGTGTAGATGTATACACACATCTAATTGGAAACAGCCCTCAGCAATAGCTGACACATATTTTCATACAATTTTGTAAGAAAATGATCTTGCTTAATGTGCTTGTATTTTGGTATGTTGAATGTGCTTGATGAGGAGGGATTAGAATAAACTCCACAGACATAATTAGATAATCCTAGTTATAGCCATAGTCTTGCATTTAGTTCTTTTAGCAGTGCTACAGAAACTGTTTAAGAAAAAATGCTCAATGTCTTTTTAGTAAGACCAAATGGCTCTCATTGTGTATGGGAATGCTTAAAGGACTTAAAGTGCATTTACTGCTGGCTTCATTAAATCATCCAAAAGTTTCTATGTTGTGCTTTAGAAATATTATAGAAACCACATATTCTCTGCGATAGCTTCATGTAGTTTCTGAATGAATTATTGTAATGTCTTAGAGTGGTATGTAGTTATAGAAAATGGTGTACACTTTAAAGGATTGTGCTTATCCCATTCTTACCCTTAATCCCTCTATTACTTACCACAACATGCTTCTGGATAGATTTTTTACAGCATGGGTAACAGTTATAATTTCAAGAAAGTCCGCCACTTATGTAGAGATATTCTCAACCACAGTATACCATCTCTTTGATTTTCTCTTGTCACAGAGCTATGGGGAGACTCCAAAGATGACACCTCTGATGTGACACCTAGTGGGCTTCAGAGCACACTTCAGACCTTCCTGAGCCGTAGCTCTGAGATGCAACGGCGGCTCTGTGCCTTCTACAATTTACCACCAGAACGGGCCACCCGAGGACTCCAGACCAATTATCAATGTTCATCTTGCGCCTATCAGCACAGCCATCTCTCCTCCTTCTCCACTTGGTACTTCTGGGCCTCTGTTTTTCTGCCGTGCCTCCTTTATCCTGTATCTACCACTGCTGCTATTTTTCGAGTAGGGGTAGTCGGGCCATGGTCCTGTGACCTACTCTTTGCCAAAGCTTATCCCAGTGCAGCAGCGCAGCTTGCTGTAAGTCGTATCAACCAGGACCCATCTCTCTATTCTGGAGTCACTTTTGATTATGTCATCCTGGACGAGGATTGTGAGACATCGCATGGTCTCTCCCGTTTCCTTGGCTACAATTTGCAGGCATCTGCCTTTGTCGGGCCGATCAACCCAGGTTACTGTGACACAGCATCCCTGCTGGGGAAAAGCTGGAACAAGGCTATGTTCTCCTGGTCATGTATTGGTCATGAGCTGGATGTCAAGCGCAGCCATTCCACGTTTGTCCGCACTATGCCCCAGCCCACGATTGTGTTGCTGCATCTCATGAGGTACTTCAGCTGGGCTCACGTGGCTATAGTTTCCTCAGGTGATGACATCTGGGTAGAGACTGCAAGTAAGGTAGCCAATTCTTTGCGCAGCCATGGAATTCCTGTTGGCATAGTGGCATCTATTGGTAAGGATGTAACCAGCATGCGCAAGACTCTAGCCAAGGTCAACAGAGTGAAAAATCTACGACGTGAGTTAAAAGTTCCACTGGTATAAATTTACCACAGTCATGCATTGCATAGATTTTTCTTGTCAGTTATGTCTTGTTTATTGTTTCTGTGTTTCTCTCCAACTTTAGTGGTGATCCTCTGTATGCATTCAGTCTTAATAGGGGGTAAAGATCAGCAGATGCTCCTTGAGATGGCCCATGATATGCAGATGACAGATGGCTCCATGGTATTTGTGCCCTATGACACTTTTTTGTACAGCTTGCCCTACCAGAACCTTTCTCAGCTCATCCTTCCTAACAACAGTAAGCTACAGCGTGCTTATGATGCTGTGCTTACCATAACTGTGGATTCACCAGAACAACACTCATTTTATCGGGCTTATGCTAAGGCTCAGATGAGCGGAGAGCTTCCCAAGAACATTAAACCCAACCAGGTAAGAGGATAGAGAGAGTGGGTTGAAAAAGTCACTCAAGTTAAGAAAGTTCTCAAAGTGTTTGTGCTTATATTGACTCTTAGAATTGGTTTAGCCTCCAGGCATAAAAAAGGTCAGGTCTAGCAGATTTTATTGTCTCCTTAATATGCTAGTAATAAAATAAGCATAGTCTTTAAGGTCACAATACAGTCCACTAAATACTGGTCTAAGAGCTGGTGAGCAGTGATAATCAAATGTGTGTGTTGGACACGTCTTGATTGGTTCAAGTGAGTGTTGGCGGTATCAGTGTGTTAAAAAGCAAGAGAGTTAGGAGTTGGATGGGTGGGGTTATCCGTTATTCTGGTGGCCTTGTCACTACACTGCTTATGGTAAGAGGTGTCAATAGTGGGATGTGAGATGCACTCTATTGCTCCCTTGTATAAAGTGGTACTGAGTGGCTGCTCTGTTCATCCTTCCTGTGATGTGAGAACACAACTGGCGCTGTTAAGAGTTCAGGTGAGGTTCACACCAAGGAAGTGGCTGAGCTTTTACTTCTCTTTACTGTTGGAGGAAGTAATTACCGGCATCTTGAAGTCTTGAAGAAGTCTTTTTCTGGTTTTACAACATTAACAGATGCAACATAATGGTGCTGATGAGTCACACCACTGCTGTATCATTGGCAAACTTGATGCTGCAATTTGAGCAATTTTAAGCAAGAGGAAATGACATCCTCTGTGGAATGCTTCGGATGATAAGTAAAGTGAAAATGGTGGGACTGACTGCTCTTTATGTGTTTCATGAACAGCTGTCTGAAGCAATACATGATTGGTGTAATAGAACATTTTGATACTTTTGCTTCATGTAGTCCCCTGGTGTACATTTTTGCAGAAAGAAACAAGCTTTTATTGCAATCCAAGCAATTCACAGGAAAATTCGTTTAAAGCATTAAGCCCCTTTTGCACTAGTGGTTGCTCAGCAAACTATACCTTTTTTTTTTAATCCTACAGGTGTCCCCTCTGTTTGGTACCATCTATTCCTCCATTCTGTTTATGGCTCATGCCATGCAGAGTTCGAAAGTATCCAGACAGCGTGATAATCTGGCCCAGCATGCACGAAACCTGACATTCAAGGGCTTCAGTCATTTCATCCACACAAGCCATTCAGGCTCGGGTCTACTGGATTATGTGGTGCTGGATACAGATGGCTTGTCATGGGAACTAAGGCCTTGCTACCGCATAGAGATGGAGACGGACATGGTACACTTCCTTGGTCACCCCATTCACTTCCCTCGATCGGGGCCACCTAAGACTGACTCCAGCTGCTGGTTTACAGAAGGAATCATCTGTAGTGGAGGTGGGAGGAACACACACACACACACACACACACACACACACACACACACACACACACACACACACACACACACACACACACA
>JAQQZT010000001.1:13708179-13730855 GCA_030068275.1 Clarias platycephalus
GTGGTAGCCTTAATGTGGGAGCCCCCTAGTGACGGGGAGGAATTGGACACGACTAAATTAGGGAGAAAATCGGGAAATAAAAAAAAAGAAATTAATAAATAAATAAAAAAACATTAATCACTGCAGAATTTATCTAATCAACTGTTGTTTCATATTTAAAATCCATATGCTTATTTTTTCTGTGGGGTGGCCAGGGAGTGTATTTCACTTTTGCTTTTGCTACAATATACAGTATCTGTCTCTTAGGCGACGACTCAATCAGATTCAATTAGTCCGGGGCCCGAACAAAATCCTGCTGACCTTAGCTGATGTCACCTTCATCAACCCATCACTAAGTAACAAGGTAAAAGAAAAAACTAATTAGTTTTTTTTACAAACCCAAACAATAAAGATATACACTAATACTGTAACTGACACACCTTTCCATTCTCAGAAAATGAGTTTGGATGAAAGCAAGACCAGTGATACAAGGAAAAGCATCTCAGAGCGCAGCCAAAACTCTCCGTTCTCTAGTCAGTCTCCTGCCACTCATGAGAATTCAAATGTTGCCATCTTTGAGGTACAATATTTTCAGTGAATATTTTAGAAAATATTACTGATTGAAGCACAGAAGAACAGTTATTTTTTTAATCCCACTTTGTTTTGCAGGGAGATTGGGCTTGGCTAAAACGACTTCCCCATGGAAACTTTCGGAGTATCAACCCAAATACCACTGACGTGTTTGAACTGGTGAGTCATTGCTAGATTTTTCTGCTTATAAACTTAAAGTTTAAACCTTACACTTTTTTTTTTCAATTGTTATAGAGGAATTGGTCATTTCTCAACAATTCCCTATGTAGACATATGAACAACGGGGCCTTTAAACCATAATAATGAATTAACTTGTTTATACCTTTTAAATGGACTGTATATCAGTCTGTAAATGCATGACAACAGTGGAATGCCTTTTTTGGCATGTCTTTGGACTGTGGGAGGAAACTGGAGGAAACCCGCCAAGCACAGGAAGAATAAGCAATCTCCATGCACACAGACCCCAAGGTGGGAATAGAACCCGGAACCTGGATGTGCAAAGCGAGAGTGCTAACCACTAAGCCACCAAGCCACCATGTCGCCTTCACACTTCACGCTTATGTACTTGTGAAATATCCCATTCAATAGCCATGGTTATTATATTGTGGTGCCCCATCTTTGTTGCTACAGCAGCCTCCACTCTTCTGCGAAGGCATTTCTCTACATTTTATGTGTCAGACCATTGTGTTGTGCCCATTCATGTATAAGAGCATTAGTGATTTTTGGCACTAATGTCAGATAAGAAGGCCTGACACATAACTGATGTTCCAATTAATTCCTAAGATATTCATTGGGTATGAGGTATGGGCTCTTTGTTGCCTCTTGGGTGCTTGAGCAAACCATGTCTTCATAGATCAATTTCTATAAAGCACTGTCATGCTGGAACAAGTCTCAGCTCCTTAGTTCCACTGAAGGAAAATCAATGTTAATGCATGCACAACATTCTATACATTTTCAAACTTTGCTTCCAACTTTGTGGCAACAGTTTTGAAAACACCTAGACAAGGATGTGACGGCCAGGTGTCCACAAAAATCTTGACATATCGTGTAATTAATTTTGCTAATGGTGGAAAGTTAAATATTTCATGTGGAAATAATGAAAATGTTTTAGACTTTGGTCTACATTCAGCTCTGTTGTGGAAATGTTTTGAGAAAGTAACCTTGGTAAGGATTCATATTTGTTAGTAATTGTAAACCTTTTAAACCTTCCTTG
The DNA here is from genome assembly GCA_030068275.1 of Clarias platycephalus. Classification (NCBI taxonomy): domain Eukaryota; kingdom Metazoa; phylum Chordata; class Actinopteri; order Siluriformes; family Clariidae; genus Clarias; species Clarias platycephalus. The sequence continues at coordinate 13,709,963 of JAQQZT010000001.1, forward strand.
AATATGCCTTCTCTTCTTTCCATCCTATTTGCATATAATTGATTCATTCAGCATTTACATCCTTATCCACAGATGAAAGACATGAGGCATGAGAACGTTAACCCTTTCATGGGCTTCTTTCACGACTGTGGGGTCTTTGCCATAGTGACGGAGTTCTGCTCCCGTGGCAGCCTAGAGGATCTGCTGCATAATGACGATGTTAAACTGGACTGGATGTTTAAGTCTTCACTCCTGCTGGACCTCATTAAGGTAGTGCTTTATAGTAGAGATGGGATGGCTGATGTTTGCAAACAAGACTGCAAGCTTCACCAGAGAAGAACTTGGCCGATATGATGTGTGTGTATATGTGTGGGAGAGATAGACATTGGTATATTTACAGAAGGAATCTACAGTAGTTACAATATGACTGTTTGTGTATGAATGTACCCGTCATGCAGGGAATGAAATACCTCCACCACAGGAATGTATGTCATGGAAGGCTGAAGTCCAGGAATTGCGTGGTTGATGGGCGCTTTGTGCTTAAAGTGACTGACTATGGCTACAATGAAGTATTGGAGTCCCAGAGGTTTCCCTATGTAAGGCCACAACCTGAGGGTGAGTGCATGTGTCTCTTGTAAGCTCTTTTATCTATTCATCTTCAGAATGCAGATACTGGTTTTCTGTACCATCCATATAATTACTGGTGGGTTGTGGCTTTTTTCCCAACTTCTTTTAAATCGTTGAGGTTTAGGTCTCTTGCCTGTACTTGCTCATGCATCTCTACATACCATTCTAATTACACTTGTTGTGCTTATATCTGGACAATACGCAGAGTTGCTGTGGACAGCCCCTGAGATCTTGAGAAGTTCCTTTCCAGGACTGAAAGGCAGTTTGGCAGGGGATATATACAGCTTCTCCATTATCATGCAGGAAGTGGTGGTTCGAGGGCCACCTTTCTGCATGTTAGAGCAGTCTGCTCAGGGTAGGTTACAACTCCTGGAGATCTGTCAAGTTCATGTTAGAATATGTTGTAATACTTGTTTGTATTGTTGTAATACCATTGGGCGTATTACTCCCTTAAGTATGAGTATGAGAATTCATTTTTTCCTTTTTTTTTTTTTTCAAACAGAAATTATTCAGAAAGTAAAGAAGCCTCCACCATTGTGCAGACCCACGGTATCTCCAGACCACGCTCCTCTAGAATGCATCCAGCTAATGAAGCAGTGCTGGAATGAACAGCCCGAGAGGAGACCATCATTTGATGACATTTTTGATCAGGTGGCCCACTTTTCCACATATCTGCTTTTCTAGGGGGTAAAATGCCCCTTTGTTTCTTTTTACCAGTAAAGCTTTATGTTTCATCCACAGGTAACAGTGCATGGATGGATTTCTGTACCAAAAAAAAATCTGTACCATTCTGTTTCCAGTATAGAAATATTTCTATCCATATGCAAATGCAATAATAAAATGAATTGAGCATGTCCGGTCAGTGGCAATAGCATGTCATTTCCTATTATGTCACACTTCTAAAGAATAATGTTAAGATCTTGTGTAGAGAAAACAAAATGTGGGCAAAATCGACCAAAACTAGAGACGGTTCTAATAACAAAATATGACACATTATCCAATAATTTATCGCACACTGATACTCACACAAAACCATACAAACCATGAGCAGGGTAACACATTTTCACATTTGCATAAACACGCATTTCTTTCAGGAATATTTATGGGGCCTTAGTTTCAAATAAACTTAAATTGTGTGAATAAAAGTGCAGAAGGTGCAGAATATTAGAATTTTTTGTGGACTTATAGGAGTATAAAAGGATAGTAAGATACAATATATAAAAAACTCTTACTAAAGTAACTTTTAATAGGGGCGTTCAAATCAAACCGAGAGTTCTACATGAAATTTCTAGTGAATGAAAGATTAAAGATTAAAGATTAAATGGTGGGAACGTTTTAAAGAAGTCTGTACATCTGTGAATGGTGATCCCAGCCGAGATGGCAGTCGTTCCTATGAACATTCAGTGAGTGGAACACATGATCCTGGAAAATCGATGGGATAACATGTCACCATCTCTCTTTGGGAACTGTACACACAATCATTCACCAACATCACTTAAACATTACAGGAAATCAGCTGGGAGTTACTGCCACATCCCCCATACAACCCCGACCTCACTCCAATTGATCTCCACATATTTGGGCCATTAAAGGAGTTCCTGCGAGTTCCAGCATTTCAGACTTGAAACAGGCAGAGTCTGATCATGACTTTGGTGAACAGAGCATTAGTGAAAACCTGCATTTGTGTGTTTGATGTGTTTACTCTCATTACTGTGTTCTGTTGTTCTGCGTAATCAAAAGTCCTGGTTGGACTTAAACACTTCTTGTAGGCTAACAAACACAACAAACATACCAATATAAAATGTAGATATACTGTATTCATTTATTTATTTGCCTGAACTACCTTCAGAACCGTGAGCCTCACAGCTATCTTTCCCTTTCCTCAGTTCAAAAACATCAATAAAGGGAAAAAGACTAACATCATAGACTCCATGCTCCGGATGCTGGAGCAATACTCCTCGAATCTGGAAGAACTGATCAGGGAAAGAACAGAGGAGCTGGAAATGGAGAAACAAAAGACTGAGAAACTGCTCACTCAGATGCTGCCACCGTGAGTAGAATAAATTACAAAATGATGAATTTTGAATACAGGATGTTAATCTTTTTAATAATGTTTTTGAATAATGTATCAATTGATCAAAAATATGTATTTGTGTTTGATACCTGTTCACTACTGTATGTACAAATGGACTCTTCATCCCAATCTCAGTCTCATGCTCGTAATTCTTGCTGTTCTTTTGCTCCAGGTCGGTGGCCGAGGCTCTGAAGTTGGGAAGCACAGTGAAACCGGAGTACTTTGACAGTGTAACTGTCTACTTCAGTGACATTGTTGGCTTCACTACAATTTCAGCCAACAGTGAGCCGATCGAGGTGGTGGACCTTCTTAATGATCTCTACACGCTCTTTGATGCAATCATCAGCAATCACGATGTGTATAAGGTACGGTGTTGGGTCAGAAAGTGAGAACATCAGATCTTTTATTTATTGTGTTCTGCTCTGTTCTTTTTTTTTCTTTTTCTTTTTTTTTTACCACGATTGGCATACAGTAAGTTGTATTGCCGCTGCCTTCTGGTCTTCATCTTCCTCATCCTCCTTCTGGTCTTACAGGCATTTTACACTGATCCTAGTATTTTTCCTTTTTTTAAATGATTTACTTTTGCACATTTTCCACCTCTAATGACTTCAAATATACAGCCATACCCAGGTCACTCAGGTCACTCAGTGAAGGACTGTACAGTGCTTACGTTTATCTCTTACCTCAGTGAAATGTCTGGCTTCTTGGAAGTGGGTGATTCAGCGTAGTACTTTCCTGGCCTGTATCAAGAGTTACTGAAAAACCTCGAGATGAAAACGTTAGAGTACAGCACGTTAAATACATTTCCAACCGGACCACCCATGTTCGCCACAGCACCATGATACTGTACATGCTGGATCTCTGAGATGCTAAGATGATCTCCGGTGTAGGTTTCCAGCCTGCTGGAATTAGATGACTGATTCTGTCTAATTTGGCCTAAATTGGGATATTCGGTGTTACACTGTTTGGTGGACACTTGTTACACATATAATTATAGACCTCGGAATCTGGAGAAGCACCAGGTAAGATGATACTTTAAAGACTGACCTTAAAAAAACATGTGTGCACAAATTTAAGCCTTTTTTCTTACGTACACACAGCTGTTTAGTCCCAATCTAAACAGCTGTGTTAGTTCTCATTACATTGTGAGTGAGCAAATGCTCCTACGTTTACTATTAAACATAGCTCTGATTTCTCCTGTCATTTTTTAAAAATGCAACTTTAACAAGCACTCTCACCAAACTCTGATTCAGTATTCATGATTATTTTTCTCAGACACATTTCCTCCACGGTTCAGCACCCTTCTTCCAGGTTTTTTATTATGCATTGAATGGTTCTTAATTCAATTCCAGTAATTTCGTATGTTTTCTTCCCTTGATGTATGCAGATAAATTTGATCCTCCTGACAGTGTAAATCTTCCTTTAGCTTGCCACTTTTTCTCTACTTTTCAGGTTGAGACCATAGGTGATGCCTACATGGTGGCATCAGGTTTACCTGTGCCGAACGGGAACCGCCATGCAGCTGAGATTTCCAACATGGCTCTGGATATCCTCAGTGCAGTTGGGACGTTCAAAATGAGGCACATGCCTGATGTACCGGTCCGAATCCGAATAGGACTTCACACAGGTCAGACAAAGTGTTTTTGCACACCAGCGAGTTTTGTTTTAGTGAATTGAAAACGTACATTATAAAGTAATGCATCTGATCAACTCCACATGTCTGCCCCTGTGTAGGTTCCTGTGTAGCTGGAGTTGTGGGCTTGACCATGCCCAGGTACTGTCTGTTTGGAGACACAGTCAACACAGCTTCTAGAATGGAGTCCATGGGGATGCGTGAGTTCAAAGACCTCAAACTTCTATTGAAATATTTTCACTATGTATTATAACTGATATCGACACTTGGATTCCTGCAGCGTATCGGATTCATGTTCACTCCAGCACGGTTAAAATCCTGATGGCACTGAAAGCAGGATATAAAGTGCAGTTAAGAGGCAGAATTGAGCTCAAGGTAAGACCAGAGAGATTCCGCAATAGAAACATTATCTCAGCTGTAATGGATGATTTTTTTCGTACGTTCTATCGTATGTTTTTTGTACTGAGAAACTTTGAAAATAGTATTGTGCAGAAGGTATAGTTTCCATCCCACAGCACCACAGTCTCTAGTTTCTTCCTGAGCTCAGGGAACTCTCTGTGCACAGTTTCTTGTGCAATTGCTTCTGCACTGTGAACAATTTTGTGGATGCATGTGTGTTTGCATGCAGCACAAACCAACCCAGTGTTTCCAAGTTGTTATTAAAGATGAATAAATGCATATAATTCATTACACATAGATATTCTCATTCTCATATTCTCAATACCTGCAGCATGTGGCAAAATCACTGTGCATAAAATCATGCGGAAACAAAGCAAGAGCTTCAGTTTCTGTTCACTACACATCAGCATGGGGGAACATGTGATCTCAGCGTCTTTTACCAGGACATGTTTTATCATGCCAGACAGGCTGGTTGAAGGATTTTATAAATTGCTGCTCTCCTAAGACTTTCTCTAGACTTCACATAAAATAGTGCTAAATAAGTAAAAAGAAAAATAAGCTCTCACTTGTTGACTAAAGGTCAGAGAAGAGTGGCCAGAGTGGTTTGAGCAGACAGAAAGTCTACAGAAACTCAAATGACCACTTTGTACAACTAAGGTCAATAAAAAGCTTCTCAGAATATAGAATACGTTGAATCTTAATGGCGGATTGGCTACAACAGCAGATGACCACATTTGGTGCCACCTTTATAAGCCGTGAACATGCATCTGGCGACATTTATAAATTGGTTTAACTAGACAGTAAAAGATCAAAACAATTTATACAATGCATTTATTCATTCTAAAATATTTTTTTGTATTCATTTTCTACTCATTCTGGAAAGAGCTGGCATTCTCATATTCCTGTGCCCTGATTCTTTGCACATGATGCATTAATAACAAACTGACATCAGATCTGCTCCATTTCACAGGGCAAAGGTGCAGAAGAAACCTACTGGCTCATTGGGAGAGACAGTTTCACCAAACCACTCCCTGACCCACCAGAACTTAAACCTGGGTAAGACTGGGCCATTCCATGGCCTGTGACCTGGCAGCGTGTCCGTGTGTGTCTTTCTTGTTAATCCTTTCCAATATATTTTGCAGGCAAATGGCACATGGCTTGCAGATGGAGGAAATAGCTGCATACAAGAGGCGGAAAGCGGAGAAAGAGCTTGCAAAGAAGAATAACTGAGGTAATGTTATGCATGGAGAATGTATAACATTACTGAATGCGGTGTCTGGGATGGGAGATATGGGACACAATTAGCACATCTGTGCCATTATTGAACTACATTCTCCAACTATGAATTAACTCAGTTCTTCTACTTTCAAGTTATGTTTCTCAAGCTATAATCTGCCAGTTATCACTATATTAAAACACGTTCTTGACTGTATACCGGCCATGATATTGTGTATGTGTGTGTGTTGAATACCTTACAAAGCTGTTCGGTTCAGAAGCTGGCGCTGAAACTCCTTTGAGGATATTAATGAAGACCTTCCCCACATCAGTACAGAGACTGTAACCAAAGTGAATTAAATCTGTATAAAACACTGATGTGCTGCTTTAATCAGGAAGATTTCTGGAAGTAACCCCTCTGTTTTTGGCCTTGCATGACTTGTGCACTCAAATATAGCAGATCTACATGCTCTCTTCTTTCAGACGGCATTGCACACGTCTGAATGTGGCCAGCTTTTGAAAACCGGATGCCTGGTTATGCATGGCATGCAGATGTGTCTATTTGTGTTGTCTGTTACGTTCTATATGTCCTCCTAGGGTTCCAGGTTTTAATGTCTTAATGTAGGCCTAATTAATTAATTGGAATATTTATCCTTGATTCATGTGTTTAATTTGTTTAATAAGGTATGCATGTGAGTAGGCTGATGCACGCTCTTTATTGTGTGGTGTTTTTCAGGACTGAGAATAAGGACTTTAAGCTGATGCTTCAGAAGGCGGTGAAGAAGATCTCTGCCGTGCGTCAGGTGGCCCAGGTTACTCTGGCTGATGAAGGCAACATCATGATACACCATCACTGACAACCTTTTGCTTGTGCTCTTTTGACTTGTGCACATGACGCAGGAGCTTGATGCAGACGAAACAAGGAAATCTTTTTTTTTTTTTCTATTTAAGCCTTCTTTTGGTCCGGTCAAAGTGGTTTGAGCTCTGGATATTTTCTACTGCCTGTAGTTCACATGAAAGGTCTGTAAAATCAGGACTGCTAAATTATTATTAAAGGCTCCTGTTCAAGATCAAGAAGGCATATCGTCATGTGCATTTCAGAGACTTTCACTGCAACTTCTTATTTTTAAGTAAGCTAACACACAACTACCAGGAAGCCAGGTATTAAGTGGACTATTGCAGCACCGTCTCTCCTATTCTGAATATGATGTACCTTTGTGACTCAAGCCAAAGTCACAGACGGAACTAAAATTAAACTACTAGGAACCCATTGCTCAGCAAAATGAGGATTGGATCAGCAGTAGAGAGAGAGAGAGAGAGAGACATGGACAGAGAGACAGAAGAGTGAGGGTAAGAGATTGGATCAGGAGATTAAAGACCTGTGTGTTTGCCATTTCCATACAAATTTAGTTCCTATCATCTAAAGGAAAGAAATATCCTTCTCGCCTGAGGAGAAAACGTCCAAACTCGGTCCTGGCCAGAAAATAAGGAGCAAAACCTTGGTGCAAAAAAATAATTCAATAAATAAACTATATTTATATGTTTAAATGTTTATATAACACTACATATAGTGTTCATACCTATTAGATTGATCTACTGCTATGTTGTTAGAATAGAGCTTTTAAAGATTGTTGCTGCTCAGACAGACATCTCTTAATAAGGGGTATGTTTAACATGGACTCCCATGGATGTCATTAATGCACAAATGTTTTAGCTATGTTTTGACTTTAATTGTAGGGTGTCAGTGATATACCTGTCGAATGTACAATATCTGCTTGTTTTTATCTAGCTGTGATCTAACGTAGACTAATTACATAATCACAAATGAAGACAAAATGAAATCTCTGTCTGAAATTGTAATTTAATATTGAACTTATGTATTGAGGACACTAACCATCTCCCCTAGAAGATTTGCCATCCTGCAGGGAATAATTCAAGCCTTAATCTGCTCCACCTGATCCACCTAAGCTGATGTTCAGGTACATGAGATATGGGTTGGAAATAAGCCGTGTTGAATAGGTCAAAATTTATTTAGGCCATATTTTAAGTAAATGGCTTTTGACTGTTCAGTACATCAAGAACTTTAGTTTTAGCCACAACACACTTTGCCCCAAATTTTGAAGAATTATTATTATTTTTTTAAAAGACGTCGATGTCGGCTTGAAGCAGTAACGAACCATTTACAGTTAACAATAAATCTGGCTTTTATGTAAACCTGAGTGTGTTTATAATTCTGTAACAAGGCAATAAACCTGATTTTAAAACCCTCACTTACAATGAAACAACGCCGTTTTGTGGTCAGAGGTGTTAACGCAGCAGATGGTGACCTAGATGCTGTCAGGATTAGGCCAAGTGGCTCTTCATAAGAAGTACACTGAGTGGCAAGGTCACCCTTAACCAGATTTCACAATCCTAAAGCCTCTCTGTCTCTCTCCTGCATGTAGATTATATGCCATACTCCTGAACATGTGTTCAATGAATATATGTGCATGTATTACAAATTAGGGTGTTGTTACGAAAAAGTACCATCAAAAAATTCATCATACGTCAAAACTACACTGCTAAAAGGTGAGCAACATCATAGATGCTTCTCAAGAGTCATAATTCAGTGTGATGTCAGTAAAGAGCCCTTTCTTTGAGCACGAGGAAAGAAGATGACAAACAACAGGCATTATTTTTTTAACTTAAAAGAAAGACAGCTGAAATATGTGAAACTGGTTATTTTTATATATACAGTATAAAGATTACAATAATGAAAGGAGTGTTTTTTAATTTTAAAAAGACCTTATGCATTAAACATTTTTATTGGATTATACAAGAAATAAATCTTAAAATGACTTGAAGCTACACAGAATAACTATAAAATTTAAATATGTAAAATATTATTAAATAAAATAAATGAAATAGGTGAAAGTGTGGAAATTGTAAAATCGAGATTATGTACATTATGTACCACTTGGAGGAGCAACTGAGTCATCACTGAGTGGTGAGTTACACATGCTGGCTTTTATTTAGTGTAGACTTCCTGAGGTTCAGTTCAGTTCAGTTCAGTCATTTTATTATCCCAGCTGGGGAAATTGGCTTGCAGACGAGAGCCAGATTTAAAAACACAAATATAAAAACAACATGCTGAAACAAAAAACGCGAACGATCACCCATACATAGACTATACAAAGAAACAACGATGTCTGAAAAACAATCGGTGATTTATTACAATTTAATTAATCATAGAATACAAAAATGTTTTTACTTCCACTGCACCGGAGAACCGGAGAACTCCCAGAAATCTCCAGGCAAAGCGAAGAGGCTGAAACGTACAATGAAGCCAGTGGTCTGTACAGTATACTATGCTGTAGATCTACCCTTAAAAACCCTGCTGGTCAAAGATAGATGTTAAAGGGATTTGGGGCACACCTATTCACTTTCTTTACAATTTCACAGTGCAACTCAAATGATTTCCATCCCTTATGTTCATGTTCCCATACCATTCATACTGTAGGAAAAGTACAGATTCAATAAATTGCATGGAAAACAAGAACATCATCTACTAAAATCATTTATTTTCATAATGAGGTACAGTGGAGGACAAAAACGCCTACATATGTATTAGTTCTCCCTGTGCACAAAACAGCCGATTTCACTAATTAGTTCCAACCTACAGTATATAGCTCGAATTGTTCTAATTAGCCAGGACAACTAGTGAAAAACTGGATATGTGACAATAATATGGAGCCATGATCTGGGTCATCCCCTGACTTAAACCCAATAGAAATCCGTTGGACAATGGTGAAGCAGGCAGACATCATCTCCTGTACTGTACAGTATGTGAGCTTCAGGAAGTAATCAAGCAGGCATGGATTGAGTGAGTGACACCAGAGACCTGCAGACGTCTTTTTGCCTCTGGATCCAGCAGGTCTTGAGGAATAAAGTACTTGTTATGTAGCAATTTCATTGCATAAAATACCAAATTATTCTCTGATGATCTTGATTGTCATTATTTTTAAAATTTTAAGAATGTTTAAACATTAAAACATTGAATTTCACTTTTGTCTTAATACTTTTGGACACCACTGTTCATACAGTACATCGCTGTCCATTCTTACAGATGCATCAGAACTCACAGCAAATTTTAGCAAATCAATGTAGCTAAATCATGCTTTCATTGAGTACTAAAGTTACTGCTAACACTGTGTGAATGACAGAATGCTTGTCTGTATTTATGATTCTTATCTTACACTCATTGAAACCCCCAATTCCTGTTTTATGGGGTAGGAAATGTACTGAGAAATTACTTGGAAGTATAAATTACTTGATTCCATATTATTCATCTTTTGATTTATCCAAAACAGTTAGAAAATATATTTAGTTTTTTTTTTTTTTTCCTGAAATCTCATTTCAGTCTTTGTAAGTGTTTGTTAATGAATCATCATCTGGATAATTAAAGATGAGGCATTTGCGATTATTAATGAGGTCTAAATCAAAGAAAATTTTATTATTTAAAACGATTTTCTCCTCGGAAATATAATTATGAATGCAAGTATTCAGTTGCAGTAATACTTAAGTAAAGTATAAGCATGTCAAAATGATATTTAAATATCAAATTCATGATATTACAATATCAAAATCCTGGCGTTTGGTCCAGGTGCTCAGAAATGGAAAAGAGGTTCCATTAAATTTAGCTTCATCTAAATTTGCTCTGTATGAATCTAGCAGACAACATGGTGTACTGTGATATATTTAAGCCGGTTATAAAAATTAAGTAGCTTACCAGCTGAAGATGTTATGCACACATTATGTATCCTGTCATCAGGCAACAGGTGACCTCTTGTAGAAACACAAATACCACTACAGAAGTTTCCACTTGGTGGTAATGAGACAAGACATGGCCACTGAACACATTTCCGCTGTCAGTCAGGGAAAGGTACGAGAGAAACTTATGGACTGCCTGGCACTCTGGCAGTCTGGCAACGCTTACTTACCCTAGGCCTATTGGGCAGTACACGGAGTACAGTATAAGCATGCGATGTGTTTCCATTGTGCAAATGCCAGGCTTGAGCACAGTGTGTCCGGTACATCCAGTGTTCAATAACCACTTCATTATGATCAGTGCCACAGTACATGATGGAAACACTAGGCGAGAGGTGGAGATCTACAGTGTATTGGAAAGTTTTCTGGTATGCTTATGCCCAGACTCCGGAAATGCAATTCTTCCAGCCAACTATGCGCCCAAAGGTTTGTGGACACCTGACCATCACATCTGTAAGTGCTTTGTGAACATGCCATTCCAGATTTGGTCCAAACCTTGTTGTAATAATAACCTCCCCTTTTCTGGAAAAGCTTTTTTTTTTACTAGATGTTGGAATCTGGCCTTATGGATTTGTGCTCATTTAAACACAACAGCATTAGTGGAGTCAGAAACATTAATACAGGTGAGGAGGTCCAGGATGCAGTCATTGCGACTGTGAAGTCATTGTGTTCTATAAAGGTGTTCGGAATTGCTTTGTTGTTTTTTTGTTAAATCCTAGGGGGAAAAAAACAAAACACAACAACAACAACAACAAATATTTCTTTATTTCTACCGCTCCTTGGCAACTTTAATAATGCTAGAATATCACTTTCCTCACCAAATCAATCTGACGGGTGAATATATAGATGACCCCAGCTTCAATGCAGGAAATCACTGAGCCTGTGTTTAATTTCAACACTTCATGAGCGGAGTATGAAATATTTTTTGTTTATTTATTCATTCATTGACTTATGTTCTTTATTACTGATCCTGTGTAGGGTCACTGTGAACCTGGAGTGTATTTCAGGGAGCTCAGGGCACGGGACCCTGGTCAGGGTGTCAAGTCATTGCAGAGCACAGGCACACACACACACCCGCCAATCATACTGCCAGTTTTGGAAACTTCAATAAGCCTGCAATGTGTTTTTGGACTGTGGGGGAAACCGGAGTACAGTGAGGAAACCCTCAAAGCACGGGGAGAACCTAAGGGCGAGATCTGTAACCCCATCATCTATTCCATACTAGAGGTTACCTGCAGCTGCACCTCTGTGCATATCCTGATGTCTGCATGCTACCAGTACCTGTTAATGGAGTGTGTGGTTAATCCACTGCTGCTCCTCATGTTGCTACAATGTTACGCCAGATCTCACAGTATGACATAAAAGGTGATGACACTGCCTACTGTTACTCAGTGAGAGATGCTTGCTGCACTGGCCGCCTGCTACATTAGGGTTTCAGTAGCTATGAATTCAGCCTGATCGCCATATATGTCGCTGCCTACTGTTTGCATCACCAAGCAGCAAATTAACACAACTAAGCACATAACCTATTTTTCCAGTTTAATATAAAGGGGTTTCATTCAGAGTGAAGTTTTCCTTCAGGAATGAAACGTGAATTTGCATTTTGGCTGCAATCACTAATGCAGCAGGTGGATGAACCGGAAGAGTGACTTTAAACGCTACTCATTTAAACATTGCCCTTACTCCTGTTTCCCACGGTGTGTGAATTCAAGCCCAGAGGCAGCACATTAAAACTAGTTTCCGCTGATGTGTGCATATGACTGATCACTTTACTTGGTGCGTTCTTAAGTTTCAGAGTGTATGTTCAAAAGCGTCCCTCTTATACACTGAGAAATTTGCCAACGTTTCTAAGATTAATACTTCATTAAATAGTGGCAAGTTTTATCAATTAACATTCATGTTTAATGATGAGCATTCATGGTTCAGTGGTAGGCATCTCACCTGCCATGTGGAAGGCCTGGGTTCAGGTACCACTGAAAGCCCAGCCACTGGATGCTGTGCCGGTCCAAAGCCTGGATAAAATTAAAAGGGTTGTGACAGGAAAGGCATTCAGTGTAAAACCTCTACCAAGTTATACTCATTTCTCTAATTTTCTTGTTGATTCTGTTAATCTTCTTTGCGACAATGGACACTGCTAAAAGAGCCAAATAAATCAAATTAAATTGAATTAAATAAACCCCAGCCACTGATCACAAACGGGAGGGTTGCGACGGCAAGGGCATCCGCAGTAAAACCTGTGTCAAGCTTGTACGTGTGGACCGAAAGCCCAACAACAACAACATCTTATATGAACTCTGTGCTGTATACTGCACTAACAGGCCATGACAGCACCTTGATGAGGAATAAAGTTGGCTTAGCAACCACTGATGTCTGTGCCAACTGACATGATCTTACAGCTATTATTTTTTAAGTTAATGTTTAAAAGAAAATGATGTGCTTCCTTGTGTAATACCACTCATATTGGAAGAAAATGGGTGTGGGTTTAACAAGAGGAAAACAGACAACCTGTTGCAGCATGCTTGTAAATTTAAATGCCCGTCTCATCAGAAAAAGGCGTTTCACTGGGACTCATCCTATTGGACACGAGCTCTGTCAATCAACCCTAGAGCGCCTATTTTTCTCCTCTGGAAGGAAACTTGCTACACAGCCATTGGTTAGATCTATTGACGACGCAGGCACGTTCTGCCTCACGATTGGCTCTGGATCGCTGCAGGAGCCCGCAGCTGGACCAATCAGATCACGGAGATCGCATTGTGCGCCCGCCCATAGCCGGATGACGCAAAGGTCACGTGTTGTTTGTGCCGCGGTCCATAGAGATGTGTGTACAGAGGGAGTGAAGAGCAGATTGGCAGCGCCGCTAGGATCTACCGATAATAGAAACGGGTAATGTGGTCATGTTGCAGTGGCTTGGCTTGAATTCTTGTCGCGTTGGCTGCGTTTTCCTGAGGCGGCTCAGAGCAGCGCATCACCGGGAGGAATAAATTGCCGGAGGAGGACACGACCCCCCTTGCTCAATCCCTCCCACCCTCCCCAAACAAGAATGGGGTCTCGTAGCGCGACGCTTAGACGAGGATAAACTTAAGCTAACGTTTACCAAACAAAAACAATGGCGAATCTCGCGAATTATCCAGAAGGCAACGCCGCCATGCTCATGCTGGAAGCGCAGCAGAGGACTAGTGGAGGAGCTAAACCCGCTCCAGCCGGTGGGGATCCCCCTTCCTCACCGCTGCACGGCGGCGCGCGCTGCCATCAACACCAGCCGCACGCGCATCACCAACCGCACGAGCAGCAGCACCAACAGCATTTCGACCACGAGAACTATCAGCAGTCTCCGGCGCGGAAAAGCCTCCTGTCTTCTTTTAAGCCAGCACATGAAGACTCTGCTGCTACGAGCCACACACAGGCTACCTCATCCGCCACTGCCATGGCTGTTCACCCCGCCGCTGCTGCTGCCGCTGCTGCCGCCGCCGCCGCCTCAAACGCGCTGGACGACATTAGGAAGTGCGGTTACCTGAGAAAACAGAAACACGGCCATAAAAGGTTTTTCGTCTTGCGCTCAGCGAGCCGCTCAGGCCCGAGCCGACTGGAGTACTACGACAGTGAAAAGAAGTTCCGTAGCAGCCTTCGCGCCGCCGCCGCCTCCTCTTCCTCCTCCTCCTCGTCTACCGGCGCCGCTGCAGCCAGCGCTTCTCCCCCCAAACGCGTGATTTATCTCTACCAGTGTTTCACTGTAAACAAAAGGGCGGACTCGAAGAACAAACACCTCATAGCTCTGTATACCAAGGATGAATATTTCGCGATTGTAGCTGAAAACGAGCAAGAGCAGGAAGACTGGTACTTGGCGCTCAGCGACCTGATGAATGAGGGCAAAAAAAGCCACACTGACGCCGACGAGCTCGACGACGGCTACGGCACGGTCACGCCGGGCACCGTCTTCAAGGAGGTCTGGCAGGTAAACGTGAAACCCAAGGGCCTGGGGCAAACTAAGAATCTCACGGGTGTGTACAGACTGTGCCTCTCCTCTAAAACCATCCACCTTGTAAAGCTGAACTCTGAAACCCCGTGTGTGAACTTGCAGCTGATGAACATCAGACGCTGCGGCCACTCCGAGAGCTTCTTCTTCATCGAGGTCGGGCGTTCCTCTTCGATCGGTCCGGGCGAGCTGTGGATGCAGGTGGACGATTCGGTGGTGGCTCAGAGTATGCACGAGACCATTTTAGATACCATGAAGGCTCTGAAAGCCTACGCCGAGTTCAGGCCGAGGAGTAAAAGTCAGTCGTCGGGTTCTAACCCGATGGCTTTCATGACCACACGTCGGCACCTGGGAAACCTCCCACCCAGCCAGACAGGACTGCAGAGGCGGTCCCGGGCCGAGTCTATGGTCGGCACGCCACCTAGCAGTAAGAGCAGCGGCGCGAGCGGTTACAGGTTTCGCACGTCCAGCGAAGGCGAGGGCACCATGAACCGCCCGTTTCGCTCAGTCACGGGCAGCCTGATCCACCTCAATACAGCCCGTGCTAATTTGGGTAGACAGGAGAGTGGCGGCGGAACCGGAAGCCGATATGTCCGAGCCCCGCCGGGTGCCACCTACCATGCGCGGTCTGCCTCGCTTCCCGTGTCTCACTTCCCATCCACCACTAGTCCTGTCAGTATGTCCAGTAGCAGCGGCCATGGCTCTGTCACCGATACCAACACCCGACCTTCCAGCGCTTCCATCTGCGGTTCTCCCAGCGATGGAGGTTTCAACTCCTCGGACGAATACGGATCCAGCCCAGGGGATTTCCGCTACTTCAGGGTTCGCAGCAACACACCTGACTCGCTGAGCAACACGCCCCCCATCCGGGAGGAGAACTGTCTCAGTGACTACATGGCGATGGGCTGGAGCCGAGACATGTTCGGGGGGAGCGCCGGGGACGCTTCACGCGACGATACTGCTGATGAAGATTCGCGCTCGTTTAGGAGGCGCACTCCTTCCTTTTCCAGACAGGTGGGAGCTGCCGGTGCAGGTGGAGTAGCTGTTTACCAAAAGATGACTCAGACCAACTTCTCGCTGGACGAGGCTGTAGCTGAGGGAAGCTTTCTAGGCAGTAATGGCCAGCTTGCCTCCATCTCTTCATCACTTCGTTCTGATTACAGCTCCAGCTCCGAACACAGCCAGGACCACCCTCCTGCACTGCGGGCTGCTGACTCTTTTAAAGACGATGGATACATGCCCATGATGGCAGGTGTGGTGCCCTCCGCACGAGAAACAGATTACATGCCTATGCAACCCAGTCCTCTTGTCTGTGCCTCACCACATATCCAGAACATGGCCTCACCTCCCACTCATCAGCACATGGACTCACAAGGCTACATGATGATGCTCCCAGGTGGAAATGGCGCTGCAGACTCCCCAGCGCCACCTAGCCCTCACATTAGCGGCAGGGGGCTTATTCAGAGAGGTAATGAGCGTCCCGAAAATGGCGAATACATGGATATGTCTCAGAGCAGGCCTGTGACAGGCAGACGAAAATTCTCTAATGATAGTTACTACACGCTGAGTGCTGCTGAGATACCAAAATCTTACAGCTCATATTTCTCCCTACCCCGTTCATACAAAGCCCCCGCAAAACATCGGCGTGAGCACGACGAGTATGTTCCTATGAGTTCTCCTGCCAAGCCTGTCTACATCTCACCTTGTTCCACACCTGAGCATAATGGCTGTAGCGATATGGATCCCCATTCTTCGTGTCGAAATCGCCTCCCGTTTAGCCGACGCAGTTTTCATGGGTCTTTACAGCCGAATGAGCCGGTGGAATGCCCCTCCAGCCCTGGCGAGTACATTAACATTGAGTTTGGCGACCAGGTCCCATACCCACTCACTGCAGAGGACACTCTGACCAGCCAAAGCGCTCACCGGCAGGACCGGCATTCTCCGTTCCCACAAGACTACATGAGCGTGGAGGTGGACGGCCTTCCACCCAAAAGTCAGTCTTCACGTTCATCGCTGGTGGCCCCTTGGAACCCTCCGGCTTACATTCGCACCGGCGGCGGTGGAGTCACTTTGGGTCACCTGGACGACTACACAGAGATGAGCTGCGGTCCGCACGACGAGCGTAAAAGCCCCACAACGATGCTGCAACACCTTAGCGTTTGTGAGCAGAGATATCCAAGCTCCAGCACATCTGTTGAGCCAAAGGTCATCCGTGCAGACCTCCAGGGCAGGCGGAGACACAGCTCTGAGACTTTCGTCACGTCCACAGAAGTGACGGGAGCGAATGGCCTGGACAGCGGCGCCCCAGTTCCCAGCACTGTTTCTCAGGTGGCGGATAGCAAGTGGCAGAGCTCGCCGTCCTTCGACAGCACGTGGATGTGTGTGGAGAACAAAGCAGCAGGTGGCACAGAGGAAGCACCTGGCCTCTCCTCAGACCGAGCTGCAGCAAGTGCCTGTTCTGTGAGAACTATAAGGACTCTACCTGTGGAACACCAAAATGGCCTCAATTACATTGCCCTGGATCTGAGAGAGGACCAAGGCACTGAGAGTGCCAGCGCCGAGCCCCAGATGCCAGCCTCTGGCATGCTTCACCCAGAAAATGGAGAATACGCCAGCATCGATTTCACTAAATCTGAGCGAATCACTGCAACCTCGAAAGGTGAGCCTCATTTGTCATTACACACACTGATACTTTTAGTCATTTATTTATTCATTTTTCTTTTTTCTTTTTAATGCCACCTTTTCCCACCTGTTGCATGCATTTAAACCGCATAGCATTAATTCTTTGGGCCATTTATTGTATTTATTATTCCCCAAGTTCTGCTTTAACCATTGCGGTAAACACATCAGTCACTTAACATCATTTTAAACCCGCTCCCGAGGGAGATGTGTACGTTTATGTGGAGGCAGAGCCTCATACTGCTGAAGCAGTCTTTCCATTAGTGTGAGTCGAACGCTGTAACCGTAACCACACAGGGTTAGTCCAGCGAGCATATGTAGTAAAGAGTAAAGCAGTAAAGCTTCGAAGGCCGTGTGGAGTACGAAGGGACAGAGACCCCTGTGTGTTATTGTAGCGTGTGATGTTGTCTAGGGACGGTGTTTGTGTTCCTTATGGTGACCTCCATTCCACTCTAGAGATGACACAGCAGCGTCGGTCTCGGTAGCTGCGTAGATCCTTCTGTGTGAGCTCCAGATATTTGTTTTCGTGCGCATGAATCAATGCAGAGTGTGTGTTACTGAACTGGGTATTACTCTGAAGAAAGAATTTATTTCTTATATTTATTGGCAGATAATCCTTCTTTCCTGGTTTTATTTGTTATTACATCTCACTTATGTCCTGATCTTCCTGGGTCAGTTCGGTGCTTGTCAGAAAAAAAATATTGTGTGTGTGTGTGTGCGCGTGTGTGTGTGAAAATGAGGGGAGAGTGAGTCAGTGTTCTCAGCAAGCCCCGGCTGACTCATTTGTTTATCATATAGTTGAGGTAGAGATGAGAGAAAGAGGGAAAGACAGGGAGAGGCAGCACCTGTGTGAGAGTGTGTCCATGGAAGTGTGTGTGTGTGTGTCTGTGTCTGTGTGTGTTGGGTCTTACATTGTTTAATAATTTTATTTCTTAGGGATAAAATCATGACCTGCCAATAAACACCCCAACCTTGAACTCTATATGATCTGCTAACGTTCAGCTGTATTCTCTGCCCCTGTCGCCCGTCCCCGTCCTCCCTCTCCGTCCCTGTCCTCCCTCTCCGTCTCCGTTCAACCCCCCGCCTGCTCACCAGGTGTGGGGTCTGTGTTTGTAGAGCGTGCACGTGCATGTTTTGCTGACGAATGCTCTGCTTTCTTTTCTTGTTGTTTAATTGACCCAGCATGTTGTGCCACACATTTCTCTACAGGAAACATCTAAGTGCTGAGAAATGTTGCAGTCGTACTTCCTGTCACGCTGCACTCGAATGGCCTGGCATCTTGTGGCACTTTCTAGCGTACAGTCTGCTAACCAGTCATATTAAAGCCATTACGTTATCAGGCATGCCCCCAGCACGTGTCTGGGTCTGCTTTCAATTTGTTGTGTTTCTGTGGCGTTTGCTCGCTGCTGCAGTTTTTATATCTTTTTTTTTTTTTTTTGCAATAGCTGTGTGATACCCCATCTGGGATTTGGGAGATGTTCCCTCTTTGTGGTGTTGGAATGTAAATTTGCAAGCGCACAGCTACACAAGAATGTGCCTCAATCACCACACCATGCTTTTCACTGTGGGCCCTCTGGCACGGTGCTTTAAACAGGACATATCAGTGTATTAACACTGGAGTGGAGCAGTCATAGTCGTCGTCGTCCCCCCTCCTTCTTCTTCTTCTGCAAGGAAAATGGTAGAAACAATCTATTTTTTATTCTGGCGATCCACACGAGACAGATTTATCGAGCTGCTTTGGATTTTTGTTTGTTTGGGGTTGTGAGAGGCACCACAGCAGGGCACCGAGAGGGCACAGGGAACAGATGAGTAATCCGGAAGATTAAGGAGGAAGGAATATTAACAGAGATGTGAAATCTGTGGCATTTGGCATTTGTGTCAGGTTATGAAAGTGCGAGACATGAGCCATATTAAACAAATGCAAGCAATTGCGAAGGCTCATATCGTGCATTACGTTTAAATTGTCCGTATCGACTCGAGAAAAGTCTGATCGTGCCAGTCTTAGGCATGCCTGGCGATCTCTGTGCTACAATAGCAGCCTGGGTTTGACTTGGCAGGTGTCACGACAGGTTGTGCGTATGTTTCAGCAGTTCCTGATTTTCACTCCAGGGTAATAAACAAGTAAATCCAAGTCATTCTGTTCGTTCTGGTAACTCTGTGCATCCGTCACAAACTTGTTTACAGCTTCAGCCTGAAAGCAGATACAGTTAACCTCACATCTACTGTATAAGACTACAACACCTACCAAGCTGTTTACTTCCTCCCTTACTGGACACTGATTTACTCAGAACAGTTACAGTTTGTGTGCTGCTCATGTCAGCACTTTCAGGCTGAAAACGCAAAATGGTCATGTGACACATGTTTCTCCAACTGCTTTTCCAGCCAGGCGTCCACCCACGCAGTCCGCTTCGGTTGGCTGAACCGTACGCATGGACTATGAAGATTCATCATGTGTGTTGTGTCCCCCCAGCCCCCCCCACTGGTGAAAAGTCCAAAAAGTGTGCTGATCTGGATCTTACAGATGCCTTAACTGTTGACTTTTGTTGTTTGTCTTTGCACAAGGTTAATGGTATCCTTAGTCACGCGCCGAAACTTTGACCCTACTCCCTTTACATGTATGCAGACCCCTCCTTAAAGAAACCTTGACCCCATGTTTGTGTGGCAGTCATTAGTGAATCAGTGACAGTTTAGGGCTATACATTCTGCACATATGAGCGCGCTTTCCACACCTCGCAGATCTATCGGTTAAAGTGCGTTACTCAGAAAATAAAAAAAGGTGGAATAGAGTCAGCTGTACTCAAGTGCACACTTAAAGACAGCAAGGCGAAGCTCAGT
Organism: Clarias platycephalus; assembly: GCA_030068275.1. NCBI lineage: Eukaryota > Metazoa > Chordata > Actinopteri > Siluriformes > Clariidae > Clarias > Clarias platycephalus. Next base: position 13,730,183 of record JAQQZT010000001.1, read on the forward strand.
GTAGGTATGTGTGTGTGTGTGTGTGTGTGTGTGTGTGTGTGTGTGTGTGTGTGTGTGTGTGTGTGTGTTTGGTGCGGGGGGGAATACCTGCTTTTTAAAGAGCCTCAAATTAGGTGTAAGATGTGACAGGAACACTTTGGTCCAGAACACTGCATGCTGTTCCTGTGAGTGTTCTGCATATGAACTGGCGCGCACACACACACACACACACACACACATATATACTGTACACTCTCAAAAAAGTTTAAACGAATATTAAGTGTTTGTAAGTTTGCATTTGAGGTAGTAAAATGTTGCTGTTCCTCTGTAATCCTACAGGTGGCGCGCTATAAACTACTCACACATCGGCACGCAGCACAGCATCCTGTGTGGTAAGAGTGAATTATTTGCTCAGTTTCTTTAGAGCTGTACAGTAATCTAGGGCTGTAGCTATCGAATATTTTAGTAATCGAGTATTCTACCAAAAATTGACTCGAATAATCAGATAAAATTTACTTTTGCTTAATTAAACAGCAATGTAAAATATATAAGAGAAACAAAGAGTAATTGATTTTCTTTTTAGAAAAGCCTACTTTTATTTTTTAAATGCGTACAGCATTTTATCAAAAATAAACATTGTCATTATTCACAATACAAGGAATGGCTTAAAGTTGACTGAGATGAATTAAGTGCA
>JAQQZT010000001.1:13731147-13756420 GCA_030068275.1 Clarias platycephalus
CTCAGGCACAGCTAGTGTGTGTATGTTTTTGTTTGTTTGTTTTTTTTGTGTGTATATATATATATATATATATATATATATATATATATATATATAAAATAAACACTGTGTGTGTGTGTGTGTGTGTGTGTGTCTCTATATATGTGTATATATATATATATAATATGCACCGTGTGTGTGTGTGTGTGTGTGTGTGTATGTATATATGTGTATATATATATAAAATGTATGTATGTGTCAGTAGTCGCACTATTGTTGATGCTGTCATGCGATCGTCTAAAGAGAGGCATATATTTTATGTTAAAGTGTGTATATAAATTTTTTTGGGCCCCTGTGTGTGTGGATAGATTGATATTGGGATATTCATAAAATCATGATACTGAGAATTGCAATACAGATGATATTTTATCGTCTGGTCCGTGGTAACTTTCTATACCATCACAACAAAAACAAAAAGAGCAGTGCTGAAGAAATATGTCGGGTGCAAACACTTTTCCGCCGCTTTGTCGTGTCAGGGAATGTAATGGAGGTAGTTTATCATCAGGATCAAGTTATAGGCTAATCTGATCCAGCCCCATTTAATTAGATTTGCATTATATTAAAGGGATTTTAATATGATAAAATCAGGAACAATTCTTCCTGTGTTAAAGACTGTAGTGAGTCACACAAGCAGTCTCTAGCATAGGTTTTCTCACATCGTCCAGTGAGAAAAGACCAGGAATGATTTAAAACCTTTTTTTAATTTTAAATGAACAACTGATATGGATAAAAAAAAAAAAAGATATGGATTAGAAAAAAACACAGTATGAATTATTAAATTCATAGTAATAACTTATGGCTGTTGTTCTTTCGTCAGAATTAAGTTGTGCATCATCTTACATGTTATTTTTACATGTTGACTTTTAAAGGTATTATATAATTAATATTTTAAAGCATATACTGAGGTTTCATTCATAGACATCTTTTTGTAGGTTTCCCCTCATTATGTCATGCTCAGTTCTTCGCTATCTTCATGGCAGTTTCCCGAAAAAGCAACAGCTTCTTACCAACCAGGCCAGGGAGAAGGGTTTCATGTGCTTCTCCCTGACCTCATCTTTTCAAACTGGCCCTAAATCTCACACCTTTAGGGGGTGGGATAACGCACTCAGTGGGAAAGCAATGTCTGCCCATGTTTTACCTTGTGTGGGCTTTTGCAGATCCCTGTGATTGGCTAGTGTCGCTTTGATTGATGTTGGAATGCAACATCACTCATGTCTGAGAGCGTGGAGCATTCTGCTCCACAGGACTCCAGGCTATGGATAGCTGTAGCGCCAGCTGAGCCTCGAACTCGCGTTCTCAGGATGAAAAATTTCATTTCATTTGAGAGTTCTGCTGCGTTCATAAACTACACAATGGTTGTGGTGCAGCTAAACCTGTCTTGCCATGCTCTGGTAAAATTGCGGCAAAGCTTAAATATGCAAATAAGCGCATCTGGGAAATTCGTCATAACCAAATTCATGTAAACGTCTTATAATCCTTTCCAGTGGGGAGGCCGCGCACCTGCGTGTAGTGACGTGTTGGGGACACGGGAAACGCTCACCTGTCTGTGGCACACAGGGTCTGTGTCACGTTCTGGGAGGACACATTGGACGGTCAGAGTGGGCTAGTAGTAAGTTGGGCAGTCGTTCAAGGACCTCCATGAATGTGATTTATTCGAGTTAGTGTGTTTATGTCCCTGCCGCTTTTCCTGCTCTGACTAGACAAAGCCCAGGCTGAACGACAGCCTACTGGTTATCCCTCCACAGAACAGAATCATCTCAAATCTATAAGTGAAGAAGCCACCACAATATAGGTACAAGCTAATACAGTTCAAATATATGAACTTGGCGCTCATGAACTAATACACTAGTAAATGAAACTCTGTTATCTATTAGCATCTATCATGGCCGTCTGGGAGACACTTGAACGTTTGAAAGCGAACTTCGGCTGAGCTGGATATTGCAGTTAATTGAGTCGGGAGTGTAAAAATATTACCGTTATTACAATGTGATCATTATTAAATGTGCGGTTCCACCCCAGGCTTATCTAAGGTGTCGGGTTGCGTATCTGCACTCCGGCGAGATTGTGAATATCGGAAATGGAGACGCATTAGGGAAGGTAGTAAGAGCTTGAAGGGAAGATGATGGATCAGGACGAGAAGCAGAGACCTTCAGTTCTGAGAGCGGTGTGTGCAAGTGGAGTTAATTGGGTTGTGCTGAAGCGTCAAGCTCGATCCTTTGACCTAGTGTGATCTCGGTTACATGAGATTTACAGGGCTACACCCGTACTTCCGCTGTAGGATTAGAAGTTTGTGCATGCCTCTTGACTTGTCTCCTGATCTAATTTTTATATATTTTTTTAAAGTAATATTATTTTCTTTATTTGAAATGATTATTCCACCCTTAAAGCTTTTCTTTACATGATTTTAATCAGGTCTGTTGTTTTGGAACAGGAAAGACTGGGCATTGCCGATGGGGACTGGGGTAATCCCACTACCTTTGGGTGGAAAAACTACACCTTAAAATAGCTTCTGAAGTGGCGCCTACATGGCAAGAGTGTGGTCATTGTTCCACTTATAGTATGATACATGATATATGATATGTTCCTTAGGTTTGTGGGAGCTATGCAGTGACGCACTGGAAGCCAGGGACAGCATGTGAGCGGTGACGTAGACCTCAGATCCCCCGCCCCCCAGACTCCCCAATCATCACCACTTTTAAAATGGCTTAAAAGGATATGAGATTGGGGTTTTGGTTACTCTGCTGCAACGGTTGCGTCATAGCACAGAGTGATTGACTCGGACCACAAAGATCTCTAGAGTTTTTTTTGTTTTTTTTGTTCTCCATTACCCATGTACTCATGTTACACTTAACAGTTTTAGAATTATCGCCTTTCTTGTGCACTTTAATATTTTCATCATGCTGTAGGAATCTACTACAGTTAGGCGTCCCATCAGTGTCGTCAATATTGCAGCTTACCGATGTAGGGGATTGCCTTTATATGTTGGGCGGCAGCTGTCTTTATAATGTGTTATGTGCACTGATATGCCATTAAAATTTGATATAGTGATATGTTAAGAGGTGCCTATGATAGAATTATTATCTGCTGATTTATTACATTTTTTTTTGCAGTGCATTGCATAACTGTTTCTGGCACCTCCATTCTTCCCGTTATAGCATCCTGGCACTGAAGTGCATCCTCAATAACATCGTGTTACTGGCATAAATGCCAAAACTCTCAGTACAGGTTGGGTTCACTGGGCCATGCCTGTCATGTTAGCCGCTCCTTACATAACCTTTGGTCATGTTGTTTTCCTGCTCCAAACTGCCACGTGCCTGAGCGCTCAAAAAAAAAAAAAAAAGGAAAAAAAAAAAAAAACTCACATTGTGTCCTTGATGTCTTTGTTTGGTCAGACAAAACCTTTTATCAAAAGCATTGATTGTTCATACTGAGGTCAAGCCAGGCTAGCACTTGACTCCACTGCCTAGCTATGAAAGCGAGGGAGAGGAAGAGTGGGGTGAAACTGGACAGGATGAGATCAGCAGTTCTGTTTCAATATAAAAAGTTTTTGTTTATTATAATTATTATTATTTTTGACTTTACAGATATGTCTAACTGCCTTTACTGTATAGTGACTTGTGTAAGCTGTGGCGTTGTGGACAATCAGCATTATAATATACTGCCTAGCCAACAATAAATTAAAGTCGTTTTTTTGTTCCCTGATGACACGGTCGTATCCCAGGTCTCAGAGTGTTAGAGTGGCTCTGGGAGCAGAAACTGGCCGCTGCGTTGTGCTGTAATCAAAGCTGAAAGTGATTGAAATCTTAGTGTGTGTGTGATTTTATTGACTTATTTAAGTTTATTATTGTTAATATTATTATTATTATTATTATTTATTTATTTTTTGGCCAGGCAGTGTATAATGGTGTTAAGAACATCATAACCTATTAATTAAATACTATTTAATGCCACCTGCACAAGATGCTAATATCACATTCTGCTTCTCGCACCTTTCATGCTTCATCTGCACGTTGCCAGCGAGGCTTGCCAGTCGAGGGAAATGTCTGGCCTGTTGAATGAATCATACGTGTGTGTGTGTGTGTGTGTGTGTGTGTGTGTGTGTGTGTGTGTGTGTGTGTGTGTGAACTGATTTATTATTTAATGAGTTGCTTAGCCAGTTCACAAATCCATATGAATGTAAACTTGTGTGACTTCTACACTATCTTGATATTTATTTAACAATTCTTCGCAATCTTGGTTTAGTGATGAACACTCCCTTTGGACCTCCATATTTGGGGGGTTTTATGAGGTCTCCTTGGGTTTGGGTGTGTGCAGTCGGCATGTTCTTCCCAGGCTCGGTGTTCTCCTCCAGGTTGCTTTTTTATGCCGTATACTTGCTGCTTTATTTGATGGCTTCATGCATTTAACTTTTATAGTGATGTGACGTTTGACTCGAGCCCCAGGTGAATGTCAGAAACATCTTCATTATATGAACTGCTGGAAAATGCAGTTACTCTTGTAGTTAAATTTAATCAAAATGCTTCCTTAGAAAGCTCTTTTCAACATCCGACCTGGTCTTTAACATGAACAGTGAGACATGCATTTGACTCTCAGGTGTGCGTGCGTGCGTGCGTGCGGGGTACTGCTTGCTTAAAGTAAAGGCTAGCGTATAGCAAAAGTGTTTTTGGAAAGAGATCAATAATCAGAATTAAATGAAGCGCTGAAACAGGAGACCATAAGAATGTTTTCTGTATTTGTCTATGTACATTTAAAGTTCCTTGTTGGTTGGACAATTATTTCAATTGGTTTTTATAAAAAGCCAGACATGTAACACTATTTTCTTCATTAGATCGTAAGATTATCAGACAATATCTGCCAAATGTAGGCAAAGAAGAAGAATCACTGGTTAAAATCTTTCAAACTTGATCGGATTTAGTAAAAAAATGTAGGTTTGCTATTTGCGAGCTGAACGAATTGGCCTTTGTCAGTCAGTGACCTGAACCAGTCTATCTGACTTACTGAAAAGAGTGATCATTCCCATTACTGTTTTTCTGAGTAGCCAAATTTAAACTGAGCTAAACCTGACACAACTCATCATCTTAGTCAGTGAAATGTCAATCATTCTTGTCAGCCACGTTTAGCTGAAGGATCAGGAAACTGAAATCTGACCAGGCTTTGAATCTAAACAATTTACTCAATCAATATCTGTTTTCCTGACTTTGGCAGAAATCTCACTGAAAAGTACAGTCACAAGCTTTTATAGTCTGTCTGTCTGTCTGTCTGTCTGTCTGTGGCACAAATTGGAAATTTTACATTCCACTGAGTTGTTTGTTTGTTTGTTTATTATTTAATAAATATGTTGAATGAAACTTCACATCTACGGTGCCTACAGTATAAACAAATGACTGTCTGCCATTAAAATGCTCATGATGAATGCACTGATGACATTTGTTCAACAGCTCATGATTTCAGACACGTATGGAATGAGGTGTTTTAAATAGAGATTTGTACGTTTGAAAGATCTTAAAAGCGAAAAGGCTTTAGCCCACTGTAGCCCATCTGTAGCCATTATTTACACTAGTCAAAAGTATGTGGACACCCGACCATTACACCCACAGTTTTATATGGCATGATTATATGCTGTAGTGCCCGAGCTCAAACTAGTTCCAGCCTAATAAGGCCACTGTTCACCTCAGCCTGACCTCACCCTTTGGGATAAACTCTCGTCACTGAACTCTCACAGCCATGCTCTAGAATCTAAAGGGAAATCCTTCCTAAGAGTACAGGTTATGAAGGTAACAAAGGAGCAATACAAAAACAATTGTGATGCTGGCCCACAAGAAATGTAAAAGTTTTGTAATTGCGCTAAATTATTAGGCATTAATAACCTGTGATGAATACAATTCACAGGACCACCTGAATCCCTGTTTATTTATGTAATTCCCCATTAAAATCATATAATTACAGGTCAAGAACTTTAGTTATATTCATATCAAACATCAGTATGGGGAAAATGTGATTTCCCTGACTTTAAATGGTGGCATGTGTGTTCACGCCGGACTGGCTGGTTGAGTATTTCAGAAACTGCTGATGAGCTGGGTTTTCAGAGGCCAAAACAAAAAAAACATCCAGTAAGCAGTAGGCTAGGCGGGCAGAATCACCTCCAAGGGGCGTTAAAGTCAACCTGAGACTTTTGACTCTACAGAATAACAGTACATAGTTATAAGAACAAACTACCCTTATATCTCAGTATAATCCCCTGCTGCAATAATGCACTTATCCTAGCGTTTCACTAGTGCTTGAATACCATCAGTGTAGAAAGTTTTCTCAGTACACTAGAACTTCTTGTCTGAAACGCTGGCCTCCCAGGAACATCTTTAATAGCTCAAACATGTGGAAATGGGTTGAAGTGAGCCCAGGACTGTACGGGACACCTGGCAGTAACTCCCAGCTGAGTTACTGTAATGTGCAAGTGGCGATAGTGAATGACTGTGTGTACAATTCCCACAGCAGATGTGTCTCTTCCGCAAATTGGCGTCAGGTTACCCGCCGCTTTTTCAAGGACCAGGCGTCCCACTCAGGTCACGGAAACAACTGCATTGGGCACCTCGTCATTCACGGCTGTAGGGCCTTCTTTAAAATATTTGCACCATTTCGTCATCATACTGTGCTTGAAGTCTTCTGTAAATGTCAAACACCTTCATTCATGATAAATTTCATCTCAGGTCCCGGTTTAACTTGAACACCACTTGTGTATCTGGAATGAGATCCAGGGGAAAAAAAATTTGTGATATGCTGAGCTGTCCTCATACTTTTGGCCATGTAGTGTCTATTCGATCCAATAACCCTTTAAGCAACAAGTATTTTTTAGTACATAGAAATATTGAGGATTGTAATAGTAAACACAGCATTGGTATCAAAGTACAAATTTGCGTGATGTCATGACCCTAATATGTCATTAAAAACAGGGATGAACTTCACGTGGAAAAAAAAGGTTTGATTCTTTATAAAGCTCTACTTCTGTTCTAACCCCTGCTCTTTTCTCTACTTTTTTCAGTTTAGAGTGAAGGTGAGATGCGTGGCTTTTTTTTTTTTTTTGTGGAGAACGGAGGAGCCCCGAGCCACCTTCAGCCCACCCCGCAACCTGCAGGAACGACCCCAGGGACCTCCACTATGTTCTCGTCATGTCCTCACTTTAAATTTCGCCTCTTCGAGAGCGCATTATTTTCTGGGTTGGTGTTGTTTGAAGTCAGCGCTTTAATATTTTGATCGCTATTTTTAATGTTTGACTTTTTAATTGTGCATAAAAAGGGGTTTTGCTCGTTGACATTCAGAGATCCGAGTAATTGTTGTCCGCAGTCTCATCGACACAGGTACACAGCGTTTACTGATTACACAATGCGGATTAAAACGCAGTCGTTTTAACATAGATTTCAGGTGCATTTGTTTTGAATTAGAGTATTATTTTATTATTATTTTTCAGCCTGGCAGACACATTGTATGCACAGATTTATTATTTTTTTTCAGGGGTTCACCTGTGAGAGACATTTACACTTTTTGATTTTTACTGCATCTGTAAGTTTACAAGTGTTATTCCCTCAACTTGCATGTTATTCCGACGACACATGCTGTCCGTGATATCCCATGATCCCGGTGGCTGTCACGCACTCTATGACGTGCCGTTGAGCTGCGTTGTCCCTACGCTGGGCCCCAGGTGTGACGTGCTGTACATTCTTCGTGTGTGACCGAGACCAACTGAACTCTCGCAGTCCTCCACTCCCCCTTTCCTCTCTTCATTGGTAGGGAGCACACTGCCTCTTCTCCTCACTACCAAATATGCAGGATTGACAGAAGGGGAGGAGCCTGGTGGAAGAAAAGAGGAAGCGTCTATTCTGGGACTAAACAAAATGCCAGATGAGTCCTGCTACAGTCTCGGAGCGCTCACAGGGCCAGCGTAGGGTCACTCATAATGTTACTATAACAGTCATGACTGAAAGCAGCTCATGAGGGTTCCTCGTGCAAGGAAGCTCCGCATTGATCAACTAGGTGACGTCACATTAAAACTCTAGAGTCAGTAAGCCAAGCGCTAATCGGTACACTGTTCTTATGAACACATCCAGAACAACACAATAGGACAGAAAGCAGATATAAACATTAAGCCTCATTTTTTGTTTTTTCATTAGCCAGCAGTTGTTGTTTTTTCCCGCCCATAACTTCTCAGTATTGTACACACGCTTTAAGTGAGTGCCCACGTCAGACATCATGGCACAGGACTAAAGCTCAATATTTGCCTTATTGTTGTAATTTATTGTAGTATGTGTAAAACTTTTCTACTAAAGAAAACTCTAGCGAGCAAGTGAGTTCTAAAAGTCATATATGGTACTTTATCTTCTGCTTGAGACTGAGGTGTTTTGGCTTGTGCAGAACAAGAAATCATGTCCCTCTCCTTATTTCAGTACGTTTGATATAACAAACCAAATGTGAAACATTTCATTTGAAGCTTGTACTGGAAATAAAAATGACAAAAATAGAGATATTTTCATGGTATGTTGTTAAATTGTTGGTACTGAAAGTAAAAAACAAAACAAAAATGTGAATGTAACGTCTTAAAGCTCAAGTCCTTTGATATTTCAGTCCCTTCTGGTTAAGGGTTTTTTCCTCTCGTCCCCTGTTTTGTATCAGATTCATGTCATAGAAAGCACAGGCCACAGCGACTGACCGACTGTCATTCAGTTAAAACAGGGCATGTTTCAGCTAGCTCCTAGTTTTTTTACGATTAAAAGAAGTCTAATAGAAATGTTGTGGCATGAACACTGCTTTTGATTTCATCTGTCCTGTTTTTAGGTACAGTGCTACAGTGATCTGTGTTACAGAGACGTTTATGACTGAGCGCTACTTTGGCACTATTGGAAAAAAAAAAAAAAAGGAAAGGAAAAAAAAAATCTGCCTCAAAACAATGTTGTGTACGTTGGAAAAGAGCCGGCAAAAGCTGCTGTTTGTTTGTTGTTCAAGTAAATATTTAGTTGAACTGTGTTGCAATTTCAGTTTTTCTTTTTCGTTGCTGCTGTTGCTGAGAAATTACAATCTGAATGGAGTGTTTCAAATGACTAATGACAATATACAGAGATGCACAGTGATACAGGATTAACATGTTAATATGCAAGTTCAGTTTATATTTCCTTTAGGATCTAGTGTAAAGATTTGATCACATCGAAATTGTACGGAATTGGATATTTTTCCTCAATCTCTGTTTGGGGACATTGTGCTTTTCCCCAGAATGGTGAGGCATTTTTGCAGTTTTGTAAAATATATTTTGTTACAGTTGTATTTTTATTTCGCTGCTGTGTATTGAGAAAAAGAGGGGAAAATAATTGGCCAAATGTGATCTTATTGATTACACTGAGGTTTAAGTGATTACAGTGATGATGACAAAGCTGTCATGGGATCTGCTATTGGTTTATGAAATTTGAATGCTTTTGCTGGCAGAGTTGCGTTCAGATATTGAGGTTTAAGCCTCCTGCATTTATTTTACTCCTTATTTTTTGCTCATGGAAACAGACAAAGGGAAAAACAAAAGGAGAAAAAAATTATATTAAGAACCATTCATGACTGCGTCCACTGTACATAATGTTTTATTTCATGTTGACTCCACCCCTCTGTCTTCTTTTTTTTTTTTTCTCTCTCTCTCTTCCTCTGGCTGGAAAAGGGAGAGTGGTCGCTGAGTTTGGAGCATTACATAGTGTTTATATTTATCAGACCTTTTGCTTTGAATAGAGCTATTGCAATAAAAATGTGGTAATGTTACACGTGTCCCTGCATTTTTTTTTGGGGGGGGGGGGTTACCTCTTTGTCTCTTGTGCATGTAGATGGATTCATTGATTATAGATGGATAGAATGCATAAACACCTTTACATATACACTGGCTGACTGACAAAAGGAACCTTTTATATTTAAATGAGAAATTCTTAACAGCCTTTGAGTAGATTATTACTGCAGTGATTAATATTTTCAGCAGTCAACAATAATTTTAACCCTAACTTGATGCAGTGAGTAGCTTCTCATTTCTTAAACCACGACGTCAGATGACTTTATCCTGCATTCTTTCTGATTCTGTTTCACAATTGTCAAATGATTGACCTGCATCAAGCAAAGAAAACAACTAGGGAGATTACTTATTTGTCTGGAGTTAGGATAAGTATTATACAGGATAAGAAGGGAAGTGTATGAAGCGATGCACCTATCATGCATTTTGGCCATTGTGCATGCCTTTGGAGGCAGTGGTACAGTATAAATCTGGAGTTGCTTCAGTTTATCAGGTCTAGGCTCAGCAACGTTATTTGGCAATAAAATGAATCATCTGATAATCTGAATATAATGAGTGACCGGGTTATATGCATTTTTTTCCTTTTCTGATGGCCTGGGCATATTCCAGGATTAAACCTGTACAAGGGGCACGAGGAATAATTTTCACACCTGAACTGGCCACCACATGCGAGTGATCTGATTTCCTGGTCATCAGTACAATGTTATAATGAAATCATTCTGGAGTTGCATAAAATATTCAAAACAATACCATGGCAAATACACAGCGTGATCAAAGGTAAGCATTATTAACCATGCTATCTATCTATCTATCTATCTATCTATCTAGAGATATAGGTACATAGATGGATGGCTGGATATAGATACAGATGTATAGATCCAGATGGTCTAAAATACAGTAGATATGTTTAGTTTATGTATTTTTCAAGTCATAAGATTATAAACTACATAATCTTCCAAAGTTTGTTATAGTTTTGAGTTGATTAGATGCGCTCATGAGCTTGTCACTGCACTCAATGTATTTCATTGTAGATAATGGGGAAGTGTTATGAGGAGGATGTGATTGATGGAAAGCAGTTATCTGTTTGAAATGTCAGGAAAAGTGCCAGGAGTGATTCACACTTTTCCATTTAAGTGTGTCTCATGACCTACAATCATTTTGGCGCCATCTCTTGGTTGTTGGTGTGTGTGTGTGTGTGTGTGTGTGTGTGTGTGTGCGCGTGCGCATGCACGTCCCAAAGCCATGAGGCCAATGTCCATTTTAGGAGTAAATAACATAAGCAAGAGAGTGAAGTCCACGAGCAGAGCGACCAATCAGCAGCTTTTACTTTGCTTGACCTTCTGCTCAGAGACATTTCAAGTTGTTCAGTAACACAGCAGATGAATTAACAGATGAACACTGTTTACCGACTGTTAAATCCACTTGCATTGCTCACTTGCTTTATCCAGTAAATACATTTCCAGTGAGTCTTCAAGTCTGTTTGGTCCGAAGATTATTTGATGAATTTTCTACAGCAGCAGCTCTGACAATAGTGCCGCTGCAGGGAAACTCACAGATTTATGTTAATGCACCCGTTTCTATAGTAACAGCTATTATAAAGGCGCTTGTATGATGGGAGTTCCTAACCTAAGCCTAATAAATGGATTTTTTTTAAAATGGTGTTATTTACTAAAGAACAACAGAGAATTGTTGATGTGGTTTTGGATAAAGTTAAAAGGAAGAAGTCTCCACTGTCAGCTTTCTGAATGTTGTTTTTTTTTCTTTTTTCAGAACAGGATAAAGGACTTTGCACTCACCAGTAGAGAGAAAAAAACAGAGGCTGGTGATGGAACAACTGTTTTAACATAAATGATAACAAGAGATAACCTGTCGAGTGTTCTATAGCAATAATCTGTCTCGAAATGTGTAAGATTAAAATTCTCAAAATATAATGGATGGCGAAAAAAAACACATTGGTCTTTCGATTAAGCCACAACATTCAGTCCTGTCCTGAATTATTTTCCTCTGGTGGTTAGCCACTCTGTCCAGGGTGTACCATGAATCTCGCCCTAATCTCCTGGGATAGGCTCCAGGGCTCCCGCGGCCCTGTATCCAGGATAAAGTGATATCAACAGAGAGAGAGAGAAATATACCGTCATGTTTTATTTTGTACATAACACTAAAATTTCCTTTTTCTCAAAGCTTTTTTTCTTTTCTTTTCTTTTTTTCTTATAAAGCTCATGATTTTTTCCCCCTTCCCCTTAAAAGAAGGTCTTGCTCAGCACAGATTGAATTATAGGGAACATTAAGTATAATTCCACCACCTGTGTGTGTGTAGATAGAATTTAAATATGAGGTCAGTACCATTATCAGTGCGTATTTGTCATGAATGTGTGCCTGTGTGCATTTGCATTAAGCAAGATGCCTCATGAGAACATGTCTTCCTACCTGTCTTAATCATGTATTAAGTCCAAAATGAGTTGAGTCATGCGATTCATTCAGTTATACAATCTATTGCAATCTTTTGTTGATTAATTAAATTTCTCCACTTGTTGGGTCAGTTTTTGATTCCGAATCGATTCACAATCATAAATAAAATCAGCAAATGAAATGGTCTAAGATTGATCTCAAAGATACACCACAAGTTGTGCAGAAAATGCAACACGCTTTCATTTGAGCGAAGTACTCATGCTGTGGACCGTTCTTGTGATTTGCAAGAACTCAGCAAGATTTCGTCTCTTTGTACGAGACAAACAATGTCAGTGTCAATAGTGTGAAAACACTTTACGCTGACAAGCGGGGAAAACGGATACTGTCTGCAGCTGAAACTTTGTATAAACAAAAGATGACCTATATCGTGACCAGTTGAGTCTACTCCATCCTTCCATCCATCCATCCATCTAGGCCAGTGGTGACTGTTGTATTTATTCCCATTTGTACGGCCGTGATCAACATGTACATGGCAATCTGGAACTGCCAATAAGTCGAACCTGCATGTCTTTGGACTGTGGGAGAAAACCGGAGAACCCGGAGGAAACCCACCAAGCACAGGGAGAATATACACACTCCATGCACACAGACCTAAAATGGGAATCCAACCTAGGACTTGGAGGTGCAAGATGACACTAAATACCGCTAAGCCACCGTGCCGCCTTGTACTACTACTAGCATCTCGAACGTAAACATTTTTCGACATCCTGTTGTTTTTTCATTTAATCGAAAAATCAAAATGCCCCCCCAAAAAATCGAATGATTTTAATAGTACCCCTGATTTACAGCTCAGGTTCGGAACTGAAGTTTTATGCAGCTTGGTTATCAAACATAGCATTTAACATTTCTGAAACCTGATGTAGCCAGCTTCGTGTCAGTGACGGTTGGTCAACTGAAAATCTCTTCTTGATCTGTTTCCCCACCATGAGAGAAACAAAGGGAAGAACTTGAAGAACAATCCAGACTGAACATCAATTTCCCTCTTTTTATAAATATAATCCTAATTAAAGTTATATCAGGAGCATGGTGTGTCCTGCTAAGCATCAGTGTTTAAAACCTGTAAAATTGCAACCCCTTGTCATATTACTTCGGAAACTACCCTGATCTGCGTCACAGATAGCAAACAGGGTTAAATCAGTGCTTGTTGACAGATCTTCTGCGTCATTAAAAGGCAAGCTGTCCGCTTCGGGGAAAGGGAAAGAGTGTGTAAGTGTACGCGAGCCCCTGTGCGGGCCTTCAGATCAGTGGTAGCATGTGATAGCTGGCTTTTATTTTCATATATGGCTGCAGGGTAATTGCTTAGGCTCCTCTCGAGGAATGTAGTATTTCCCGTAGTGGACTTGAGTTTCAAAACAGTCCGAATGGGCATTCGCCTGCAGGCCAGTGCTCTCTTAAGGAACTCATTACGGAAAAGGTTATGAATTAATATCCTCCTGTACGGTCCATTCCCAGGAAACCCAGCTGTCAAATGAAGAGGTCAAAGTGGAAAAAAACCTAGACACACCATTCCATCCTCATTATCCTGATGCCCAAGCATGCTTGACCTAAAGCTAAGATTTAATCATAAGCGCGTCTGTCAGCAGTGCCACTGAGGAGTAGCCTGGAGTAAGTCCCTTTCTTACCAGCTTTCATTCTGATGAATGATGTGGTTTAGTGGCAATTAGCAATAGAAAAAAAAATAGAAATGCGTTTTTCCTACACACCCATATACATCATTGTTTCTGCCTAATTGCCTCAGTATACCTGCTACTTCTCGACTGCGTCCTCTACAACTGTCCATGTCACTCAAGTCAAGGAGATGCGATCTCTGCTTGTGCGTAGTCTAACATGGCAGTTACTATTACACTTGACCCATAGCTGCAGAGGCTGCCAGGTTGGCAAAACAAGATCAGGTTAGAAAGTCAAGGCATTCATCTAGCTCCAAACGCAAATCTGTAACTAAACTGAAACTTGATCAAATTTCACTTGGTCGCTAGTAACAATTTTTTGAAAAAGGGGGTTACTCTGGAAGTATATACAAGGGGCGTTCATGTGAAATCAGGATGTTTTATTGTGCAGAATAACAGAACACAGGTGTGAGAGTAAAAACTACCCTTATTCCTCTATATACTCCCCTGATACACTAATGCACTTATCCCACTGTTTCACACGTTTTCCTAGGAAGCTGGAGCCGTGATCAAAATGCCTGCTTCACATCTGAAACGCTGGCCTCCCAAGAACCTCTTTAATGGAATATGGAAATTCCTTGGAGTGAGGTCAGCACTGTATGGGAGTCACTAACTCCCAGCTGAGTTCCTGTAATGTTCAAGTGGTGATGAGTCTCATCACCAAACTACTGTATGCTTGAAGTATTCTGTATATTATTTAAATTCTCTCTCTCTCTACATACAGTACAGTATATATATATATATATAAATTTATTGCAATTCTTCTTTGTTAGTTGAAATAATCACACTGAGAAAAACAGGCCTTTTATATGTTCTTTTATTCTGTGCTGGATAGAGTTATAATCTAACATCATTTCTTTGGAGTTCACAAATAATTGTGTAAGAATTTGTCTTGTGTAAGGTTGGAATCATTTTAATTTGATCTACTGTGACCTTAATTCTCGTTACCATGCACAATTTTCTAACTTGGCTACAACAGAGGCTTCAGCTTAATTTGGTGTTTCATTAAGTCCTGAGGTTTTAAGCTTAAATTAATCCTCATCCAGCTGTTCCTTCAGTTTTTTATTTTTATTTTTTGATTTTTTACGAGGATGAAGACCATTATATGTATCCCCTTTGAATGTTCCGAATTGTTCTTGTACTCCCTCATCTGCTTCCCCCTAGCTTCTTAACTAGCTGATGGTTAAAACAAGATCGTTGGAATTACAGAACCAGGATTTAAATCATTAGATTTTCAACTGTTCAAATGTTCAACACAGAAGCTCTATCTATTATCCATTCAAGGAACCCTTTGAAGGGATCTGTTTTCTAAGAGACGATTCCCTGATCCAGTAGAGGTTCAGTGAGCTTAGCAGCCAAAGATCGCAGGCGGCTACAAGGTGCATGAGAGGAAGAAAGAGAGTGTACGTGTGACTCTGTGTGTGTTTACTTATTATTATTTTCTCCATCCAGGGCATCTAATTACACTTTATGGCAGTGGTGGCTCAGATGGTTAAGGCTGTGGGTGACTGAGTTACTGATCAGAAGGTTGTAGGTTCATGCCCCAGCTTTGCCAAGTTGCCACTGTTAATCCCTTGAGCAAGGCCCTTAACCCTGGGGCACTCTATCCTGGCGGACCCTGCACTCTGACCCCAGCTTCCTAACTGGGATATGCTGTAAAGTACAGGTGACAAATAAGTGAATGATTACTATTTCACTAGTGCAATGTAAACACTGTATTTGTGTGTACATTCAGGGGTAACTCATCTACTGGTATTTACACAGCTGTAAGTATGAGCTCATTAGATTTCCACAAATAAGATCCCAATCCTGTGTTAGTCACAAATGTATATTTGCAGGCCCTAACATCAGAGTCAAGGTTAAAGGTCAAACCTGAACGCCAGACTAAAAGCCATGCTTTAACGTTTTACTCCCTCTAGTGGATCTTGAATTGAAATGCCTTTGTCAATAATATATGTACAGTACATGTAAAAATCAACATGCGTTTACAATACACAAAAAAACTTTATTGGCCATCCACTCTGCACCATTCAGGTTAAAAAATAAAACAAGGCACAATGAATACTGCGTAAACCTGTCGGCTTAAATTTGCTGAATATGCTGACGCAAATATCTGTGAACATAGATTTTCTTTATTTCAGTGTAATTTATTTCTGAATAAAAAAATACACATTCTTGCACCACATAGTTAATTTCAAAAGAAACTTGGAAAAAAAAAGGAATCAATGGCTCTTGAAGGTTATTGCGTGTGTAACGTGATGTAATATAACCCACTCTGTAGTATAAGCAAATACCAGTATTCTAACTGTTAAAACAAGATTTAGTCATGTAAATAAAATTGAAATGATGTACTGACCACAGAAAATACAAAAAAAGTGTGTACTCCTAACACTTCGCCTGACACTTAGTGTTTCTCAAAACCAGGCTCCAGATGTGACGTGACCCTGACTGTGATAAACAATTAGATTACAGGAGATAAGTGAATGAAAAATCAGATTTATGTGATGGGTATTTCAGTGAGTGCCTGGTGTGGAGGAAGGGTGCTGCCAAAAATCAAGTACACTCTTAAGTAGTTTGTAAATGCACTGGACGATGAAGAAATTAAACTGTAGGATAAAATACACAGCCAATTCAAGCTTAGGTGTCTATATATCATTTTATATTCATATTTATATAAAATACTGTTTCATTAAAAGAAAGTTTACTTTGTACAAATATTGTGTAAGTGAAAAAGTGAGACAGAAAATGAATAAGTGATTGATGAAGTGAGCGAAAAAACACACACCAAGGATTAAAAAAAAAAAAAAAAAATTCTCATTACAAAGTACCATCTAAGGTTTTAGACTAAAAAGGTGTTTTACACAATATACACATTTTATTACTTACAAAACAGATAAAAGGCTTGAAATGATAGATTCTTTGATACAGCAGTGTTAGTACCAACAAGAAGTGGAAGAAAGAAAAGAGTGATGGAAAAAAATTAAAGCATTAAAAAAAAAAAAAAAAAAAAACACAGTCTCATTATTGTAACTATTCAGTGCATTTTTCTCATTGATGTTCAAAGTGCCGATCTGATAACATGGAGAGAATTTCGTTGCAAAAGCTTTTCTCTCTAAAATGTGTTGATACCACAATTCTATGATGAAAAAAAAAAAAGGAGGGAAAAATGCACTTATTTGTCATTGATCCATCATGGCACCTTGGTTGATTGCTCTGTCTCTGTATGAGGTACTTCTTTGAAAAAGTATAGGATAGTAATTTATTCAGTTTCTTTGCTGTGTTGCACAGTAGCACCATAGAGTTTAACTTGAAGATAATACACCACTAGAATTCCACTTGTTCTCGATGTAACTGTTGCAGTCGCTGTGGTGATCACCCTTGATAAGAGAGTAACGGAGTCAGCATTGCGACGTTACGTCCTCTTCATACACACGATGCAGCGGCTCACGCGTGTCAGGAGATTCCCTGCTTTCAGCGTCTCAGACTGTGGCTTCCTGAAAGGACAAGACAAGGAGCAGTCAAGCGTGAGGTCCAATTTCACAATAGTGAGACAAATAATAACAGAAGTCTGAGAGGAAAAAAAAAAGACCGAAAAAAGAAACTGGCTTATTCTGGGTGACATTGTATAATGCAATTGTAAATCGTTACAAAATAGTAAGCCATAGTGAGCCACCCCATATTTATTCAAAATTTGCTTTCAGAAAGTTAGACTCTTAAGGAATAATTCTCCAGACTTCCTAGAAGACTTTTTTGGCTCTTTTCTAGTCCGCTCCCTGTACCTGATCAGTTTCAGGGGAATGTTCGTTTGTTAGTTAAGACACACAGTGACCTATCAATCATTCATGCATAAAAAGAAAAAATCTAAGTTAAGGCCTGAACCAGTGAGAAACAAGTGCAGATGATGACAGGTGATGCGGAATGCTGAGTGGCTGGAACAGACGAGAGGGGAAATGAGGTAGCTGCGGAGGTCGTTACCTTAACAACCAATTGTAAAATTGTATCTTTAGGCACTTTGCAACTTGTTACAAAAAGAAATGTTCCCATTTACACCATATAATTGAATTTTATTTCATATTTAGAAATGAGGTGTAGCTCGAAACTTTTGCACAATATATACAGAATTGTAAACCACCTCTATTTCAAATGGCCCACATGCCGATAAAGCAAGCAAAACAAACCGAGCTGAACTTTTATAATCATGACACAGAGACAAATGTATTGTTTACTAGCTATCAGTGCTGTAGCAAAATTAAAAATGATAAAATTGGTAACATTTACAGCCCATAAGGGCAATCCATAGAGCGAACTGTTATTGGTGATGTTCCGCTCTGGAGAATTATTCATGTACTGACAGCAATGTGCACTTCAGTCAACCACAGCAGAGGCTTCACTGCCATAAAATTGTTCCTTACTTTACTAATTGCTATTAATTACTCTATTTGTCCAATATACAGTATGAGTAAAAGGTTTGGACATTACATTCTAGAATAATGCTGGGGATTTCCAAACTATGAAATAACACATATGGCATTACGTAATTAAGTTAGAATAACAACAACAGTCATAGTTATTGCAAGAACAGTATTGTCAAGTGCATTCGCAAATCTCATCAAGCACCATGATGAATCTGGCTCTCATGAAGACCTTTCCAGGAAAGCAAGACCAAAACTTACCTCTGCAGCAGAGAAGTGACTCTAAATGTACTTTTCTCTGTAGCAGAGGTAAGTTTACCAGCCTCAAAGATCATAATTCAACTGTTCAAAAGAGATCATTTCATATTCTGGATGCCTTAATCAGTGCATTTTGTAGAAACAAGTAGACCATGGAAAATACCATGGAATTTTGACTGAGACTTTTGACTGAGAGTGTATATAACAGAAAAGTGAAAAACTATTTGTTTTTATATTTGCAATCATAATGGAATGAGGTGAATTTGGTTCAGTTAAAATGGAGGAAATGCAGGCCTAAACTGAGAGCAAACGTCATCAAACACTTCATAATTATCTCATGCATTTTCTCAGCACATTTGATTAATGGCAGCTGTTAAAACTACTGAATAAACTTACGTTTGCAAGTACAAAAATAAATAAATAAATAAAAATTATTTGCATGCATTGAATTGTGCATAGGCACGAATGCTATAAAACATCCCTGTTTATTAGCTCAGACAGTAACCCAGGCTTAAAAGCGTTACTTGATCATTTGAAAGCATTTCAAAGTGCTTTACCTGAACATTTCAGACTTTTCAACGGAGGCCAGCCAGAAGCTATAGGAGTTGGCGTAGTAGTTGCAGGTTCCTTGACCGTGGCACTCAATGAAGGGAGATGTACGGAACTCCTCCAGACAGGAGCCAGGCGAGGCTAGAGCCTGACCAGAGCCCTCTGCACCTGCACTAGTGTGCTTGAGTGAAGTGAGAACAAACAGTCAGCTTTAATGTACCTGTACTTGAACCAACTTCTCCACAATTAATAACTAAATACAACATAACCTATTTAACCTGTAACTTATGAGAAGAAACAATGTAGCTGAGACTACTAGATTGTGACTGTGAGACTGATTTTGATCATCTACAATATGAACAATTTACTTTACGTTACAAATTATAATTGCCTAGAAATAATATAGACACAAATTTAAATCATATAAATCATATTAAAAAAATTCTGTCAACATCTCTTATGATTTGCTTATGATTTATTACATTGATTAAGTGTAATTACCATCATGAAGGAATAGCCAATCCACAGCACCTCCCAGTACTGTGGACATGATGGCACTTGGATGGTCTGGCTGTGCACCGCTATCACCATAGCCGGAGCTTCACATACAGAACATCTACGCACAGTGTGAAACATATCATATTACATATTACATTTGGTAAAAGCATGGAAAATCTCATTACAGCACAGAAACTATGACGGCTCGTAGAAGAGGAAAAAAGGACTCTATCCATCTCTAGGCAAATATTTTACCTGTAACCTGACGATGATTATAATGAAAATGTAGGGTTTGATATTTCTGTCTCTGACCGATGATGAGAACGATAATGTGTCTGATTCTGACCTGCTGATAAAGGGTTTGATGGCATCTCCCTTGATAGGAGCCATGCTCATGGGCATGGGTTCAGGAGTAGACAACCAGTAGGAGTAGTCATTCCGGGAGGCGAAGTTGCACACGTTGTTGATGTTGCAGAACATAAAAGGCATGGT
Organism: Clarias platycephalus; assembly: GCA_030068275.1. NCBI lineage: Eukaryota > Metazoa > Chordata > Actinopteri > Siluriformes > Clariidae > Clarias > Clarias platycephalus. Next base: position 13,751,334 of record JAQQZT010000001.1, read on the forward strand.
GCTGAAACGACGAAGACAACTTCCAGCCGTACCTGCATTAAAGTGGGAGATAGCAGGAAAGCAGTGAGTTTATTTGAGCATAATGCTATGTATTACTGGAAAAGAGGAAAAGAAGAACACATTGGGAAGACGATAAAAAAAATATATAAGGAAAGATTTTATGTGTATATGAGGAGGATATCACAGGTTATGCTTTTTTCAGTGCTCTCACCCAGGTCCTGGCCATGTGCCCTCTCGTTGCCCTGCACATAAAGCAGAGAATAGCCTTCGTAGATGAGAGAGGTGCCAAACGGGCATTGAGGTACATCTGTATTCTGACTGTGTCGTGTAATCAGGAAGCCATGAGCCGCTGACGACTGACCTGAGGGACCAGGAGGACCTGGAATCCCGTCTGGACCAGGAGGGCCGGGTATACCCCGCTGACCTGAGGCATCCACAGAATGATCAATGAAAAATTATATATGATCAGAGCTTAATTAAATAGTTAAAGGGCTGAACAGCCCAACACAATATATCATGAGAGTCATGTAGTCTATTCTATAGGAGTGGGAAATAGTATAAACATTATGCTGATAAAGACCAAAATTCTAATTTATTAGGAAACAAAACACAGTTATAAGTGTGATGGTGCATAGTGAGAAATATACTACTGCAGATCAAAACTGTTTCGCTTTTGTCTACTTTGCCACTTTATCAGCAGTTTATTAACATTAGCGTATGCTATAAGTATACAAATCACCTGTCTGTCTATATTATTCATTGTAATGACTGTCACTACACTGACTTACCCGGCTGCCCAGATGGTCCAGATTCTCCTTTCCTTCCAGCTGGACCATTAAATCCTGGAGGTCCATCAGGACCTGGGTCACCAGGATTACCAGCTGGACCTACAGATGGAGATGGGTAATTAGCAGATGAACTGTACATATAAAAGAGAATTTGACCTATTTCACAGAGCCAAGTTTTGCAGACTAAATGTGCATCTGTCACAAAACATTGGATTAAGTGATGTCCTACAAACTGGTGATGGCTTTAGGAGACCAGATTATCTCCACACTCCTACTAGAAGCTCTCACCTGGAAGCCCGTCTGATCCTGCCTCTCCTGGTAGTCCTCGGGAACCTGGGGGTCCTGTAGGACCTGGAGGCCCCGTATCACCCTTTACCACGATTGGGGATGGCGCTTGACCTGGGTTGCCAGGGGTACCTGAAAGGACGCATGAGTAGCTGTAAGATTAAGAGAATTTTATTTACAAATGAATATGATTTCAGTAGAAACATGCAGTAGATGCACTCACCTGGAGGACCAGGGTCACCGCGATCACCAGTCTGACCAGTATTCCCAGGAATACCAGACTGACCTTTAGTTCCTGAAGTGAGCAGACATATTACAGATTATTTAACCTTGTGACAAAACTGACCAACTGAGGTTGTAATAGAGGAATATTGCACAATAAGTCTTTAGACTTAAGAGTATTTTAGGTTCAACTGACCTGGTAATCCCGGAGCACCCGGAGGGCCGGTATCTCCATTAAGTCCGACAGCTCCAGCAGGTCCAGGAGGGCCCTGTCACAGAAACACATGTCACTTACATAGTCTCAGTTTCAATTTGAAGTAGAAATAAACAGACCTTATTAAATATGAGTTACCAAACTAAGATTGCTAACAAAAGGTCAGAAAAACAATAGCATTTTGTTTTAAAAATATCTAAAGTATTTACGAAGAAAAAATAATAATAAAAAAAGAGAAGAAATGGACTCTGTGCAACTCACAATTGAACCTGGTGATCCAATGTCTCCCTTCTGTCCAGGAAAACCAGCTAATCCCGGATTACCAGGAAAGCCTTTCTCACCCCTCACTCCTCCAGAACCTGGTGGGCCACGGGGTCCCTCTGGGCCAGGAGGACCTTGACAATACCAATATGAAAATATGTCATTGATGTTCGCTCTTATATGCACTGCTAGTTACCTGTACATCTATTTACCCAAATATCCAAATATCTACTGTCCCAATGCATGCAGTAATCAAAATATACAGTATATAAAAAAAGTTCTTGGATATGCATGTATGCTTCTATTTGCTTCATAATTTCATTTCATCCTTGTCAGAAAAGAAGATCACACCCTGCCCCACTGTACAGCATGCAAATAAAAAAACTCAATAAAGACATAAAACAAAAAAGGTGTGTGCAAAAAAAAAAAAAAACATTTATGTGGGCATCAAACCGGTAAGGCTAACCTTGAGGACCTATATTGAGGAGTCAAAGGGCAACAGGTTCCCAAAATCCCAGAGAGAGCGAGAGAGAGAGGCGAAGGCAAAATGCAGATTAAAAACAAGAGCAAAAGTTAGAATAGTAAGACAATTATGGCAACAGGAATAAATTCTCTCATGAAGTAAGCTTCTTCACAAACTGAAAAAGAAAGGGGTTTTGTTTAAAAATGATTTTAAATAAGCATTCAAAACACACAGCTATAACAAGCAGTGAGGACAGACTTTAATATTTTTAATGTATCATGTAAAATGATTGTATAAACATTGTATGTAAAAATATAAAATTATGAATTGAAAAAAGAAAGTTATTTAAATAATTAAATTTTATTTTGTAATGTAAACACAACAGCTACAATAGCTTTATTTAAGAATTTATTTTATAGGGTAATGTTTAATATTTTGTTAATTCTAGTGCATGTCTGTATTTTTTACAAGTCAATTGTACAATTTGAATTGTATTCTTTTTTTTTCTTGACTATGCAAGAGCTGGGTACAAAAATATGAGCATGACAATGAAGATGGCAAGACAGGTAGAGAAAATGATCATCAACAAGAATTTTAGATTATAAAATACAGCCACATACAGTTGCGGCTTTGCCACTTTGGGCGAGACTACTGAATGTACCAGAATGTGAATGCAATTTAATGTGCGTATGAACATTTTTTTTACAACCTTTTTAAAAAAGACTGTCAGAAAAAAGGCACATTAGTTAATAATAAGAAAAAAATATGCAAACTGTAGTTGAAAAAATACGTTGAAACATGGCATCTTACACTTACATTTTTATCTCATTATATGTCTGAGCAGTTGAAGAGTAAGGGCCCAAAAGTGGCAACTGGCTGGTTGTGCAGTTTGAACCTCGGACCTTCTGAACCATACTGTAGTCCAATGCTTTAACCAATAAGCTACCACATACCAACTAGTTTTTGAATGTACTTTCAGAAAAATAACTACGTTATAAGTCAGGAGCTGTTTTTTTTTATAAAGATGAAAGAGATTCCTAAACTAAATTCCAAATTTTCTGATAAAATAATATACCTTGGGGGAAAAAAGGAATATTTTCCAGCAATTTTTCATGCTGTTTAAATAAGTGTTTTTGGAATTTTATGAATTAATTGGGTCTAGCAATTATGTAACACTTGAACAAGGTAAGATTTAACCCTTGTACTTTGTGCATGACTTTTAACACATGGACTTGATGCAATATGATTGTACATACATTTGTTTTTTAAATGAGAATGGGGCCTTTAAGAGCAAACGAACAAAGAATAATATCAATGACTGTAATGGTAAGGAGAACCTGACCTTCAGGGCCTGTCAGCCAGCGTCATCAGGGGAAGGTGAAGCCACACCACAGGAAACAGGAAATGCAGGTCAAACCCACAATGCAACCGGGTAATAGATTTAGCCACACAGACAGTCAAAATCGGGCTATTCCTTAATCGTTATTAAAGTTTCATTTAAATTTACTATAATCAATTCTGTCTTTATTTTTTTTAGCTAGAAGATTTAAGAACTAGACCTGTCAGTTAAAATTTTAAATTTTTTTCAGATTTTTATATGTATTTTGGACAACTATGTGTTTGTTTCTTCTGATTAAGGAAGCCCGCCCATATTGAACAGTTCTGTAATGGCCTTACATGTCGTAAACGTTTAACAGTTTTCCATGCAGGTGACGACACACACATAAACGGAAACACTCAGCATTACACTACTAATCATCCTCTTTTTGAATCACTGGGTTCAGCAATACGAGACAGACAGCACTCTGTGGAAAGAGGTAAGGAGGTTTCGTTCCTCAGAAAAAAAGAGGGGTAAGGGAGTGGAGACACATGAGGAAGAACGGATGGATAAACAGATGAAAAACTTGGACACAGTGTGGATGGATCCATGCCAGTTGGGCCCTGGTTGGGTCTCGGTGAAACACGCTGATTGGTGCGTGCAAACACATACCCCTTAGATTTCTGAAGTAATATGCATGAAGGCATGCCTTGGAGTGAGTCAGGCACTACAGTATGTATGTGTGTGGTGCTCACTAACTTTGTGCTCCTTAATAGTTTTGTGCAATATGATATTGAGACTTGTGATAATTTGTGCAACATTCATGCAAATCAATTACATCACTAACACATTTAGGATGGCCTCTCTACTGTCTGGTCCAATCTGGTCGGTGTTTAAACAGAAGTGGTTTTTAAATGATCTTAACTGTATCTTTGGTGGAGCCAGACAGTAGGTCGGACCAATGAGAAGCATAACCCTGTTCCGTGAGATCTGATATTCTGCAACAGATCTAGTCTAAAACACCAGATCTGGTAAACCCCTCATTTCTGCCACAGCCAATGTTATCCTCTTGGACGACAAAAGGCAGTAAGATTGCTGAGATTCAAACTAGAAATATATTATGTCTATATATAAAATATATCTTAATAAATAATTATATTAATACAGTGAAACCTTGGATTACGGGCATAATTAGTTCAGGAAGCGGGCTCATGTTTCAAAACACTCGTAAACCAAATGAATTTTCCCATAAGAAATAATGGAAACTCAATTATTCGTTACACAGTCCAAAAAAATAAATACATAAAAATAATTAATACAAAATATAAAGTAAAAATAAAACAAATTAACCTGCATTTAAAAAAAAAAGTCAAAATAACGAGACTTTCTTTTGCTTTACATGCGCACACATGCGAGTTATAATAAACAGTACATGCGTGCTGTACACACACGCATACAGACACAAAATAAAAGATGTTTTACGCGCACACACGTGGTCACAGTGTTATAGTAAACAGTACACGCGTGCACGGATGT
>JAQQZT010000001.1:13756520-13779776 GCA_030068275.1 Clarias platycephalus
GAGGTGGCATCTGATTGGCTAAAGAGTACGAGTGACCCACGTTGCTGCCAGCAAAGTCTCAAAAATACACACACACAAATCCAGGACGATTCACACACGAAGGACAATTTTCACATTCACAGTCCATGAATTTTAAACATTAAAAATTTTTGTACACAGTTGTACATCTGTGAATTGTGTTTTGCATTTGTGAAACGTATATTATGAACATATATATTTATTTTGTACATGTGAGTTGTTTTATTTGTGAATATATATATTTTTTCGTGCATGTGAGTTGGGTTCCACGCATGTGTGCATCATGTCTTTTGTGTGAATTATTAATGAGACTGATTTGCTTCCATACTTGATCAGTATAAATATCACAAATCAGTTATCATCTTTAAATAATGATTTTTTTAAATATAAATAAATAGAAATGTACATAATCTAAAAAAGGATGGAGATTGTCTGGATCTGTGGTTCTGATTGGTAGAAAGAGGGATAGACAGATTAGAAAAATACAGATACGTTAGATGGAGAGACAGACAGACGGAGAAGGAGATCAGAACAATCACTAGGTTAGAGAGATGGAAAGATACATTAATGAGTGAGACAATTAGACTAGTGATTGACAATTTAGATGGAAATTTAGATAGACAGATGTGAGCGAGACAGAAGAGAAACAGACAGACTAATAGACAAACGGACTGACAAGCAGACAGATATACAGACTAATAAATAGACAACTAGAAACATACAGTAGACAGTCAGGTGGAAACAGACAGTTTAGTATATAAAGTCATAAAGTATTTTGCCTTATCGACATACAGACGATAGATGGACAGATCGGAATCCAAAGAGACTAATAAAGGCAGACAGACCAACATAGACAGACAGATTATTTGATAGACAGACCGACAGCTAATGTTTGACACGTGACTCACATGTTCTTTGCCCTTCACATCAGCATCTCCTGGACTCACGCGTCTGACGTCAGGGTTCATCATGCTGTAGGGGCGTGGCCTAAACGTACTGATCCCCCGCTCCTCCTCCGAGTCTGGACTGAGCTTCACAAACTCACCTGCAGGGGGCAGCCTGTCTAACTGTCCCATACTCGTACTGTTCAACTTGGAGAGGCCTGGAGAACTAAAAGGACAGGATAACACACGTCGTTAATGCGCTGTAAAATCATACTGTGAGCATTGTCTCGTGATTGCAGTCGAACCTGACAGCGTCGTGCTGAATTGGTGTCGATACGTCTGGGAATGGCTGTGTGTAGGAGAAGGGAAACCAGCCTTTCCTTCAGGAAACACAACAGCTCATGTGAGAATTACAGTTTAATGCAATTATATAGTCATATTTACGCCACTGCGCCCATTTCTGATTGGTCGGAAGGTGTTGATTAAGTGTGTATTGCAAGACCAACACCCTTCTGGTAGCTAACAATTTTATTGTTTTACCTTCCAGTTCTCTCGTTCTGTCCGTAATGCCAGCCATCTCTCGGCTCGCTAATTAAAAGATTGACCACGTCTCCGGGAAGGAAAGGCAGCAGACACGAACCCCCTCTGTCTCCTTTATCTGCCCTGTCGCTAGAGCTGGGCGAGTGAGAGAACAGCGCCTCTACACGGAGTGGAGGACAGAGCGGCAGCACACGGGGTAGGGTGGAACCTGAAAGGGAAATTAAAACATTCAGCTCCCTATTTAGTGAACAAAAGAATATATATTGAAATAAATCAACTGTGCGATGAGCAGAGCCACAAGCTAGACTAATTACCCATGAACCCTGTCCGCAACTCATTCGGCTGTTTCCTTGGTAACGGTAGCGTGGAGGTTGCGTATACATCGGGGCTCTTGAAAAGCAGAGGGTTGTAGGACGGAGGCGAGAAGGCAGAAGGTGGCACGGGAGTCAGGGCACGTGAAAGAGGCGCACTATGGGGCAGTGGAGGAGTTTGGGGGGCGTTAGTGGGCGGAACCAGGCCCTGCAGAGCATGAATGGATGAAGCAGAGGTGGGGCTAAGTGAGAGAAACGCAGAGCCTGAAGGTGGAGTAAGCAAGGTTGAAACACTTCCTGACTGTACAGAGGTAGGTTGTGGGTGGGCGGGGCTAGAAGACATGCTGAAGTTGTGGGTGGAGCTATTCTGGATGGGAAGTGAGCGAGGGGTGGGGTCAGATGAGACGGATGATCCACCGCGCTGCTGTTGAGAACGATTCCCGGAGTCGCCGTTCAGAAGGGGCGGGACTTCCTGTATGGACAGCCTCTGTGAGTGAGTGGTGACAAGTGAGCCAGTCAGATACTGCAATTCTGATAAATGTTGTATCTTTATTAATATTCATTTATACCTATGAAATATTTCCCCTAACACAGAGTGCCCTACTGTAGTGCACACTAGATATATTTATAGATATTATAAATAAGGGTGCACCTGCTCTCCAGACTGAGCAGAGCCCAGCTTAGTGTGTCGGAGGACATCCGCTATCCCAGAAGCCCCGGCTCCCTGAGGGGCGGTGTGACGCAGTAGGTTCAAGGCTCGCTCTGGTAGTTTTGTTGGCTGAGAACATGACTGTTGCCATGATGACAACTTTTGTGACAGGAGTTCACGCACCTGTGGGAAACAAATATAAATCTGGTGTTGTGACACTGAGAATGTGCGTAGTTTTATGGTTTGTTAAGGTGTAGTTCATGTATTTCTTTAATGTTAAACATTTGTATATTCACTGCATTCTGAATATTTTAGTATTTGCTTTACGATGCTTTATTTTTTAACTTAGATTTTTAATTTTAGTAGTTAAATCATTAGCCTGGTTCACTCTTGTGTTGTAATCTCTAGTGGTAGTTTAATAGGGTGAGCTTAAGTTGTGTAATTATGTAGTTATTAGGTGACCTGCAGATGTGTAACTTGTGGTAGTTTGCTGTGTAACGTGTCACTGTACGTACTTTATTATAATAATTTCTAAGTGTGTAATTTATTTATTATATTTGGGTGTAGTTGTGTACCTTTAAGTGGTAGTTTATAATAGTTACAGTGGAACCTTGGATTATGAGCATAGTTCGTTCCAAAAGCGGGCTCGTATTACAAACCACTCTTAAATCAAAGCGAATGTCCCCCATAAGAAATAATGGAAACTCAAATTATTCGTTCCACAGCCCCAAAAAATAAATACATAAAAATAATAAATACAAAATATAAAGTAAAAATAAAACAAATTAACCTGCACTTTACCTTTAAAAAAAGTACAAATAAATCCTGACAGGTAAGTATTTCAGTTTATGCGCGCAGGTGCTGTGTGTAAGTGTGTGTGTTTGAGTATGTGTGTGTTTGAGTATGTGTGTGAAGCTAAAGTAAGAGAAGAGGATGACTCAGCCCCTCCCATCTTCCAATTCTTCCAAATCCAAAAAGAATCGCGACAGAGCAGTGTTTCTGTGTAGAGCAGAGTGTGAGTGTGTGCGTGTGTGTGTGTATGAAGGCGAGAGGAGGAGGGGGTGGGTGTATGTGTGTGAAGGGGCATGGTGTCCAGTGATGCGCACGCACTCATAATGACCGACTGATACAGAGAGAGAGAAAATAGATCTTTAACCTCTCTAACGAGACTTTCTTTTGCTTTACACGCGCACACGCACGTGTGTTATAATAAACAGTACACGCGCGCTCTACACACATGCATACAAACACAAAATAAAACATGTTTTACGCGCGCACACGTGGTCACAGTGTTATAGTAAACAGTACACGCGTGCACGGATGTTGATTATACCAGTGAGAGACGAGCACTAAGACCCAGCAGGGGAGACGATTACCCACAATTCCACAGCGCATGAGAGAGAAAAACCATTGGCTCAGTTGTGATCACGTGACGCTTGGCATCAAAACATAAAATGCATGCATGATACATGATACTCGGTACTCGTAAACTTGTTTGTTTTCCAAGTTAAAAATTTATTAAAAATCTTTACTCGCAATCCAAGGTTCAACTGTAACAGATTTATATTATAACCAGTTTAAGTTTCAAGTTAGCAATGTAACGTGTGCAAAGTACACAATCTCATGGAACAGTGTCAGCCACTATAATGTGTATTAGATAAGAAGAGCCAATATACCTAATCTTCCTGGTGGTCCAGGAGGTCCCTGGAGTCCTTTAGGTCCTTGGAAAGGCTGACCATGAGGACCTGGGGGCCCCTGAAGACCAGGGCTGCCTTGTGCACCAGGGAATCCTATATCACCCTTTGCCCCAGGGAAACCAGAGCTGCCAGATGGGCCAGGAAAGCCAGGGTCTCCTTTGGGACCTACATTCAGAACGAGAATTAGATCTAATTAGTTCAGAAAGAGCTAAGATTGAAAAAGTGCAATGCAAATAAAAGAAGGGGGGAGTTTGTCCATTTGAAAAATTAATTGATTTAATTTTTGTGTGATGTGAAACACTTTACCTGGCATTCCAGGAATTCCCGGGGCACCTGGAAGTCCATGACCTGGTCTACCTATACAAAAAAAAAAAAAAAAAAAAACATGAAGAAAAGCACCTTAAACTATGAATCCTTTTCCATTTATCCCAAATATGTCTTAGTTATTTAACCACAATCAAACTTACCTGGCTCTCCTTTCAATCCTGCTGGTCCAGGAATACCATCACGGCCAGCTTGACCTTTGTCTCCAGGCGTGCCTGGCAAACCGGATGGGCCAGAGGTTCCTGGCCTTCCAGGTGCTCCTGCTAGACCTGGGGCACCTGGGACTCCATCCAGGCCCTTAGGACCAGTAGCACCAGGTGTACCTAAAGCCAATAGGAACATCAAAATTTTTCATGATTTAAAACCCTCGGTAAAGCAATAAATCATCTGACTGATATGTCAGGTCAATATTTGACAAACAGGTGCTGAACATTACAGAATCATGCAGAGTTAGAATATTTGTAGGATATGGGTTCTCTTGTGTACCATAACATTCAATAACTGATACCATAATACTTAACAAGTCACAAAACATGGTAAACCCTTTCTTAATTGCCATCAGATTAGTTGGTAAAAAAATTAAAATAGAAAATAAAACCATTGTGTGATACATTGTGTTTAACATGTACATAAATAACATAATGATTGTAATGTTTTTTACAATATTTTTAATTACTATCTAACTTCATCTGGAAATTCAGGCGTCTCTTTAACAGCTAGAACAATTTAATTATTTTAGTGGACAACGCTTTTTGACTATTGACAGTATCAGATGGAATTTATTTAGGCAGTACTGTACCTTGGAATCCTGGGAGACCAGGATCCCCTTTTGAGCCAGGGCTCCCATCTATGCCTGGAATTCCTGGGGGCCCTTGTTGACCTTTTAGCCCTGCAGCTCCATGGACACCAGGAGACCCAGGTTCACCCTGTGCACAAAGAGCCATTTAACGCCCTTCTGCTCATCTTACATAAATGTAAATTATCTACCAAATTGAAAATTGTTAATTGTTCAGGTTAAAATACTCTTATTACCTTGGGTCCTGGAGCACCTGGTTGCCCAAATCCTGGTGTTCCAGGGTCTCCTTTCACTCCACGGAATCCTGGTGCTCCAGGAGATCCAGGCTGTCCAGTTCGCCCAGGTTGACCTGGGCTTCCTTTAATACCAGAAGGTCCTATCCCAAAAGACACTTAATTAGTCTAGAATAACTATGTCATTAATACTGGTGAACAAAGCATTTGCTTCTTCAAGTCTTACCAGGGAATCCCATCTCGCCCATGCTGCCTTTCAGGCCTGGAGCACCAGAGGGTCCTGGTGTTCCTGAAAGTCCAGGATCTCCCTTGGGACCTACAAGACAGTTTTCTTTCAACATCTATACACCAACCTGTGTCCATAAAGTGCACAGGTAATAAAGTGCTTGAGTTACCTGGGGGTCCAGGTCGCCCAGGGAGTCCATCCTGTCCAGGGTTACCTGGATCTCCTGCAAGGCCACGAATACCTTTCGATCCAGGAGATCCACTAATTCCTGCATAAGAAATATATATATATATATAAATAGTATAATATAACAATAATAATAACCGAGTAAGACATTGAATTTTTTAATGAAAATGCATCAAATTATTTGGATGTTAAAAGTGTAGGATCTGTATATATCCAAGGGTAAAGTGGACCCAATTATATTAGAATAGGCCCTTGGTTCACATGACAACACTTGCCTTGAGATCCTGGTTCTCCCTTTAATCCTTTTACTTGCTCGAGGATACCAGCTGGGCCTTTTATACCTTGTTCACCTTTATGTCCTTTTTCTCCTATTAGACCTGTTTGTCCTGGACGTCCTGGCTGACCACTATCACCTACAGAGCAGACAAGTAAGACGTGAAGCCACAACAGGTGTATGGCTTTTAGGGAATATCAATGAAATAAGGCATACCTTTTGGTCCAGGAAATCCTGCAACACCAGGGCTGCCAGGGTTCCCAGCAGATCCTGGAGCACCCATTACACCCATTTCTCCTTTTTGCCCTGCAATCGCAGTTGACAGTAAAGGGGAGTTCAAAGTAAAGTTCAGAGTTAAATGTTATACTGTGTTACACAAAGTGAGTATCCATGTTTTAGATGCTGTCTATATGGCATACCAGGGAATCCTGGTAGTCCATCTTGGCCAGGGGTTCCAGGGTTCCCAGGAGGGCCAGGAGGACCAAGTTGTCCAGGCAATCCGGGGTTACCGTTGTCACCAGGAATGCCTGGAATATCCAATCCAGGGGAACCAAGGTCTCCTTTCTCACCATTAAAACCAGGGGCACCTATACAGTAATTTAACTTTTTCACAAATGCAAACACAGATACCTACAGCAGCTCACAAATAAATCAAAGATAAAACACTTTTAAACCTTAGAACCTTAAACCTTACCAGGATTGCCCATAGGTCCAGGAGGTCCTTGAGGTCCAGGTGAACCAGGTAAGCCCAAACCAGGAAGACCTTGAGGGCCAGGTGAACCCGTAGGCCCAGGAAGACCAGTATCACCTGTGGAAGAAAGTGAGTTGTGTCTTATTATATTTACACTATTATGGACCACAAGAAAAGGAGAAAGCTAACATAACTGGAATAACGCATCGACTGTTTAGGACTGTACCTTTGAAGCCAGGAGGACCATCAATACCGGGTCGTCCTGGTGCGCCTGGATTTCCAGGGAACCCAGGATCACCCTTACCCCCGGGGAAACCCTTACTACCAGGCAAACCTGGGGGGCCTTGAGGCCCAGGGATCCCATAACCGGGTTCACCCTGTTGATACACACATTGGCAATCATTAGAAGTTCTCATTAGAATTTACTCTAAAAATCAATTCATTATAAATGTTGGGCTACAAGGTCAACTTAAATGCTCTTAACTAATTTTAGCACAGTTTTCTTAACTAGAAAATCTTTTCTAGAAAAACTAGAACTGCTTCTAAAACGTTCAGCTATTTATTTTTCTGTCCCTTTTACCTTAGGTCCTCGAACTCCAGGTCTACCAGGTTGTCCATCAACACCAGGAGATCCAGGTCTGCCAGGGTTGCCAGAAATTCCTGCCGTACCTGGGAATCCTAGAAAATGTGTTCAGTAGTGACGTTTTTCTGTTATCATTTGTGAAGAGTTTACACATTCAGTTAAGATGCATACTAACGAATATTATATCCAGATATTCATGGACATCCAAACATTAAGGATTTACCTTTAGGACCTGGTGGGCCTGGCAAGCCTATACCTGGGAGACCAGATTCTCCTTTTTGGCCAGGTAATCCTGGGAAGCCAGGGGAGCCAGGTTGGCCTGACTCACCTGTACAGATAGAAGATATTTTATTAACACAGAAAAACTCTGTTACATTATTTCATACTTTTGTGATATACTTCTTTACTGAAAAGATTTGGGACTATTCTTAAATTCTCTATTTGCAGCCAACTTATTAATTCAATTTCATTAATGATTCTATAAAACTGGCAATGTAACTGCTTACATTATGTTTTAAAATCTGTAACTATCTCTGCAACTAATTTTAGCAACACTTAATTGATTCAAAGGTTCAACTGGTTAGACATTTCCACCTATTTACCTTTACTTCCTTGGGGACCAGGGTCTCCTTTATTTCCAGGGGGTCCAGGTGGCCCTCTATCAGATATAGTGTGACCTGGTTCACCTTTCTGACCTACCAGATGACATAAACATTTAGAATTATGTTTTATAATTAAATGTTTTATTATATAATTGTGACATTAAGGCAAGGTCAACTTTTTGATCTTATTGACTGTGCCTTGTTTGCGATTTCACCTGGTGGTCCTGGAGATCCTATACTTCCTGACACACCCTGGAATCCTTTCTCTCCATGGGGTCCCTGTTGGCCAAATCCAGGGGCACCAGAAATGCCCCTGTCTCCAGGAGCACCTGGGGATCCAGGAGCTCCAGGAGGGCCATGTTCACCTTTAATTGTTAAAGAACCCTGGAAGGAACAAGCACAGAACCAATTTGTTAGGTACAACAATGTCCTGACCTACACAAAAAGTTACAAATATAAAAAACAGCATTGATTCAGTGACAATCTGTTACAGTAGATACTCACAGGTGCGCCTTTAAGACCAGGTGGTCCAGGAACCCCATTTCGACCAGGTAGCCCATCACGGCCAGGCAGACCTGGAGGGCCAGGGAATCCTGGGTCTCCCTTGTCTCCCTTCATACCATCAAAGGGAATTGCTTCACCAGGCTCCCCCTTCTCTCCAGGTATTCCAGGTATACCTTGTTGTCCTTGTAAACCCTAGAAAATGTCACAGAAGTGTTTATAATCTGCGCCAGCTCTTTTTAACAAATTGTAAAAAGACACTTACTGATGGCCCCATGAGACCAGGGCTGCCTGGGGATCCTCTGTCTCCTTTATAACCAGGGACACCAGCACTACCTGTAATAGAAGTGGCATCACTTAATGTGCAGTAAAGAAATCTTTACTCAGTGGAATTCAAGATATAGTCCATAAAACTATGTTTTTTAGGACCTGGCATATGTTTCTCTTTTTAATAAATCTCAGGTTGTTTTTAACACACAAAAAAAGAAAGAAGGCTAAAAATATTTATACATTACATTTCAGTTCCTTTAAAATTCACCAAACACACAGACTGTCTAAAAGCAATTTCTGTGTACAGTTGATTCGGTAATTCGTCCCTAAATTCTGTTTGTGATCCGACTTGTTCGTAGACCGATTCAGTTTTTTTCCATAGGAATAGTTCTCCGTCACTGTGAACTATATTTAACTTTTGATTTATTTTGTCTGTATCACGAAATATAAAACAAAGTATGAAAAAGTCTTAATTATACAAAAATAATACAGCACAAAATAAAAAAAAACTGTACAGGATAAGGTGAACACTCAACTTTTACATGTACATGTACGGATTCTTAGGGAGCCTCGCTGACGTAAAGGAACGGAGGAGAGGAAAATGGATGGGGAGGAGGTTAATGTTTGGAAGGAGAGTCGCCTTCCATAATAACACTGGGTATTTCTCCTTCACATGTTTTCTCTTTTTTTTGTTTCTTGGCCTCTGGTTAGCGGCAGCTCGGGATGGCAGTTTCTGGGTCATGTGCCAAGGAGGAGTTTTAGGCAATTCAATTGTTTTGGTCGTGAATCGATTTTGTTCGTACTCGGGGGCATTCCTGGTTCCACTTAATTTTTTTTATTGACATTTCATTTAGCTATGAAGTCATTAAAAATAAGAATAATAAATACAAATAAAACTAAATATATTCATGAAATGTATACCCTACTTATCTACCCGATGTGATCCCTGCAGAAACCCTGTACAAATGTATAAAATAAATAAAGCATCTTGCATATCATTTTGGAAAAAATACTGTATACACCACATTTTTTGTGAAACCCAGATTTGGATTTGTCTTTTTTATCTGGAGAAATTCTGCCAGTGTGTCATGCTGGATCTCCCATGGTGAGAATAAAATTCTAACCAGTATTATAAACAAATGATCATTAAATGTAGTTTTAGAAAATTATTAAATATCATAGTACCTAACAAAATATCCACGACAAAATGTTTAATTAAAAAAATCTGTTCCAATTAAATAAAATTCATAATGGACAAAACAGATGGCAAAGTTCTTACCTGGGGGTCCTATGGGCCCAGGTGGACCCTGTGGTCCTGGGATAAGATTGCCATTTGTTATACAATTTACACATGTGTCCCCCTTTTCACCTGCAAAACAAACAGCACATGAACTAATGCTCATTTCATGTTTTAACATTTAGTAAAAGTAAGTGTCCATTTAGCATGTCTTCTTTTTTGTTAATATTAAGTAGAATCCTGCCTTTTTGGCCAGTCTCTCCTGGGTAACCAGGTTCCCCATTTAGGCCTGGAAGACCAGAAGGACCTGGGAGGCAATTTTCACCACCATTGGAAAATCCAGCAGGTCCTGGAGGTCCCGGTGGTCCTTGTAAACCTTGCAGTCCGGGTCTGCCAGGAGAACCTGGAAGAGAAGCTCCAGGCGATCCAAGATCTCCCTTCTGTCCTCTCTCTCCTGGATAACCAGGGGGGCCAGATGGGCCTTGACCTCCGATTCCTATGATAAAATATAGCATTTAGGAACACGTACATTTTCAGCATCATACTGTACTTATTGCATTATGTTGAAGTGAACAATGACTAACCAGTGCAGTTGCATAAAAATATTTTACTCTTTGTATAACTGAACATCAAGTAATCTCACCTGGACGACCTTTTGGACCTGGTGGGCCTTGGACACCTGTGAATGATCGTTAACAGGATGAATTAAATATTACACTCAAAAATTACAGTCATACACTTGTGTAAATCAGAGAGATATTCACATGTAATTTTTGTAAGGGCAAGTCAGGAGTTATGTTTCAAGTCTATTAAATTTATTATCCAAGAGTTAGTTCTGACAAATAAATCTGACTGGACAAGAGGCATTCCACGAGTGAACAGAACTGGGACGTTTAGCAACTGTATATGTATCACTCCGCATCACAGGTGTTACAATCATTAATCACACTAACTGTCAGTCGCCAGCATGGATGAAAGAAGGTCCGTACCATGTACTGTGCTGAGCATCTGCCTGCCAAAATCCACATTCAAAATCAGAAAACACATCCGATAATGTCATGTCATCTTAAACAACCATATCGTTCCATTTACACTATTTGGGATTCACCCGCAGAATCCGAAAGTTCATCTAGCTAAGATTCTAAAGCAGAATAAGTGGAGACATGAAGACTGTCCACAACCTACCGGGTTTATTCTCTTTACCTCTTGGCTACATTGTACTGGTAAAAATTTAGAACAGTTAATTAACCCCTGTTAATTACACTAACTGCTGGTCGCTAGCTTCGCTAGTCATGGTTAGTTAGTTCCAGGAGCGAAGAATACATGTTTGATGAGGAAAATAACTGGTTAAATAAACAAAAAAATTATAATCGGTTGATAATAAATGATGTTTGTGGAACTGTTATATAAAAGCAACATCAGACTCAAGGTGATTCTATTGCATGCCGATCCTTAGCACAACATCTTGAGTGATACTGCCTAATTATTTAATACTTCAAAACTGAAGTACCCAGAGGAATCCTACCAAGCATGCAGACTCCATGCACACGAACCCAAGGTGGGAATTAAACCCAGACCCTCAAAGTGCAAGGCATCTGTGCTAACCACTAACCCACCAATCCACCGTAATGCCGGTTTGAGCATTTATTTTGTCTAAACCTTAAAAAAAATTACATGCGTTGGATATGAATTACATGCAACTGGATATAATGGAACACTTTCCAGTTTAATATCCCTAGTGGAAAACTAAATTCAACATGGCCTTCGATGGGGTAATGAGACAGTGAGGAAATAAATTCTGCAGTTTATTTTTCACATAGTTCTTCATTCACTCATCTAATGCAATCAACAGTGACCCAATTAGATGCCCAAAGAAAATTTATTTATACATTTAATCTTACATGTTATTCTAATGTCTGGTTGTGGTGCTAAAAAGTGGTCCACTGCAGAGCAACAAGCACAGTATTGCATTTGAAAAAGCCATACCAATTAACCCTTGCTCTCCTTTTCTTCCAGGGGCTCCAGGAAGCCCAGGATCTCCTTTATGTCCTATTAGGTTCTGGGATGGGATCACCTAAATAAGGAATGAATTAGATGAGATCTGTTGTATATTTCATGACAAATAAAACACTGAAAAAATATATACGTATATGACGTACCACGCCTGGAGGTCCAGGAAGTCCTCGCTCACCCTTCTCACCCTAAGAGTGAACATGAGGTTAATTACTCATGTCTCAAGTAATTATGTAATTACTACTGTCTCAACCTTCTCTATAAAGAGATACTGAATTCATACTAACTAGGATATGACAAGGAGGGAATCACAAATCACAAGTGATAACCTTTAAACTTCACTGTCTACATAAAGACAAATAAATGAGTGGCCTGAAATCTTACTCTTTCTCCAGCACTTCCTGGAAAACCAGCTTCACCTGGGTCTCCTATGACACCCTGAGAGAGCGAGAGAGAGAGAGAGAGAGAGAGAAAGAGGGCATCATGTATTAAAAATCATGTATCACAATGTATTCCTGCCATAGTCCATGAACGCACACAGAAATCTCACCGCAATTCCAGGTGGGCCAGGGTCCCCATCTTTACCAGGTTTACCCTAAAGGAATAACAAGGGTAACAGTGAGTTCACCTGCCGTTAATAATGAATGTACTGTCTTTCTCTCAGTAAGCGTAGTTCAATCCTCACCCTCTTTCCAAGATCTCCTGCTTCTCCCTTCTCTCCCTTCGGACCACCCAATGGGCCCTGTTAATCAAAAGCAGTCATATTAGAGATGTCTTTAATCTAGAAAGAATCATCATTATATAAAAAAAAGGAAGAACACTATCAATTAACTAATGACATCCTTAGCATATATGTAATCTATTTATATATCAGCAGTTTTAATACATACAGGTGGCCCAGTGGGGCCCGGAAGTCCAGGTGGTCCAGGTGGTCCTGAGTCTCCCTAAAAATATATATATATATTTTACCAAAAATCCAGTCTTAAGATTGCCTAAAATACGTAACAAATATACATATGTACAGTGGCCGAGAAGTGCAAAACAAAATAATAAAACTGAAAACAAAATAATAAAACTGAAAACAAAATAACAAATTCAAAAACAAAATAACAAATTCACAAACTAAATAACAACACCAAAAACAAAACAACAAAACTGATTACAATATAACAAATCAGAAAACACAACGACATATCCAGATACAAAATACAAAATGAGAAAACACAACGACAATTCAGTCATCTGTTACGCAATTGTCCAATCAGCGGTAAGAATCAACACGCCTATTTGTGGTTTGCGAATGAAATTCTTATTGCTGATCTTTAGTGGCAGATGTTTTGTCCATCAGCGGTAAGGATGTAATTCGCAAGCCACACCTACCTTTTTTGGCTTGTTGATTCTTACCGCTGATTGGACAAGACATCTGTCACTCAAAATATACAGGAAGTACTGTAGCCACACGGACTGTATTTTCATGTATTTTCATTTAAGGATTCATTTCAGCATTTTAGGATTATACAGCACTTTGGTCAAATGTTAAATGCGCTTTAAAAAAGATTCTGACTTCACTTAATAGTACTTCTTGTATGTCTTGAGTGACAGATGTCTCATCCAATCAGCGATAAGAATTTAATTTGCAAACTATACTTTTCCGGTTTTGAATTGTTGTTGTGTTTTTGGTATTTTGTTGTTGGATATGTCATTGTGTTTTCTGATTTGTTATATTGTATTCGGTTTTGTTATTCTGTTTTTGAATTTGTTATTTTGTGTTTAGTTTTGTTGTTATTTTGTTTTTGCCTTTGTTATTTTGTTTTGCACTTCTCAGCCACCGTACATGTCTAAAGTTCAACTCACCAATTAATTTCTCTATTCTACTCCCTTTCAGTTTAAATATTAGCTCATCACTGCATATTAAAAAAGTTTGCTGCTGCCATCTAGTGGATAATGTGAAAAGTTACTGTGGCACCATCTAGCGGTATAAACTAGAAACTGCTTATACTCAAGTCATCACAAAGTTGAATGCTATGGCAGGCAGAAGATGGCAAGCTAATTGATCTGTAGCACTTCACTCCTTTTACATTCTTAAAGATTGCAGACTCGCCATCAATTTCTGTCACTGGCTACACAAGGTGGGATCAGGGAATCGAGAAGGCATTTCGAGTTCAAATTTTAAAAAGTATCCATGTGCATTGTTGTGCTCTCATGATCCTCTTAGAACTCCATGTTATCTGACAAACCAGTGACTAAGCCGTCATGAGAGTCACATCCTTCCCTGTTTTTAATTATTAGACAATCAATCTTGAACTCCTGCATGCATTTTTAAACAAAACAATATGTAATAAATAATATGCACACAGATGCAAGCCATATCAAAGAATTCATTATTGAAAGCATGTTACTGTTTTTATTGTAGCCTGGATAAAAAAAGCTTAAATACTATTTGTAGGAAGATATATGTTGTTTTAAATGCTAATGCTATGGTGCTTTGTATATTGTGAGAAACAAACTTGAGGCAAACCCTGAAAAAGCTTCCAATGTTGATGTCATTACAAGAAAAGAACATAAGCGTCAATATACAGCTTCATCTGAAGTTACATTACACAGGCTTTAAAGCTGCAGTACCCCGCATGACATCACTAATTCCCTGTTAAGCTTCGCCTAGCGCTAGCATGTTTACTGGTTGCCTGACCTTCTGACGGCTGTTAATGCCTTTTTACAATTACTTCCTGCTTCTTGCAAGAAACTAGCCTTTTGATGCTAGTTTGCCTGCATCAAATGTTTTTAACAAAACCCCAAATCTGCAGCGGTGTTCCTGTGCCTGCACTTTATGGCAATACTGCTGTTGAATTATCAAGATTTTAATTAACAGTTTTGATGATAGGGCAATAAAGTGAAGATCATCATTACTGTACCTTCTCTCCTCGATGAATCACTGTGGGATCTACAGCTGTAAGTTGGTCGACTTGCCCTGGAGGCCCAGGAGGCCCCTGCAAGCCTGTTTCACCCTGCGTGACAGTTACACCCAATAAAGCTGATCAGAACTTAATTTGTTTAGATTTTCATGAATGCTGTATTATTCACACTTTGTGCTAATGACTCATTGCTGTACCTTCTCTCCTTTTGGACCTTGAAAATTCAGCCCCATATTTCCCTATGTAAAAACAGCAGTGCAGAAAAATCATTAAAATGACACAATTGAGAATCGTTTAAAACTCTGAACCAGATTTTAGAAGTATGCTTGAACGACACACTCTGCCACGGCCGGGCATTGAAAGCACAGCTTACCTTCGGCCCCGGTGGACCAGGGGAACCTGGAAGCCCCTGATTTGGCAAAAAAAATAGACAGGACATTTATGAAACACACAGTCAGAGATTAAACATGATATAGTGAGTGTTTAGAAAAATATCAACATACATCATAACCTCTCGGACCCTGAGGACCAATAGGACCTGGCAATCCGGGTGTCCCTGGATCCCCCTACACAAACATACACACAGGTGGGTTTGTTACAGGATGCTCACTGGAGTCTATAAGATACAAATCAATTATGCTAGCTTACCCACACGAGCAGGCTGTGAAGTGTTACACAATCCTATTTCATATTTATCAATAGAACAAGATTTCTACAAATATCCGGTCTGACAGTTTGACATGTAGAAAGTGACATACTCTGGGGCCTGGGGTACCGATGCTTCCTGGTCCTCCTAATGTTCCTGATGTTTCTAAAGGGATGACATCACCAGACTCTCCCTGCCAGGACAAAGTGGAAGGCTATATCAGTTATGTTCCATTTCATAAAATATTTTATTTAAAAATTTACTGTATATTAAAACAGCCTTACATAACCTACATCCTTTAGTCTCATCTAAATATACATATATTTATATGTTAAATATTTTACAATATGTGCATATCAATCGATTAGTTTGTATGTTCTTACATTTTTTTGTTTAATACTTATAATTACTTCTAACTATAATATATAACTAGACCAGACCAAGCAACATTACTGATTTTACCCAAACAAACAAATTTATGAAAAAGAAGAAAGGTCTGGTTTAGCTACACTGTACATAGTAAAGCAAGTTGTTCAGAGAAACACTTGCCTTCTGGCCGGGATCACCACGTGGTCCCTAGGAAGGAGAGAAACACAAATATAAGAAGCCAAAATTTTAGATCACAAAGTGGTTTAATCCACTCCATAAATCCAGAGTGAGGAGAAAGAGCACTTACTGGATTACCATCTAAACCTGGGAAACCTGGACTTCCTGGTAATCCTCTTTCACCCTATGATCAAACACATCACAAATAAACATAAGCTGCCATTCATTACACATTCATTCAGACTGATTTACATGTCTACACCAATGGTTCCCAATCTAGGCACCACACACCTCCCTCAAGGGGGCACCACAGAGCACAGAGGCTGTGAGCTTGTCGGAATGAGATTTGCTAACTGTTCTCTAAAGCAGAAGCAAATCTCAAATGCTGCACAAAATTCTCTCTTGTCATTTGTGGACATTGTCAAATGTCATAGTCAGTGACACTTACAATCCACCAAATGGGATCCAGACTTAAAAGTTTAAGAAAAGATGACTTGAAAATTCTATTTAACTGACATGGTTTTGAATGTGTATCGCACAATATAATCACAGAGCATCGTGATTTCAAAAATATCATCTTACAAAATCACATTAACTCCAATTATGACCGTCAATAAATTATCAGTGTTCATTCATATTCTTAAGCAGTTTCCATCTTAACTCCAACACATTAGCGTTTATCAGGATACACACCTTTGTTCCGTTACATCCTGCAATTCCTTTTGGACCTGGAGGCCCATCCATTCCCGGAAGACCCTATCAATCGAAAAAAAGGACACACATGGTCAGAACCGCTGTAACTGGCAAGATAGAAGCTATACAGCAATCCTACTCAATTATTTATTAATTGGTTGTGGAATGGTT
Organism: Clarias platycephalus; assembly: GCA_030068275.1. Taxonomy (NCBI): domain Eukaryota; kingdom Metazoa; phylum Chordata; class Actinopteri; order Siluriformes; family Clariidae; genus Clarias; species Clarias platycephalus. Next base: position 13,773,524 of record JAQQZT010000001.1, read on the forward strand.
TCTGATTTCTCCAGAATCTGTATACTGTAAGTATATCAGATGTTGCTAATATTGTTCATATATGATATGTTAATAACATTAAATCATACACAGTTCAATTTTATCTGTTTTAACAAGAACAAAGCCTGCAATCCTAGGTATTTTCATGCTGTAGCTGCAAACCTGTATGTATATATTTTTTTCTTTAATCTAGAAACAAATTAGAACTGAAAGTTGGAATAGAAACGGTTGGCGTGGCGCTTACTGTATCAACGATATTCATCTGTAAGAAATGATTGGTCACCTGTTGCATTACTTACTATTATCATTTCTCATATATTCATTTTCTTGCACATTGACTCTTTTGCCGATTACACCTTTTCTTAAATACAATTACATGCATTGCTGTAAACCCTAAAACATGAAAAAAGGACACTTTTCTTATAGACAGGAACACTAATTAAGGGTTTCATATTTAGAAAAAAAGTATAAAGCTTCTTATAACTTCATTTTAAAAATCAGATTTTAACTTTTAGCTTTTTCCCTATGGTTTGTCTTAGTTGCTACTTTTGTCTCTTTTAACTTTCACTTCTTGTCTTTTAAACATTCTTTAAATCGTGTTGTTGCTGTTTCGTTCTTGCATCTTATTGTTACTATAAATCACACCAGTAGAACTCACTGGAATTCCTGGTGTCCCCGCAAATCCAGGAAGTCCAGAAGGTCCCTATAAAAAGACCCAGTTAGCTTATATAAACAGAAAACACAATTTGTTTAGATTTTTAGGCGAATCGTTGTCTATGCAGACACTGTCTCACTCTTATTCCTTTAGGTCCAGCTGGTCCTGAAGGTCCATCATCACCCTGGGGGGAAAATGTGGATAAAATAGAATCATGTTTCATAAAATATAAATAATATTTTATTAAAATAAATAATGGTACATTCACATTACAGGCAAACTATGTGTGATCTCTCCACATCATTCCTTTACAGTACATTCATGTTCATAAAGTTTGTAGCATAAAGCAGGAGACACAAGCATTTGCCTCACTAGTGCTCAGAGATACCACACAACTCTGCACGCACAGAACCAGATGTGAGTGTTTTAGATAAATGCCTACAATGCGAGCAGCACTCTTTTGTTTGTGATTGCATCTTAAGAAATAATAATGTAACATATAACTGATTAAATTGTTTGACACCAAGTTGACCCCTGACCTTTTCTCCACGAGGTCCAATCGGCCCTTCTGGTCCGGGAAACCCTGGTACACCTGGATGACCCGTCTGACCTGGGAAACCTCTATCACCCTGCAAACACACGTGCACACAACAGTATTAGTCCCTCACTAGAAATGAAAGATTAAAGGGGATGGCAGACGTCTGTGTCGCCCAGGCTTATATTTTGTGGTCTGCCCCATGATGGGGGGTTATATGAAATGACAGAACTTTACATAATATATAAGAGTCTATTATTCTGTTCAAATGACCTAGCAGCCCATTTATCACAAAACAACAAAGGCTGAAAAATATTGTCAAGATCAAAAAGGACATAAATATCTATGATGAATGCAATCTTGGAAAGATATTGTTTTTCTACACATTAGATAGATGTGTATTATTATTATTATTATTATTATTATTATTATAAGGAAATGGGAAAAAGGGTAGACTTCTCGTAAAAAGAAAAAAAGTGGGGAAAATCCAGACATGAAAGGAGTCATGTTGAGACATTAGAAACCACACACAGTAAACCTCACTCTGTAGTGGCATTTAGAGTAAAGAAAAAAGAAAACACTGTCCTGGCAACATTTCAACGATGAACTAGACCTCCCAACACCCTGCAGCTGTAGGGTACAAGGAGCAGGTATGAGCTTAGCTCTGTCAGGCCTCAGGGGCACACGAAATGAACTATAATGACAATGTGTACACATGAATGCCAGAATCTGCTTACGCAAAACAGAATGGCACAGATGGAAAATGTTAAACAACATAACATAATATTATCGCGCTTTAGAGTGTCACGCACAAATTAACCCTTTCTGAAATAATCAATCAATCAAAACAGAATTGTGAGAAAAGGCATTGATTTCCAGGTATCAGGGCGTGTAAAAAAAAATGCTGAAAACAAATGAAAAAGACTAAAGTTTCAATTTGATAAAGATGTTTTGGCATCTGTAAATGTTTAAATGTTGACTGTATTTTATAAAGACTGACTTTTATTATTTTTACTGTATCATAGAATGTAGATGATTGTTTTACATGAAGGTTTTTTATTTGAAAATTTTTATTTAACTATGTATTTAAAGAAAAGTTTTTTTCAATTATTAGTATAACTACTATGTTAAAATTGTGCTGCTAGAACTGTTTCCATAAAACAAAAACAAAACAATTGCATTCATTATTAATACATTATTGATTATTGACTGTAAATGTGTTAAACTGTGTCACATTTGCAGCCCTAGAAATCTGCTAAAACATTTCCTAATGTCATAGTAGTAATACATTAGCCAATTATTGGTGCTAATGTGAGTTGAATCTAACTACTTTTAAGTCAGAAAACTTTTTATTTGATGCTAAGAGGTTGAGTCTTTATAACAGTAGAATATTGAAATGTAACTCCATAGTTTTCCTCCTTTTTGATTGTAAAATATTTTTTTATATTGTTATATCACCACCATTACACATAAAACGAATACATAATTTCAATCGACACTATATCTGAGTGTGGCTGTAGATGGTTATTATGTTGTCACTTGTGGTTCATTTTGGTAGATAAGCGCTCAGCTAAAGAAGTACAACTTAATAACGTCCTCCAGTCAGCCAGTTATGCGTTTCTCAGGCATTTCACTAATTACTCCGTCTGCATTTGTTTCATTAAACTACAGCAAACCGAGCACCAATTTATTCTGTAGAAACTCACCTTCGCTCCTTTTACACCACTGCAGTCACAGTTCGGGCCGGTCCCACAGCCATGACATGCCTGAAACATACAGACAGAGATGGAGAGAGAGAGTAAGATTATAGATATTTGTAAGAAACAGTATTCGTTCACAGACCTCCTAATGATCTTATAATAAAAATAAAATTTTTATTATAAGATGTACATCTACATGGTGATGACAGGAGACAAATTCAGCATACGTGGAGGGGGGTATGTGACTTCAAAGGGAGTGAGACCACAGAAGGGAAGTACAACAATTCAAAACGCAAAGAACATTTAACCAGACAATAACAAACTGAAGTAACCATGAGGTCAAAAGCTGCAACTGGAACGAATCTGAGTGTAAAGTAAAAAGTATCGATGAAGTAATGATTGTGATTGCGGCGGTAGAGGAATGCATTTTCAGGCTCACGACTGTAATACTGTAATACTGGAGTACTGTACTAATGTGTGTGGTGGGATGTAGTTTGGAAAAAAAAAAAAAAGGATCTTACCAATAGATGGCAGTATTTGAATGCTTAGAGCTAGTGAAGTATAAGCACTTAGATCCAGTAAAAACACAGACACACAAACTAAGCTGTTAAACAGATGATAAAACAGACTGTATATGAAAGAGAAACTGTATATAAAAAATGAAACTTTACTAAAACAGCGATCAAATCTTAGTGGAAGATCAAGACTATGCATGCGAAACAATTTATATACAGTATGTAATACTCTAAATAGTATACGAAGCAACGTAAGCATGAAACAAACATACTTTAGTGTGTGTGTGTGTGTGTGTGTGTGTGTGTGTGTGTGTGTGTGTGTGTGTGTGTGTGTGCGTGTGTGTGTGTGTTTGTAGGCCAAGGCCGATTAAGCTGTTTCTGATTCTGATCATTTAAACACCTTTCAAGAACAACATCCTGCCACATTCTCACATGACCTCTGTTCTCAGAGTATGTGTGTGTTGGTATGTTTTGGGTTTCCTACAGTGAATGATCTGGAACAGAGAGTCCACGTAGGAGTTGAACAGTTCAAACAACTTATGACCAGCTCTAAAGTCAAAAACACATTCTCTCACATCTCATGGATGTCTCTGCGTATTTATACACGAGAGAAAGAGAGATTGCTTGAATTATACTAAGAGACAGAAAAATAGAGGAAAGAAATGGACTGCATGTGTTTATCAATGTAAAAGGATTAAGCACATCTAATGTATAATGCAGTGTAAATATTAGGGATGGGATCCACCAGGGACTACCCGATACGATCATATCACGACACAGACATGCCGATTCAATTTAAGATTCTAGAAATAGGATCACAATTTTATAAATTCTATAATAATTTCTTTTTTTGCAGATTTTGTTACAATTCGAAAGAAACTTAGCAAATAATGTGCTCCTGCAGTACATTACAGGATGCTCTGCTGCCTGCCAATGTGTGAACAGCATTATAAATGAACTACACCATATTACTACCTTAAATGCAAAATGCAAAAAAAACATTTTAGAGTCAGTGTGGCAATACACAAATTGCCACACACACACAAATCATAATATTTAATAGAATTTTTCCCCTATCTCTAGTAATTCTCTACTAGTAAATATTACTGGACTTCAAATTGCAATATTCATGTTGTTTAATTTCAAGTGAAAGGCTATTGGTCTCCATTTTCAATATTAAACTTCAACCTGCAATAAAAAAATTTGACACATATAAAACGCTTTGCTCATAGCAAGGGTCAACTATCAAAAATATTTATTTATGTTTTTTTACACATATTTTTTGAGTACTTATTCTTTTCTGGATCTCACACTTATTGATCTCTCACTCAATGTTTGTCACCCGTGTCACAAATGCCCTCAGACAGAAGAAAAAGTGGTTAGATTGGATTCATTTATTTGACAGAAATTATGATAATTAATAACAGACAATCATTGATGAGGGAACTAGTTTGAATTTGCCAAAGATCAAAAGAAAAGATCAAAGTCAGATGCCTTCTATATGTGTCCTGGCAGATTTTCCCAATAGCCAATCTATTAGAATACACCATAGTAATCATTCCTTAACATTAACCTTAGCTCGACATGAAGGCTCAAGCAGGCAGCTCTCATACAGCATGCTCTAATAAATAACATCTCAGATGTGACAGGTTTGAGCGTTTAGCTTATTTCAGACATGAGCTTATTTGTAACAAGAGTCATTTTGTCTGAAGAATTCACCCGTGTGAATTGGGGAATACCAAAGAGGTATTAAAACTGCTCCCAACACACATATATACAAAGAGAGGAGAACGAAACTATGAGCTCCCTGACACAGTTCCTGATGTAATTGCACATCTATTGAATGAAGAGATGATCATGACAGCTCTTCTGTTCTACACATGCATGCCCTGTCCACACACCTCCAGACTTTATTGTTCTCTTTCCCGGCACTAAGAAAAACATTCCTACTGATGTTTTAATCTGTCTATTTGTCTAAATCCAGCTCTGTATTTTTGCCAATTTATAAATTCTCTGTCGACCTCCGTGTCCTCATCAGATCAGCTAATCTCTGTGCTGAAAAACATACTGACCGGCTTGCTCATTCAGCATTCAAATCACACTGAACACGGTTCGATAAACGGCTGATGGCTCATGAAACTGGTTCTGTGCAACACCTGCTCTTAACCAAGTCAGAAGAATATACAGCGCCACCTAGTGTCACATAACGACAGGATGCTGTGGCAAATGAAATACACAAAAAACTAAAAACTTTGTGTGTGTGTGTTTATTTAGCCCCACATTAGCTGTGGTCTGCTGCTGATTGCTTCTGTCTGTTCCCAGCATTCTTTGGCCCTCAGATTATGCTGCATCAGTGGGCCACTAATCCTCTGATCCGCAAATACACATACAACCTCACACACACAGCCCTGCTGTATAAGGGCCAGAGGCTTAAATGCCTAGGGAAAACAGGCAGCCAACAAGTGCAGCAGACAGTGGAGCAGGTGGCAAGAACATAAGCCAGACTGAGCAGTTCAGCACGTAGAGGCCATTCTCTGATAACCTGCTGATAGCCAGGGCACAATGCGTCTCGGACAAACACAGTGCAATTCAAATAATTATTCTCTACCTTCACATAACCCTAATCTGATCAATGGGGAATCGAGCACATGTGTGTATGATACAGTAAGGTAATGTATATGTGTTTATGTGCATTTATTGGATTGGCGAGGCAAGACTGAAATTCCACACACTTTATGACAATTATTTTTTCACACAAATACTCCTTCTTGTTTGTCTTTCGGCTGTTCCCTTTCAGGGGTCGCCACAGCGAATCATCTGCCTCCATCTAACCCTATCCTCTGCATCC
>JAQQZT010000001.1:13794752-13804768 GCA_030068275.1 Clarias platycephalus
CCTGTAATTAGATTTTTTTAAATAAATTATATATATATATATATATATATATATATATATATATATAATGTTTTACATTTTTACATGTTTTATATATGAGCTGTGTAGCACATGACTTCAAGACATTTTTATAAGTAAAATAATTTAAAAGCAATTTAAGGGTATGGCTTTAATGATGTTTTATCCCCTGATTACAAACATAAATAGTTGTGCAGGGAATGGTGGGATAAAACATACTTTACATCACTGTCAGGGGGTATCTCCACAGGTGGTAGCAGGTTTCCTCATGTGTGACAGTGTCAAAAAAGATCCTTGAGATGTGCATTACAGCAGAACACTTTCCCTTAGCAGGGAACAAATACAATCAACCTAATTTCCAAATGAATATACCTCAAACCACAGGCTTTATATAGGCTTAAGTTTTACGAATTCATAGAAACACAGAGCAATAAACTGAGAGAGTTGAACAACGATCACTGCTGCCCAAACTTGCCCAAAATAATAGGCTTTTTACCTGAACATTAGCAAAATTCCAGGTTGTGTGCTGACAGACAAAAAGTCCACTAGATGGCATTGTCTCACAGAAACAGTGTGCTGGAATCGTGAGGACACATTCCACACTGGACAGAGTTAAAAGGATCTGGCATTCCAAATTAAAAAAGGAGGGGGGTGTAGGTTCCCACACTGTGGGGTAATCCTCACTGGTTGAAATGCTGAGATTTCATCTCTGTACCTGACACAGGACATGAGGTTGGTCCATTGTTTTCTGTGAAATATCTCACTGAAGGCATTTCCACTAACCATTAAGAACAGACCACAGCTTAATTAATGACAAGACAATCATTATTTACTGCTTCTATTGCCCATACTTGATACTTAATGAACAGAAAAAATCAGTTGTAGCAACAAAAAGTTGTTTTCCGATGTCCTTGCAATGTTCAGAAACTTTTCTTAATAGTGTGTCCAAAAACGGACATGTTGAAGCTGCACACAGACTTGATTAGCTCCCGGTACAAATACCTGGCACAACATACTGTCTTTTGTGATTGCATACACTGGCATCACTCAAAAATACACACTGTGGTGAAATACTGCGTGTAGAAAGCACACAATATGACATGTTTCATATAAGATTCTTTCATTGCACCAACCTGTTGGGTAAAAGGGGTGGAGACAGATCTATATGTCTCTGAACATATAGTGCCTTCCCTGATTCCTTACTGATGAAAAGAGGCGGGACCACAGGAATCAGTGAAAGAGCTATTGGATTCCTAAAAGGAGAGCCGGTACATTCCTACAGACAAATCAGTGAGGAAAGACAGCACGTGCATTCACCACCTAGGGGTCACCACCTAGATGAGTGTATAACAAATTCCTATTGAAAAGTAAACCATAACCTGAAGAACCACAGAGTGCGAATATGTTGCTTTAGTGATGAGCGTCTCATAGAACATGTTCTCTGCTGTCAATACTTCTGTGGTTAAACTGATCACTGGAGATCCGCTTGATCATGATCATAGACACAAACTGAGTTCAACTAACTTGTTTATGCCGTTTATTTTCTGGAAATGCATACGAGCATATTATTTGCCTATCTTGAGTAATTAGAAGCAGTGGTTCAAGTGACACGGAGTGATGGATGAGGAGAGAGTTTAATCAGTGTCTATGGTCAAAGTATTAAATGCCAAGGCGCACCATATTCAATTACAAAACGAAGGAACTGTTTTGTGCAAAACTATCATATGTTGTAAATGACGCAGCCGCAGGTTCAAAGCTCTCAACAAACCGAAACAACTTTTTTTATGCGTTCAATTTTTTGTTGTGAGAAAAGACGTAATGATGTTCAAAACCTATCCGAAATCAAACTAAGTGGTTACTACTGTATCACCACGCAGCAATTGATTTAGCCAATTTCGTCCCGCAAAAAAAAAAAAAGAAGAAGAAAATGACCCAGATGTAGACGTCGTTTTTCGGCAGAAATAAGAGAACTGCGATCCGGCGTGTTTGCACATGTCGTGCCCGTGCACGAGAGGTCTTTGTAAAATAGGATGCGCTGCACTGAGCGTTCCCCACAGCTGTCTTTCTCAGATAATAACATATACCGGTATTTTAAAACATACCAGTAATCTAAAAAAAACAAAAAAAACAAGCTACACTTATACTTTGTATTCCTATTTAAATAAACAAAAAACAATGTATCCACTTTGTAAAGCACGCTTACCATCTCTATTTATAAACTGCAGCCGAGACGCGCGTGCCTCAGGCTTCGGGCGCGCGCCGTTCGCGGAAAGCAAAATAGTAACCAAACACAGTTGTGTTATAACTTCATTATTAGCGGTAATTACCCCCCCTACAGAGCAACGTACAGGTACTTACCGCCGACTCAGACCGCTGAACCCCTACGGACAGAGATATGAAGAGTAGCGCCGCGACCAGGTTCTGCAGACTCTTTAACTTTTTATTCATTTTTACAGAATCCTCCTCTCAACAGCGACTGTTACGACCTCGAGAGCATGTGGAACTTCTCATATTCCCCTGATCACTTTACTGTAATATGCGGTGTTGTTGTTTTTTCTTTTCTTTTTTTTTTTTTTACCAACTAAAAATGCGGATTCTTCTCAAGTCGCCTGGCTCTTGAGCGATAGGAGTTCTGCCTGTACTGCGACCTTAACTTTTTCACTGACGCCTTAACCTGCGGGCCGGACTACTTCCGAATTACTCCGCCTTTAAACCAGATAGTCCCCCACCCCCAGCCTAACACAGATCATTCTTAATGATAAACATCTCAAACGATGTATATATAAACTCTTGTGGAAATAAGGGACAAATAGAAGTATAAATTCCCTCTTTTAATCAGGGTGAGGTTTTATTCTATTTTATTTTTATTGTTATTTCTAGGCATCGTGAAATGAAGGTGAGATAGCACAGCATCTGGGCAGAGATATAGACTTAAAGATGGATTGTATTTAATATTATATAATGCTTCCAGGAAGCATATAATTATTTTATTGGCTGAAAGTTTAAACAATGATCACAAATGATAACAAATCTGACAAAATGCATTTGTTGAAATAAAAATCAAATCTATAAAACTATAAATAAAAGACCCATATATTATATGATTCATTTTTATGAATGTTTTCGAAAGGCAGACTTAGTTACATGACTAGGGATTGTTATAATATTGAAGAAGAAAAAAACATGGTTAACCAGTGGTGAAAAGAAAGAGATCTGTAAAGAAATGAACGTACAGTAGCACCAATATTTATCAAAGTGAAGTATATAAAAGTTCAAGCTTCAAAGGTTTTACATCTCGAAACAAAACGTACCTTTTCTATGTCTATATCGTGTTTATTTAATACTTTTGGAATCCCAAAGAGAATTTCTTGTGCTTTTCAGTATACAATATACGCAAAAAAGTGTAAAAAAAAAAATAAATAAAATAAAATAAAATAAAAGTTAAAAAAAAAAAAAGATTATTAAAAAACGTGTGGGGGGGAGTAAGTTAACTCAACTTCTTTGTGTGTAAATTATTTTAAACGCATACCTTAGCTAATTTATTCAAACTGTGTGGTTGATAGCTGATCATCAGTAATTATAAATTATAATTAAGATATTATTAAATCTGGACGTATTTAATTTATAATAATTTCATGGTGAAGTTGTATAGTGCTTGAATGAATACTATTATCTGTAATGTCGTGATAAGAGGTGATAAGAGTACTGTATGGAGATAACAGAAGTAGTACCACTCCGCTTTGTAAGCGTGCAGGGATGTGAGGGCGGCGTGATTGACAGCCGCAAGCCCCGCCCCTGAGTCTGAGCTGCGCAAACTGCGCGTGAACGTTTTCGGGAGTCGGGTAGCGAGCGAGCGGATTTCAGCACGCGAGTTCCGTGAGTTTACTTTTCTTCAAATGCGTCTTTCCACCTAAAGGTTCTGCAGCTTCAAGGGTTTTTCCCGCTGTTAATGTGTTATTAGGCTGTATGTAGATCTATAATCTTGCTGCTCGTGTGTGTGTGTGTGTGTGTGTGTGTGTGTTTTGTGCGTGTTGGCTGCAGATGAAGCGCGCTGAGCACAAGGAGAGGATCTGAAGCCACTGCTCGCCGGTGGACAGAGGAGACACCTTAAACTGTTCTCCTAAATCACAAAATGAAGCTTTGGTACGTACTCGGATTTATTATTTCTAACATCATATTAACCATGTTATAAACATCATGTAGTTTATACTTACACGACGTGTTACTTCAACTCTCTTGCGCTTGAAGCAGCACTGATCTGCGATTTTGTTGTAACTGATCAGTTCACCTACACACCTCTGTTCCCTCTGCAGGTTTTGGGTTTTTACTGTTGTCTTGTCTCTGGACTCTACACACGCAGTAAGTGCGCTTTATTTATCATCACAGAAAATGCATAAGTGATATTAGTACATACATACAGGCATCCGAGAATAAACGGATGCATTATTAATACTTTGTTGACTTGCCCCTAAGCATAGAATGACAGGGTTGTTCTCAATAGATCTCTTTCAGAATCTTTTCCAAATCCTGACTCTATTCATGTCTTTGCATTTTGTTGAACAGGGTACCTAAAAATTCCTAGTTATTTGTCTCTGGGACAGTTGACCAGATGAACAATCCAGCCTCTTTGAAAATCAGAAATTTATAAGGAATTATCACATGTAGACATGCTTAAAGATGGATATATTGCAATTTTAAAAGAAGAAAACAAATAGTAAGCATAATAATTATAGCAACAAATTTTGTTGCATTCATTTTATAATTTTAAAACTGTGGGTGTCTGTGTACATCTTGCATGACTGTGTATATCTCATTGGCCTTCCTTGCACTGTATGCTCTGAGCATCCTGAATCTAATAGTATCAGTGTGATTTGATAAATGGTATATTCTCATTCTCCATGAAACAGAAATAATCTGTACTGTGACATATTAATGGTTTGCATTTAGTATTTTGTAATTTTCAAGTATGACACAGCTTCAGTATTGAGGCCTACATCTCACGATCCTACATCACAAGCTAGTGTTACTGATAAAACAATAGTTCAAATATATTTGGCTAACCTGAATTAATCATGTGTTAGACAGTAATCTGTCTTATTAAAATCTTCAGTAATTGTTGAATGCTTTTCTGTAATTCTCAACAAAGTGTGTTATGAATATGCAAAATAGTATCTGGGTTGGGTTTTACCTGGTTACATAGGAGCTGACCACATACAAACTTTTCATCTTAATCTTCACTCTTTGTGGTGACCTTTGCAGTATACTATTAAAGCCCAGGCTAAATAATAAGTGTAGGGGGGAAAAACCACACACACACACACACACACACACACACACACACACACACACACACACACACACACACACACACAAAACATGAGGGTTGTCATAATGTTATAGCCAGATCCTTTTTTCCTTTTTATTATTATTATTTTATTTTTTTTATTATAAATGTTTTTTTTTTTTTTTTGCATTGTCATTCCATGCATAGTGTGAGACATTATGAGAGTGAGATGAAGTGTCCAATACTTGTAGGAAAGCTGAGAATAACAAGTGCAGCCCAAAACAAGTTCACAAGATGCTCTGTTTTAGGAAAGACAGGTTAAAAGTTTATCAAGAATCCTTGAAGGTTTTTTATGTTTATTCCTATTGTAATCCTTCCTTATTGTACAAAGGTACTGTACTTATACCAAATAAATCTCCAACATTAAGCAGCTGCTCATCATTTTTATTTTAAGAACGCTTGTGAACTAATAAATGTTTCCTCAACCTGTTCGACCCTGCAGTTCTGCCACAAAAAGCTAGAGGCCGCTAATTTCGATACAAAATATATCTATTTTTAAATACACTTGTTAAAGCATCAAGGGAAATAATGATGATGATGATGATTTTTCTCATATTTAGTAGAAAAGATTTTATAGCCTAAAATCTTTAATAAACTTTATATTGGTGTCTGTATTCCTATAATTCACAATATGATTTTTCCAATACAAGGCAATGATTATAGCAGAAACTAAATATGAGATGATAATACGGGAAGAAAATAATTATGTTTTAGTCAGTGGTTCTACAATAATAGTACTAAAACTACAAATCATTTAAATGTCTTCATAGTGTGGACCTTTTCCTCCTATCATTAAAGTTCACAAGTTTAAAAAGCAGACAAGCAAATGTCAACCTATGCCCAAGTAAATGCTATAAAATAAATAATAATCCTCTTTGGTCAGGTGTAAAATAAACTCAATAAAATTTTGCCTCACTTATATGTAAGCATTCATATGCGTAACATATCTGTGTTAATTTCCATGCCATGTGCATGGGACACTCATCCCTATACACTATCCCAATATGCCATCTACTATAATACTGTATTAAACTGTCTAGTTGATAATTTGAGGTTGATGCTGATGAATTCCGAGGTATTACTCCTTCTTCTAGTTACAGTAAATGAGGTTTAATGTATATTTATTAAAAATTTTATTTTATTTACATGTTTTTTCTAAATTTTTGGAAAGTGTGTTTCACAATGAGAAATTTTACATTAAGACCTTGCCTCTGGAATGTATTAAATACTGTACAGTGTTCTTAGGGTTGAAATCACCTTTACTTCTCCAAACATAAACATTTTTTCAGATGCTTATATAAAATGTTTGAACTGATCTTGGAATGAACAGTTGTTTAGAAATGGCTCCAAGAGATATTCCTGACTTGTCTACCATCCTTTTTCTCAAATCTGCACTGAGCTCCTTCAACTTTCCCATTGTACTGTCTCTTGGTCATAATAATGAGTCCTGTCAAACAAATTATTTTTTGTTGGCACAGAGACATTACCAGCTGTAGTTATACATGATCACATGTATACTGTACATGCGGCTTTGAGGTTGGCAAATTAAAAAACATTTTAGGACTTTCAGGACGACTGGATTAGTACTCTAAGTGGGCGTATGTATATTTTTGACTCCACATACATACAACTAAAATACATAAAATGCAAAATAAATGAAACAGTCCTCCAACTTTTGGGCGTTTTCTTCTATTGAAGAGGTATCTTTCTGCTGCATGAAATAATACCAGGATATAGGCCAATATGATATTCATGTTTAAGATAAGTGTATGTAAACCTCTGGCTGCAGCTGTAAATGTGACCTGCCACATCCAATCAGGTATTAAGTTTGATTTTGGGTGATTTGAGTTATGTACATTTTCTAATTTTTAGCTCAAGATACTCCATTTTGATACCAAGTTTCTTACATAATCCGGTATGTTTGGTTGCTGCGGTATGGCCAGTACAATTTTGGAGCGGCTCAGAAAAATTCATTAAAATTCTATTTTTATAATAGTTATAAATGGGGGATGATTTCCCTAAAATAACTTAAGATAACCCTTAAAATAACCAGCAGCATGTTTTTATGGAACTTGTATATGTTTTTATCCGCAGCAGGAGTAACTAGCATGGATAGTGTTCATTAAAGTGCTTTAAAACAATGTTTAGGATTAACATTTCTTATGTGTTGAAGAATCAGAAAGATAAGATATTAAGCAACCGATTTTTGCCAAAATTGACAATTTGATGCATTGCACCTACTGTACTCTATTAGCCATAATGCAAAATAACCTGTGTGACTTAATATAATGAATCAGAAATTTGAAAGTACTCCTCGTGTGTACATTTAAGCTTTACTGAAGTCTGCCATAGAGCAAGGAATGAAAGTACAATAAAATTACTCGCGCTTGGTTCTCATCAACACTAATGTAACTATGGTTGTTAACCATCATGAATAGTTCATATTACTCACAATCACACCTATATTTAGTCCCACTTTGGCTGTTATTATAGCCTCCATTTTCTGGAAAGGCTTTTTATCAGTTTTTTGGGGCGTGACTGTGTTTTCTTTTTTCATTCAGTCACAAAAAAAAAATTAGTGAGGTCAGACACTGATGTCGGATGAGACGTTTTGCGTGTTCAGTGGGGTTTAAGGTCAGGGCACTGTGCAGGCCACATCAATTATTCGAAGTGTGTGTTAATAGAGCTTACTTTGTTCAATGGGGTGTTATCATGCTAAAACATGTTCGGGTCCATAAGATAATGTGAAGGGATATCTTAATGCTACAGCGTACAGTGGGAAATAATCACTTAAAATACACAATAGTCAAGTGTCCACAAAGATTTGACAAGTGGACATAAGGTTTATTGGGCATTTAATGCCAGTAATGTCAGTAAGATGCTGGTTTCAAGTTTTCTACAATGTTGTGTATTATGCCTTATGTATAAGTAAATTTTCAAGGCTTCTAGAAAATCCAGGGTGTTTGTTGAACATCATTATAAAGTATGCAACTTGGAAACAGCTGTAAAGGAAAAAAACTGATTTTAAAATAAGGTGGCCACACAGCGTGATCAAAGCGCTGTAAAATGTGATAAGGCAATATACTTTATCTCTCCTAACTCCATCTCTAGCTGTCCCACTCACACATACAGTACTGTACACACACACACACACACTCACACACATCTACTAAATTATATCCTCTCTTTTGTTACAACATTATTGTGTTGCTGAAATTGTTGTTGTTATATGGGTATTTTATCTCCTGGAACAGTACAGTGTTTCATATTTATGTCTATGTCCTGTTATGATTTTATATTCATTTAAAAGGCTTATATACTCAGTTTGTATTTAGACTCCTTTATATGAGCAGACATGTTATGAATACAAGGATATGCTCTCCATTTAGGCATATTGCATGCTGTTGTTGGGAAATATGATATTGTAATATTGATATTGATTTGATTTACAAAATATGACTGGAAAGTGGCAGATTATACAATATCTAAAAGATTAATAGCACCATTTAGTTCATTTTCAACTGTTGCTAAGTACTAGTGAGATTATAGACACTTAGGGATGTTGCTCTGTGAGAATATTAAAGACAGCATTGGTAATTAATAGGGTTTGTTGTGAGTATCATTAAGAGTACAGGTAATTAGGGAGAGTATGGGTACTTAGAGTGAGGGTACTTAGGGAAAGTATGGGGAGTTAATGAAGAACTAGTGAAGATATGGATACTTATTATGAGTATTGGTACGGTGAAGTAATATTACTAATAATTACTAGGGAAATATGGATACTTAGAAACTTCTTGGTAAGTACTAGTGAAAACTTCCAAGGAAACTTCCAACTTCCTTTATCTGCTTATTAGTTTTTTGCTCCATAACACACACACACACACACACACACACACACACACACACACACACACACACACACACACACACACACACACACACATCTAGATTGTGCAGTGTGTGAACGCTCTGCCAGGGCAGCCATGCTTGAGAGGACTGGAGAGATAATTGAGAAGCTGCAGTAAACAAGGGCAAACTGACCATCCCTTATCACAGAGACACTTCACACTTTCCCAAAGCTATCACTCTTTCAGAACCAAGATGTTTTGATATTTATATGCATGGACTGTTTAGTCAGTCAGGTCTTATCTCCGGCAGCTCCCCTCCCTCCCCATGTGTGGTAGAAAAAATTCCAGGGCTGCCTGGTAGAACTTGTCGAGAGATTTTCTGTCTTGCTGCAGGTGTCACTTTCCTAGAACATTCCTGCAGGTTAAACTGAGGCTTTCTGATGCCTGTGTGATTTGTTAGTGCCCCTCCTTGATAAATCTCTGCCCCGAGGGTACAGGTTTCGTTTGAGGCTAATCTAAACTACTGCCGTCAGCCAGCACTTTTAACACCTTTATGGTTCACGGACTAAATGTTTATAGATGGGCCATTCTCTGCTGTTTATGGTGAAGGTTGTAAGTGCAGAAGTAACTGTTTTCTCAGCTTTTAATGTAGCAATGAAAACAACTCAGAAAGGAAATCCCTTTTACTCTCATGTTTTCTTTAGAGCCTGCACACTATCAATTCAATTCAAATTTTATTTGTATAGCGCTTTTAACAATTGTCATTGTCGCAAAGCAGCTTTACACAATCAAAAGAATTATTTAAG